>CM062818.1:1212391200-1212848920 GCA_031772625.1 Pinus tabuliformis | reverse complement strand
TGAACCGACTTTTTAAGTCATACAAATCTTCTAATTTGACCACTGATTTGGGTATAGCATTATCAGTGCCATTTTGTTGTATTTGGTGGTCATGACAGTCCTCGTCGATTATCTGGTTTGAGTAGGATCCTTCAGAGGTAAGGAAACTTACGATGTCTGGGTCGTCGTTGAATACTCTCCAGTTGGTGATGTTGTCAGGGATAGACGGTTTAAAAATTAATTCTATGGAAAACCTATCTAGACTAAAGTCTTTGGAGGGGATGAGTCTGGAGGCTACGTTTGCTAGCAGGTTTGCGCTTGCATTGTGAAGTTTGGGATTGATGAAATATTGAATACTGTAAAAATGCGCAGTGAGATCTTGCACTAAAGATTGATAGTGCTTTAAATGACTAGACAGGCAGTGTATGGTGTTACGTACCTGTTTGGCGACGACTCGGAATCTCCAAAGACTTGAAGATATTTGACGTTGCAGCCGATTGCTTTGTATAGGCCTTGCACCAAGGCTTCTTATCCACTGTGTTGTTCGTACAATCGAACTCCAGCCTGCATGTGAGCATGGTCTTATTTCCGTCGGGCTAATCAAGACGCATCCTGCTCCCGCTCCCTCATTGGACTTAGAGCCATCAAAATATTAATTTCCAAAATAAAGAAGTATTTACAGGGTTATTAAGAAACTAACACATTTTGAATCATCAGTCTGGGAAAAGTTTTCTACTTGGGACACGACTGAATTTTCTAAATATGGTGATATGTGAGCATTGAAATTTCCAAGGAAAGAGTCTACCGAGTAGTTGCCTATGATGCTGCTGTTGTATGCTATGGCTTCGTTCTCTCCCTCCAAATCCGTCACTATGTACTTTTGGTGCAGTTCTCGTTCAACCTTTATTTGATTTGGCTTCCCGTTGAAGGGTAACCACATGTGTGACCAGTCAGTCGAAAAGTATCCGTGGAGCTTCTCGGACCAATCCCTGCTAAGAATTAGACCATAAAATTCAGGGATGTCAGTAACTAGAATATCGATGACCTGGCATACCTTGGGGTTGGACGACAGTCTTATGTTCACTTGATTAAGTTCGCCTATCACTTCGACTTGTGATCGATCAAGTTGAACTATGCGCACTGCAGATTTTTGCGGTTGAACATTAAGTTTGGCACATATTGACTTGGGTAGAATATTGGTTGAAGCACTAGAATCAACCAAGCAGTTATGCACGTTTCTGTTAAAGATCTCATAAGTGAGGAGGAAAGGAGGAGTGTGAGATCTAGACCTCCCTCCAATCAAAGCGATGTCATTTGGATCGATTTTATTGATCGCGTAGATTGGGGGTCTTCCTATATTATGGGAAGCTATAGCTGTAGGTAGAGGTGCAGTAGGTATGGCGTGTAACTCTTTCATCATGATCTTCTGTTGGTGTTTCAATTTGCTCAACTCGTACAGGGTGATATTAGCCCTAGTCTTCTTCATGTCGTCGATGATGTTATACTCCATTTCATCCGACACTATTAGTGTCTTTGATGGAGGCGATTGCTCTGATTGGACTGGACTAAATGAGGTCGCTTTAGGGGTTGTCTTCTTTGTTGCGACCTTTTCTTTCGCTGGAGGGCTTGCGCCCTTCTGTTTTGGGGTAGTCTGGGGAGGATCAAGTTGATTTCTGCTTCGTGTGCTAACCGGAAGTGCTTCTTGATCTTCCTCTTGTGGGAGGATGAAATCCCACATTCCTTGCAGTTCTACCACTTCTTCGTCGTCGGTCTGCGTTTCGATGGTGCTCTCTTCTTCTTCTTCTTCAGATTCCACATTTGAGACCACGTTGGGTGGCTTCGTCTCCATAGGGGGATGTCTTTTGAAATTCCTAAAAGGCTTTCTTGGGGACGATTCTGCTACTTGCTTTCTTATGTCAATCATCTCATTAGACATGGCTTTCAAGACTTTTTGTAATCCTTCCATGTCGAAAGGATCCTTCATTTGCTTCTTCTTGGTTTCTTCTTTGAAAGAGATTTTCTTAGATTTACGCTCTTTGATTGTAGATCTCTTTTCTAGGGCTACTACGCATCTTTCGACTGCCAATGCCTCAGCCAAGTTTTCAACTAAGGTTGTCTTGCTTGCCCTATCTACGAAGATGGCCAAGTTTGAAGGTAAGGCCGTGATGTACCATTCGCATCTTACTTCCTCGCTGGGCTGGGAAGCAGCGGGGATTTTATTGAGGATCTTGTTGAACCGTAAGTTAAAATCTTTAATGGGTTCCCTAGCCTCAGCTTTAAGATTGGACAGATCGTTGATCAGTGTCGCTGTCGATCTATCATCGCCGAATTTGGTGAGAAATTGATTTTGAAAAATATCCCAGCTGGTGATAGATCTGGAGGGTAGCGAAAAGTACCATGACCCGACTGTCCCTTGCATCGTATAGGGGAAGAGTCGGACCACGGCATCTTCGTTGGTGACCCGTTGAGATTAACAGAAAGCATGAAATTATTGATATGTTCTTCAGCTAGCATTCCAGTTTCTGGATTGAACTTTGGTAACCACTTCTCAGGATGGGCAGGTATTGGACTCAGGGGTGGAGGCATTAAAACCGCCCCAGGGTTGTTCCATGGAGATTGTGCCATCGCTGAGTTGCTGGTTAATAAAAGTGCAGAAGATGATCTTCGAGGTTGAGAAGATAGAGATGTTACGATTTTTTGACGATTGTGGAGGAAGGGTTGCGGAAGATGGATGAGTGATTTGAGGTGGAGATGTGGGTGGTTGACTTCGCGGAGAGGGAGTTGGAATGGACGAGGTGGATGAAAGAGTCTCTCTGTCAGACTCTTGAAGTGCTTTCCTTGCTCTTTTCCTAGTGGGGAGAGGGATTTCAGTTGGCTGAATGCCAAACTTCTCACTCTTCACTCGGGTCAGGGGATGAGCAGGGTTGTATTGCGAAGTCAAGTTGCCTTTAGATTTATCAGATTTCTGGTTAAAAATAGAGAATCCCTGGAGTTTACGGATCAAGGTTTGAACTTTAGGGCGATCGACAATAAGTTGTTCTGATGTATCGGGATGTATAGAAGCGGTGGATGTCCGAGCGAATTCCAGTTCCGAGTTTAGTCGTACCGGGGAAGTCGGGGAAGTTGGTGAGGGTGATTTGCTCTTAGAATGGTATTTGAATTTTGAATTATGCGCCATTCATTGCTCGGCCCTCCTTCTAGCGCCAGAAATGTTGAGAGGCCCGAAGTCGGGTCAACAACAAGGGGGATACCCACCCGGTCCGGAACCTGGTTGGCGGCTCCTTGCCCGTTTGGAGTAGCGGGTCTGACTGGGGGTAATGGGACCAGTTTCCCAATGTGATGGGTGTGTGTGTGTGCGTAGAGTCTGATGATATTAATCTAGAGGTTTTTCTAAACTAGTCTCGATTCTAACTGCTAAACTAACTATATGCTAATGTAATCTAATGAAGAGAAATACATCTGATCTATGCTAACCCGGGGTGTTTTTCTTTTGTTTATGCGATCTAGAAAGATTTCTAACAGCAGCTGGTAATAAAGATCATTCAACTGATATCAGAATATAAACCAATAAAGATGAACCATTCTGCATAAGAAGTTAGGCAGAATAGTTGTGAATAGCATATCGCATAATCAGTCTTCTATATGTTAAGCATGATTAAATGATCCCACCGTACAGAAGTGCCAAATGGTAATGCAGACATTCATACAATAACATATAAAGAACTCAACTACATATCACTTTAGGGATACTAGCAGAATCTAGTCAAGAGATAAAAGTACCATTTATGACTAACTTCACCAATAAACTTCAAGTAATAATGATTTATTTCTACTTGTTCTAACATCTGCTAAGAGTACAGAAGTGCAACATCAGTAACAGATATTAAAATGCAAACATAAATAAATCTTGATCCATCTATTCATCAAAAACCTCCTCTGAGGGTGCAGAAGTGCATGTTCTGAGGATAAGTTTTTTGACAAATTTCCGGACCCTTCTCCAAAAACCATGAGAAGGGTTAAATACTACTAACTAATCAATCTTAATTACATGAAATTAGGGAATCAGCTTCAAATGACCGCCCTTTTACTAAAAGCAACTTTATTTCTAAACTTAAAATCTAATTTCTGACCGTTTCTGTATATTCTCTTTAGTGCTGTCAACAGTGCAACGTTTTCCTGGGAAGAGTCGGTTGACCGCTTTCTTCTTTCGCTCTGGAGATAAAAGTGGAAATAACAGGAGCTGGCACTTCCTTTCGGCAGACCAGAAGATATTTTCGAAAACCTTTCTCTAGCTGGGTGCATTCGCCACGTGTATACTTAGCATAACCCAGGTTCTTCTCGAACTGACTTTGCTGTTGTGTTTTCGGTTTCCGGTCGTGCGAATGACTGAGTGGGTTAGGAGTCGCGCTGTATGGACATCCCCCTGTTTTAAGAATTGTTTCCTTTCTTTGTTCCAGGTTTTCCTGAAGCGTCTTCCTTCTCATGCGCTTCTTTCTCTGCTTTACCAAGTCCGAGCTTCAGGATCTTTTCTGAACACGCTGCTTTTGTGCGCCTTTGACTCTGAGTCCTGAATAGTCTAATTTCATCAGTGTCGGTTGGCTGATAGTCTGGAATCCGCGGTTCTGCTGCATGCGGCATCCGTTTGCGGAGGCATTATCTCTTTACTATCTGATTGGCGCTTTCCTCTTTCCCTCAAATGTTTCCTGCATATAAACTTATATTAGTTGCGTGTCTTGCAGTCTACGCAAAGAAGAAGGGAAATGAAAGGATTTGACGTGAAAGTATTAATCTCTAATGAATGCATAACCCTGACATTCATCATGACTTGACTCTTCGATAAATGTAATGCAATCATTCCTAGATACTCAAGCATGCGGTCATTAAATTCCTTCAAGGCGCACACTTAATCCTGGGTTTATCGTGTGATAAGTCTTTTCAGATCGCAGATCGCAAATCGCTGCCATCGCAGATCGCAAATCGCAGATATCGCAAATTTTGTTTAATGGTTATGTCGTATAGCGCGATGCTTGCGATTTGCGATATCGCATATCGACGATCGGCATTTCTCGAAGGTCTTCTTTTAAAGGGGCGCGTGTGATGTATGCGACGCAATGAACTTCGCATCGCTCCTTCGTAGTCTTGCTTTTCGCGCTCGAGCAATGCTTCGGCCTTTCTTTGCGATGCGATTTAAGCCTAAGGGAGAGAAATACAAAAACTTTAAAAAATTATTTTTAGGGATTTTTGTTCAGGGTCCCCTCTTTGCTTGACGTTATTGCTAATGTCAAGTGAAGAAGGGGGGTTGTTGGTGACCACAACAAGTTAATAATGGAAAAATAATAACCAAGGTCATGGGACACATATTCCAAGCTCAGTGTTGGTAAAAAAACCCAACGTGGTTGTTCATTTGGTCTATCATGGCTAAGGAAATTGGCAAAGTAAAAGACAAAGACTTTGGGAAGGCATGAGGCATTAATTGGCATTTTATTTACAAAAATAATGGAAATTAGGAGAAAAGGAAGGTGAAAAATCACAGGTTGCATGTGAGGAGGAAAATGAAGGAAAATAATGGAAAATTGAAGAAAATAGAGGCCTCATTAATAAAAAGGCTTCTAAGGATCAATTGGTACCTTTTGTAAGTTTAGTTTGTTAGAAAATAAAAAAGGCAGAAATATTTTATTATTCTTGATAATTACTTGTGATGTTCTTTATTTGTTATTCTGATTCTTTATATCTTATTTCTTTTAGTTCATTCAGAAATTACTAAAGCAATATCACATAAAACAATGGACACCATATGTAGGCACTATGCCGGGGAAAAACCCCCCTCGAGGGGAAATCTAGTCAAGAAAATTATTCCTTTCAATAGTATTCTTTGAGACTCTTCACCCTAGAAAAAGACCAAACCTTCCCTACACACCAAGTCAGCCTTCTAGATCTTCAACCTCCTTTCCAACAACTTCGGATAGAAAATAGCTTCTGGCATCAGTGAAACTTGGAAGACTTCGATCTACCAATCTAGGGAATGAAATGGAGAGAGAGAGACACCAAAATTTCGTTTTTCTTCTTCTCCTTAGACTCCACCCCACTCGCACTTCCTTTGGCTTCCCGGTGTCATACTTCGCACTTCCCAGTTTCCTTAGAGATATCCAACTTTCTTGAGATGAAGTGCTCCAAATGAATTCGAGTTACTTCTATTTATAGGCTTCTAGGAAGGTCAAATTGGTGTCCTTAGGTCGACTTGACCTCTTCTTGGTCGACTTGATGTGGAGGATACATAAATTATATTTGACTCAATACTAAACCTTTTTACATGATTCAAAAGCCTAGGAAGGTTCTCTTTAAAAGTGTGATGACTCTATTGACTTAGAATAAATCATAGAAGACCTCAATGGGGAATTTGAACTAAAACATGGTGACCCAAGCATGAAACCCATGCTTTAATAAGTCACAATAATAATAATAATTCTCTTTATTCTTTTGATAAGTACATGACAAGATGACTCAAATACATTAAATGAAGGCCGAAACTAGTTACATTTTTCAACACCCCCTCTTAACTAGGGAGGTATTCATCATATATAAGTAGAAGGAAGATCTAAACTATATGAACCATTAGAACTTTAGGCACAAAAATTCCATGGAATAGATTCCTAACTAGGGCAATCTATCCATTGGTCTCTCAATAGTTTAGGCACCACAATGCCACGGACTAGATTCCTGACTAGGGTAATCTATCTAGGTGGGACTAATATGGAATCAAGCTTTCAAACTCTCTAGGTACCATCAAGGTTACTTGCTAAAAACCAACCCAAAGATATAGGTGTGTATAAAAAACGGAGCTCTATAATCAACACCACCTTTTCCAACTTCAGGACCTAAACATCAACCCAAAGAGTCGACAAAATGTCCTCCTAGGAAATGCCTCACTCAAAAAGTCTCAACAATCCTTGATTCAACAGATCAAGGATGACCATCCTCTCCCAATCAAATTTATTGGTAACCAACATGTTATCAAAACCTTTGAGATATTCACCTATATTAACACAACCCCAATCCATAATATGTACTGCATATGTACATAATCGAATACAAACCTTTGGGGTATAACATGATGTTGCTTATCAACTTTTTGTAGTAGGACTATTAACCGAATCTCTTGATAGAAGATTTCTCAATCATACACTTTCCTTTCCTACTTCCCATGTAGCAACATATCCTCCTATGGTGTAGGTAAGTTCTCAATGCGGACACAAACAATTCCTCTAGCCCAAGAGAGCAGGTCTAGCCACAAACAAACAATCTATAGAAAATCTCCTTAAGCTAGAATCAATGAAGAGGAGCTACCTCTTAGAATTTTATTTTGCTTGGTGATGATCCTACTTCCTTACTCCAGCTATCTTTCATTTCCTTCCTTCGAATACATGAAATAAGAAAACAAACAACAACAACAAACGTGATAGCATACAATATTGTATTCAACCTACTTAACAGGTCAAGGAACATTAAGCCATAAATATGTAAGATAACACTTCATGTAGTAAATCAATCAATAGTTGTATTCATATAAATTCAGAAAGAGATTACAACCAATGCCTTGACGTTGTTGGTCTCCTCTAACATATCCGGGTTCCCACACTTCTACTAGCATCTCATGGATAGCCCCAACAATGGATGTTTTAAGTCCTCTTCTCTTTAGTCTCAAACCAAACCAAACACACTATTCTCCCTCAAACATACATTAGAAAGCTACAAGTTATATATGTCTTGTTGATCATTCAAACTCACTTCAAAAACTATTTTAGCTTGGGAAAAGAGAGGTTTATAGAGCTTGGATGGATGAGGCATGGTTCCTCTCATCATGGGAGAAGGTCTTATATCTTGAGTTTGTTCCATCCTAATAGGGGAAAGGAGCCCAAACTGACTTCTTCGGATACATCTAGCCCAACCATCTACCAGACTTCTGTTGTGAAGCTTCTAGACCTGGAAGCTTCGATTCCATATTTAAAAAACTTGCTAAAAAATGATCGGTGCGACTAGAATAGGGCTCAGTCACTTTGTACGATGCTAGTGCTAGTTTTAATCTCTGCAAATCGGTGCGAGGAGGAAACTAGTAAGTAGTGTTGGCCTTGTAAACTAGGGTAAAAGGAATATTCTTTGGAAATGATGCAAAAGGGAAATGTTTTGCTCATGAAGAAGGACATAATGGGAGTTTCTTCATGATGGGAAAACATAGGAGGGTCACTGTAGAGGTCCTCTGGGATCGTGGAACCAGGAGTACAGGGACAGTGACAAAATTTTGTGTAACACCTCCAAAATTCATTCTTCAATGAAAACCAAGTTATGCCCTCCCTCTCAACCGAGGAGCATCTGAATCTAGACTCCCTCTTAATCTTAGGGAGATATCTTCTATTCATTCTTCCTTAGGGAGATCAACTTCTTCTTTTTGAAATCAGAGAATCTTTCATGGCTTCCATCCATTTCATCAAAGTTATCATCATCCTCATCATGCTTATCACATCGCCGAGCATCTTCACCATATTAAAGATTGTGTACCTGTACAACTTAGATAGCAAGTACAACCAAATCTATAGAATCATGAAGTTAGCCCTATCAGAATCACGAAAGCATTTCAACATTATACATATCATATACCTAAACTTAGTTACAAACAAGAGACATATAGTCTTCAACATTTTTCTAGGGACTTTGTCATATACCCTATATTACTTCATAACAACTTTCATTTAATCTAGGGCTTCAATGTTTCTTTCAAAGGTGTAACATACCCTACTACAACATATAGAAAACCCTACAAACAATTCAAACAAATATATATCAACAAAGTATCTAACAACTTTTAGAATTCATATGTTAGACTTTCCACTAGGGATTCATACAAATCCTAGATTTCATACAAAAGAATCAATCAAAACCAATCATAACTTAGTCATTAACATGACCAGATTCTACTAGGATCAGTTGCAAACCCTATATTTTTCAATCATACATTAATCACAATTAAAACTCAGATTTCAACGATCTTACAGAAATATCAAATTATCACATTGTCATCATACATGAGATATTTTCACTTCTACTAAGGTTTAACTCCAAAACCCTAGAATTTTATTTTCATAATATCAACAATCATTATATAAATAGATCTCATATTGTTATATCACACATACTAGAGATTTTAACTACTACTAGGGTTTAGCTGCAAAACCCTAGATTTCTGAATATCATCATTCTAGAATCTTAGACAAGGACTTATATTAAATCTTAAGACTTATGACCATCAATAACTAGGTCAATACATGTATCTAGGAATTCATTACCATGGATAAGCATATCATATGTTATTCAACATTAATACATTAGACATATACTAACCTAGACCAAGGTAGTGTTTCGACCAAATGGACACATCTATATATGTCTAGGGTTTCATTCCTAGGATCTTGCATTCATAACAAAGGTTTTTCTTATAGGCCAAACGAAACCCTAAAAGTATAGGGTTTCATTACATATCAAATAAAACCCTACTATTCCAAAAATTTCAAATGTTTGAGATCTAAGACAAACATCATTTAACCGTAACAAGTTAAGATTTTATGATCATACCAATATCCCAATCATGACACCATCAACAAAAACTTCAAATAGCATTTCACAATATCCCTAAGTATTTTAGGGTTTCATACATTCAAATTAGCATACCCTTAGGTTAGGGTTTTCCAAAGAACCTCTCTAAGGTTCTATAAAAGTAGTTAAGAATAGGAGTGGGGTAGATTTATCAAGTGATGAATCACCCAAAATAAGAATCAATATGATTCACTATAGCTAGACACAACCATGTTAGTAATAGATTGTCAAATGAATAAGAATTTATTATAAAGAAATCAATGTTTTAAAGCATACCTTTGTTCCTTGACAAACCTTGTCTTGAGTGGTCCTCTTTCATACTCCTTGAGAATATAAAAGATGTTTTCCTAATCAAGACAATAGAGGGAGAATGGTGATTAACATTAATATAATAAAAACTAAATTAGTACATGAAACCAAAAACCGAAAGGAAATGAGATACTTATCTTTGAGAGTTTTTGGGGGCTCCCTCCAAAGATTTAGGGACACCTATAAGCTTATAAAGCACAAGAAAATTCATTTCCAAAAACATGTTAAAACCTGTAAATCCTAAACATCAGAAATACAAAAATAGAATATCTAAGACTAAAAGAAAAGGACTTAATAGTGTAACTCCCTTATATCAGATTCTTTATATTTTACTTTCTTTGGGTCTCCTTCTTCAGCAATGTTAGCATGATCTCTATCTTTCTTCTTATTCTTTGGATTATCGAGATAGTCACTCCTGTAGTGACCCTTCTTATGACATTGATAACATTCTAGTTTGGACATGTCTACTTTCTTCCTTGGCCCTTTTCATTTATTTCATTTGTGCTGAGAAATGTAGGCATTTGATACTCCTTCAAGATTGAAAACTGATGAGAGCCTTAGTTCTTCCTAACTATAGGCAGTACATAGTTATTCAAAAGTGGGATCTTCCTTCTAACTGTTAAGTCCTACAACAAATGCATCCCAAGTAGGTGGCAATACTAATAGAGTAGTGATCACGATTTCTTTGTCTGGAACAATTTCATCAATGGCCAAAATATCACCCCTGATTCTTTCTAACTTCACAAAGAAGGAGGCCACTGTGTATCCATTGGTCATGTTCATGGTCCTTAGCTCATTCTTCAAACTTGCTACTTGATCATTGTTCTTAATATTGAATAAATTTGTTAAGGCTTCATACATTTCCTGAGCATGATTGATGTTGGTTAAAAATGGGACAAGATTTTCCTTTATTCCTTATAACATTAGAGTCATGGCCACCAATTCCAGTTCCCTGAGCTTTACTTTGTTAGCATCACTGGAGTCTTCTATGGGCTTCTTTAATTTTGCTTTACCAATTATAGGACCTTGTTGTTTTCAAGGATGAGGTCAATCCTTTTCTTCTAGGACATGTAGTTTGAGGCTCCTTAAATATTATTATCTCCCTTGATTATGTTAGACATATTCCTTGAATATAGTGGAATTCTTCCCTAAAATAACCCTTTTGAATGATTCCTTGATTAACTACTTGAGACTGCCTTTTTCTTCTTTCTTAACTAAAGCTCTAATAGCGTGTTAGAATCAGAAAGGAAGAAAAATTTTCTTATTATTGATAATTACTTGTGATGTTCTTGATTTGTTATTATGATTGTTTATATCTTCTTTCTTTTATTTCATAAAAAAATTACAAAAGCAATAGCACATAAAATAATGGATGCCACATGTAGGCACTATGCCAGGGAAAAACCCCCCTCGAGGGGAAAAACTAGTTAAGAAAATCCTTCCTTTCAATAGTATTATCTAAGACTCTTCACCCTAGACAATGACCATACCTTTTCTCCACACCAAGTAAGCCTCCTAGATCTTTGACCTCCTTTCTAGCAACTTCAACTAGGAAGCAACTTTTGACATCAGTGAAACTTGGAAGACTTTGATCTCTCAATCTAGGGAACTAAACAAAGAGAGTGAGGCACCAAATTTTCATTTTTCTTCTTCTCCTTAGACTCCACCCGACTCACACTTTCTTTGGCTTCTGGGCTTCATAATCCTCACTTCCCAACTTCTTTAGATATATCGAACTTCCTTGAGATGAAGTGCTCCAAATGAATTTGAATTTCTTGTATTTATAGGCTTCAAGGGAGTTTGAATGGATGTCCATAGGCTGACTTGATCTCTTCTAGGCCGACTTGATGTGCTGGATACATAAATTATATTTGAATCAATACTAAACCATTTTACATGATTCAAAAGCCCAAGAAGGATCTCTTTAAAAGTACAATGACTCTATTGACTCCATATAGATTATAGAAGTCCTCAATGGGGAATTTGACCTAAAATATGGTGACCCAAGCATGAAACCCATGCTTTAATAAGTCACAATAATAATAATAATAAATATTTACTTTATTCTTTTGAAAATTACATTATAAGATGACTCAAATACATTAAATGAAGACTAAACCTAGTTATATTTTCCAACGTAGTTTGCAATCCCTCTCTCTATTTTCACTGTCACACTTTTTGACACTTAGAGTTTTCTTGGGGAATTCTAGCACTGGATCAAGAAAAGAAAAGGAAGGACCAAGAAGGAAAAGGAAAGAAAAGATCAAGTAAGGAAGAGTAGGATCAAGCGGCTACAGCAGGATTACTTACAGGTATCGATTTTCATGTGTGATTTCCTTGCTAGATTTGGCATGCATGGTACATGCATGTGTGTATTTGGTTCTCTTTCTATCAATGGCATGGGATTTTCCAAGTGTGATAGTGTTCTTCAACCCTTCTTTACTACTTATGGATAGCCATGGTGTGGTTGGTTCTCTTGTATTTGGTTGAGATGGATTCCTAAATGGTTCGAAATTGAGTGAGGTGTTATCTGAAAGAAAGAACACATGGACTTGGAATCCCCGAACCGGAGAACGTGGGATTGTGGTAAAGAACACATGGCCTAGGAAGCCTCGACCGATGAATGGTGGGATATATGGTAAAGCATAGATGTGTGTGCCCTTGATTAGGCCTAGGAATCCCTGACTAGTGAATGGTGGGATATATGGTAAAGCTTGGAGGGTGGAGTATCATTCAAGCCTAGGAATCCTCGACTAGCGAATGGTAGGATATATGGTAAAGACTAGAGACTAGGAGGTAGACAAATTCCTTACAGTGAAGGTGTAGAAATTCGGTGGCATCAATGATTGTTTAGGGTCTAGTATCCAATGGGGACTGCGGTAAAGGCTTAGGAAAACTGGTTTGGTTTGGTTTTAAGTCCCACATTCATGCTTGGAATATGGCACGAGGGTGATTTGGTGAAAGAAAGATTTGGTTCAATCAATCTATATGGTCGGGTGGTTCATGGAAGTCCCAAACCTGGTTGGATTTTTCATTCATTAGTAAGAGATTCCTCTCCTTGGTATTTCATGTGTAAATATAATGGTTTATATGTGGATTTTATGGCTGCTATATCCTTGTTATTTCTATTGGTTATATCTTGGTTATGAGTATGTTTTATGACAAACTTGATGTATGGATTTCATCATGTTTTGGTTAGCAAATGAATATACGATGTATATATGTCATAATACATGATAATGAAACTATTGTGATAAGGAAACAATGCTTCTTTACAAATCAAAGATAAGTATGAGACCCCTATGCTCAAATATGTTGTTATGACCAATAGATTGCATATTTGTGACGTGTTTGATGAAATTCCTGTCATGGCTAGTAGGGCAAGATCAAATACTTGCACCAGTGATTACATTAGTATATTTGTTTCATTGTTATTATTCATTTTTGGAAGTTTCATGAATTTTTGGGTAGTGGCCTAAATCTCGGCCCTAAAAAAGTGGCACATAAATTGCGGTCACTGGCTTAGAACTAGCTGAAAATTTCCACAGTTGTTGGCATTGCTTGCTGCGGGAGCGACTGGAAGGACTCATTTGCATGCATGACATGTGATGGGAGTGGCTGAGGGTCGAGACCAATGAAATGACAATTTTTCTTAGGGGTTGGTCACTTTGAAAGGTTGGTTGGCTCTTGAAGGTTCTATAGCATGTGTGGAAGGTCAAAATGGTTTTGTTTTTTCGGTTCCACTTAACTATACATATGGAGTTAAGTCACATAATAGTAGCCTCTCATCACATGTTAACTCTAGAAAGCTAGTTAATTTGGTTAAATATGGGAGGAGGGCGTTACAATGTGCTATTAATAATCCATGGCATTGGCCCATGGTATTGTAACAAATCTTATCTACAATTGAGAATTTCCATGATAAATGGGGTGCATCTCCATGGTTAAGAATCTTGCTACATATTATTTTAAAATGTATATATGTTTAACTTATATTTTAATTTATTTTTTTCAATTGGATTTATCTTGGGTGGTTGGGAGAAAATAATGGAATCCTCCCCACCCATGTTCAATTCTTGGAAGTAACATGAAAGACGATGACAATTTTGACACTATATGTATATTCCTGTGGAATTTATGTGTAAAGTTAAAATTTAAGCTTCGAGATACCATATTAAAGGAGGTTTTAAATTCAAATTATGGGGCATATGTGAAATTAACAAACTTTTTTTAAATTTGGACTTGGTCAATGTAGTGTTGCGATTTTATTGGGTTTTATAAACCATGTATACTTTTTTTTTCTTTCAATATACACATTTGTGTTGTGTTAAAAAGACAAGAAAAGAAGGCGTGTTAAAACCTAGATATAAAATTTATTTAATGAGATGATGGAATTTGTTTTTATGTTCCATTCATAAATTATAGGAGGGTTTGGTAGGAAACATAATCAGAGGCATATTCTTAATTTTTATTATATGAACTTGAATACTAATTTCATATTATGGACTTTAGTTCTTTTTTTAACTTTTTTCTAGGGGAATCAATAATTAGACCTTCTTCATACTTTCGTTACACAAGGTCTATTCTAACAACTAACACTATAACCTTTGATCTGTAAAATTCCGTGGATATTCCACTAGATAATTCATCACAACAAATCTCATAAAACTATATTTAAAAATATGAAATCTACATTATTAGCATTTTCTTTCTCTTTAGATTTCTAGATTTGTGGATGCTATTAATTGTGTATGCATGCAAATTAAAATTATGTAGAAAATATGGAATCATGAAATAAAAACCCACAAACCATGATTTGATACAAGATGTGACCTAGGAAACCCTTTCAAGAGAAAACCTAGCTAGAAGGTGAGGTCACTTTGCTCTCTTTCTGTAAATAGAAAATGGTTGTGAGTACAAAGGAGTATAGCATGTGGCCCATGGGCTACTATAGTACAAAAATCCTCTTTGTGTACTATATCTCCTATCCTCTTAGTTATGTTTTCTCATCTATGGAACAAATGCACTAGAAATAATGGAACCCCTTTTCCTCCTAGTGCTCGGTTATAACATAACATAATAACCTACTAGTGGTTAGGTTTAACTGCCTAAAATCATAATAAAAGTTACAATATGTGTTGGGTTTTGTTATATTCTTTCCTTGACTAGCCCACGTAGTTAACTAGAGGGTTACAAGGGGGGTGGAGCCCCCCTTCGTTGCACCAATCGTGTAGCGGGGTGGGGGGGTCACAGGGGTTTTGAGGCATACCCGTAACCCCACTTTATGGGGTCCGTGGTAGCACCCCAGAAAATTTTGTTTTTGGACCCTATGTTAGGATGGGCAGACCCACCTATGGTTTTGTGCATGATTTTCGCACATGTTTTTTGGACGCGATGGTTTTTGGTCCATGGTATTGGATGTGATGGTTTTCGGTCCATGGTATTGGATGCTTTGGAATGTATAAATATGTATTATAACATTGAAAGGAACATAATGAAAAATCAAACTGGTAGTCCCGGTTTTGGGGTCCTGGGGAAAATCTCTGTGTATAAGTGTTTTATGTGTTATGCTCTCACATTGTTTATTTTTTGTGTTTTAGAATTCATATGCAAGTAATTTCTGTATGGGGTTAAAACCTACATTTGGTATCAAAGTAGTTTTGGCTTCAAGGGGACGCCTTTGTTGCTGAGGGGTTTTTCTCGGGCCTGTGGTAGACCCTGTTCAATGGGAGATCTGCGAGATCGATTCTGGTGGTGAAAGAAGATGGTGAGTAGTGGAAAGATAGAGATCGAGAAATTTAATGGTCAGAGTTTTGAGTTGTGGAAATTCAAGATGGAGGATCTGTTGGTGGATAAAGATTAGTGGATTGCAGTAGATCTGGGTACTAAACCAACGGGAGTGTTCGATGAAGAATGGAAGAAGTTGGATAAGAAGGAAAAGAGCACAATACGATTGTGTGTCTTAGATTCAATATTGTTGAATGTATCAAGGGAAGCTATGGCGAAGGCTTTGTGGGACTAGTTAAGGACTTTGTACCAATCTAAGTCTCTAGTGAATAAAATGTTCCTGTGGAAAAAGTTGTATAACCTAAGGATGAAAGATCGAGACTCGGTGACAGAGCATCTGAACGCATTTAATATTGTGGTAAGTCAGTTAGCATATGTTGATATTAAAATTTCAGATGAAGATAAGTGCATCAGTTTGTTGTGTTCTCTACCAGATTCGTGGGATAGTCTAGTTATTGTAATAGGTAGCAATGCAACTGCCTTGCAGTTTGATGAAATAGTATCATCCTTGCTAATGTAGGAGATGAGACAGAAAAATATGGAGAGCCAAAATGGTGATGCCTTGTGTATGCGAGGACGGTCCTAGAACAAAAACAAAAATAATTCATCGAGTGAGAGATCTAAATCTAGAGGGAGATCTAAATCTCCAGGAAAACCTATAAAGGTGGTGTGATGGAAATGCAGAAAGGAAGGGCACTACAAAAGGGACTGTAAATATAAAGCTCCTAATAAAGGAAAGGGATCTAATGATGCTCCTTCTACAGAGGCGAAAACCACCTCAGATGAAGGTGGGGATGTGTAATTGGCTTCTTCAAGTACACATGTAGATCATGAAGCATGGTTGATTGACTCAGGTGCATCCTTTCACTTCACTCCCCGTAGAGAGTGGTTCTGTGAGTATGAGAAATGCGATGGTGGTGATGTCTTCTTAGGGGATGATAGGAAGGCTAGAATCATTGATCATGGAAAAGTAAAGTTGAAGTTGCAAGATGGAAGGGTTAGAACACTTACGGCTGTTCTGCATATTCCTGCATTGGCCAGAAATCTGACTTCTGTAGGCAAGCTGGATGATGTAGGTGTAAAAATAGTGTTCGAGAAGGATACCTGTAAAATGATTCAGGGAGCACTGGTATTGATGCGGGGAGTTCGAATTAGAACTCTGTACAAGATGCAAGGTATCACTATTATTGATGGGTGCAACAGTTCTGTGGTTCCTAAAAGTGGAGCAGAAAATCTAGTGGTCTCTGGAGAGAAGACCATGTTGTGGCATCAAAGGTTTGGACATATTGGAGAGAAGGGCCTTCAAATACTTCATGGTAAAGGTATGGTAGAAGGTATGAGTAATAGCTCTCTGGATTTTTATTTCTGTGAAAATTTTGTATATGGGAAGCAGAATCAGGTGAGTTTCCCCTCTGGTGGTAAGAGGGAAAAACAGATATTAGAGCTTGTGCACAGTGATTTGTTTGGACCTGTGAAGGTTCCATCACTGGGTAAGTCTGTGTACTATGTATCGTTTATAGATGACTTCTCGAGGAATACATGGATATATTTCCTTAAGAAGAAATCTTAAGCCTTTGACAGGTTTGAAGAATTTAAGGCCCCGGTGCTGAGGACAGATAATGGTGGAGAGTTTTGCAGTAAGGAATTTGAAGAATTCTATAAGAAGTGTGGTATATCACGGCAGAAGACTACTCCATATACACCTCATCAAAATGGAGTTGTAAAAAGAATTAATAAGATGTTTATGGAAAGGGCAAGAAGCATGCTTAGTGGTGCCGGGTTAGGACAAGAATTCTGGGCATAGGCGGTGGATACTGCATGTTACCTGGTAAACAGGTGACCTTCATCAGCATTGGAGGATAAGACTTCAAAAGAGGTATGGACTGGTAAGAAACCCTCTCTTTCACATCTGAGCGTATTTGGCTGTGATGCATGTACATGTTCCAAAGGAGAAACAACCAAGTTGGATAGTGAATCTAAAAAGTGCATCTTTATTGGGTATAAGGATGGTTTAAAGGTTTATAAGCTTTGGACCCAGTCACATGAAAGGTTGTGTATAACTGAGATGTGGTGTTCAGAGAGGTAAAATATGTTGCTAAACATGAAGTCCAACCAAAGGAACCTAAGAAGATAGAGTTTCAGCTTAAAGAGGAAGAATCAAACTCTACAGTAGAGGAGGAATCAGAAGATGAAGAGCCACAAACTCTGGGTGTGAGAAGATCAGTTTGATAAATAAGGTAGCCAAAAAGGTATAGTCCATCTGCATTTTGTTCAAATTTTGATTTATCTATTACTGATGATGATCCCAGAACTGTGAAGGAAGTAGTAGATTCAAAGGATGGAAAACTCTGGAAAGAGGCCATGGTTGATGAAATGACATCTTTGCACAAAAATGAGGCTTGGGATCTAGTGGAGTTGCCAGCTGGGAGGAAACCCATTGGCAACAAATGGGTGTTCAAGAAGAAGACAAATGCAGAAGGAAAGGTGGAGAAATACAAAGCTCGATTGGTAGCAAAAGGTTATTCCTAGGTGCCGGGAATTAATTTTGGTGATTTTTTTTCTCTTGTTGCCAAGGTAACTTCTATTAGATTAATTTTATATGTTGCTGATACTTTTGATTTTGAGGTAGAACAGATGGATGTGAAGACAACATTTCTTCACGGGTATCTAGAAGAGGAAATAAACATGAAGCAACCTAAAGGATTTTCAGTGAAGGGTAAGAAAGAACTGGTATGCAAGTTAAATAAGTCTCTGTATGGGTTAAAACAGTGACCAAGGATGTGGTATTAGAATTTTGATACATTTACATGGGGATTTGGCTTCACCAGAAGCAAAGCAGATCACTGTGTGTATTTTAAATTAATTGGTCACTGTGTTATTTATTTGGCCTTGTATGTGGATGATATGTTGCTGGTTGGAAATGACAAAGAAATTATCTAGGATTTGAAGACCCAGTTGTCCTCCAAATTCGACATGAAAGATGGTGCTGCAAACTATAGTTTGGGCGTGGAAATTAAAAGAGATTGGGAAAAGAGGAAGCTCTGGTTAAACCATGGGAAGTATGTCGAGACAATACTATAGAGGTTTAATATGCAGGATAGTAAACCGGTGAAGGTTCCTATTCCTGTAGGTGTGAGGTTATCTGCTGAACAGTGTCCCAAGACACAAGAAGAGGAAGAGGACATGCCTCGTGTTCCATGTGCAAGTGTAGTCGGTAGCCTGATGTATGAAATGGTCTGTACTAGACTAGACATTGGACATGTAGTGGGAGTATTGAGTAGGTTTATGTCAAAACCAAGGAAGGAGCACTGGATAGTAGTGAAGTGGGTTTTCAAGTATTTGCGTGGCACTAGTGATTATGGTTTGTGCTACCAAGGAAGATCAGGATTGGATAGAATGTTGGATATTCGTGGCTTTGTTGATGCAGACTGGGCTGGAGATCTGGATCAGAGAATATCTACAAGTGGGTATGTGTTTAACCTATTTGGAGGTGCAGTAAGTTGGATGAGTAAGAAACAATATGTAGTGGCACTATCAACTATAGAGGGAGAATACATGGCAGCCACTCATGCAAGCAAGGAAGTAGTTTGGCCGTAGAGATTGTGTTCAAGTATGGGGTTAGTACAAGAAGCTATAAGGATAGACTGTGATTGCCAAAGTGCAATTCTATTGGCAAAGAACCCCGCATATCATTCAAAGACAGAGCACATTGATGTTCAGTATCACTTTGTGAGGGATATGATAGAAGACAAAAAGGTGTTGCTGGTGGAGGCAGACACTTTGAAGAATAATGCAGATGCATTAACAAAATCCGTGAACTCTGAGAAGTTCTCTTGGTGTAGAGAGACAATGCGCATTTCGAGGCTGGAAAAATGACTAAGCTCTCTTGTGGCCCCATGTGGAAAGAAAACAACAAGTGGGAGAATGTTGGGTTGTATTATATTCTTTCCACAACTAGCCCACGTAGTTAACCAGGGGGTTAGAAGGGGGGCAGAGCCCCCCCTCGTTGCGCCGATTGTGTAGCGTGGGGGGGTCATAGGGGGTTTGAGGTGTACCCGTAACCCCACTTTTTGGGGTCTAGGACAATGCCCTAGAAAATTTTGGTTTTTGACCCTATGTTAGGATGGGCAGACCCACCTATGGTTTTGTGCATGATTTTCGCACATGTTTTTTGGATGCGATGGTTGCCGGTCCATGGTATTGGATGCTTCGACATGTATAAATATAAATTATAACATTGAAAGGAACATAATGAAAAATCAAGCTGGTAGTCCCGGTTTTGGGATCTAAGGGAAAATCTCTATGTATAAGTGTTTTATGTGTTATGCTCTTGCATTGTTTATTTTCTGTGTTTTAGAATTCATATGCAGGTAATTTCTGTACGGGGTTAAAACCTACAATATGGACTCTTCTAGAGTCTTCTTACTTATAATCACGTGGATAGATAATTTTCCATCAATAATAGGGGATGATGTAGAGTCCTCTAGAATTATGGTGGTGAAAACTAGAAGGTCAAGTTCCGAGTGGCATAACGTTTTCATACATACTTTGATTGATGTGGTACTTGCATTGTTGGAAAGGTATTTGCATGTAAAATATGAAAAAAAATGTGTATTTAAAGGAACACCTTGATTCCTCAAAATTCCTCAAAATGTTTTACGCCCAAAAAATGTTATTTGATTACTCAAATTGATCTTGGAAGGTTTCAAAGCCCAATTTTCCAAACTAGCTCCCATTGGTAAAAATGGTCATGTGAGTTGATTTGTCCACTTTTTCCACTTTGAAATCATTGATATGGATGAAAAAAAATATAATGATCCAATCCAGATCACATCTCCCCATTTGGGGAGGCTTTTTGTCCCCAAAATATTCTATTTAATGAGGTAATCAATTTTTTCCTACACCTTCTCTCAGGTGTACCTTTTAGATTTTCATGGAAGTTTCCATTTTAACACCATTTTCCAAAGGTCATGTTTCCAAATTCTTGTATTTTTGGACCTTTTCTGTAAAAATGTATCTTCTGCCAACTCTTGCTAAGCATCTGGTTCCTCTTCCTGATCTAGCATGTAAGGCTCACAGAGTCCCAGATTCTCTACATTCCTAATTGAGTAAATAAACATGTATGGTGATTGAATGAGTTGATAGGCATTATCACCTACCTTTTCCAATATCTTGAAGGCACCATACCGTAGGTCCTATATTTTCATACGAGGACCCTATAACCTCTCCTTGTTTAACTATATCCATACTCTATCTCCCACCTTGAATGATTTCTCTATTATGTGTTGATAATTCCTAATCTTATATTTTTCTTATGACTTTTGCAATGTTTCTTGTACTTATACATGGATCTTTCTGATCTTCTCTTAAAAAATTCAGCCCTCAAGGGATCCCCTATAAGGCCCTCCCTCACTCCTCCTTGCTGCCCATATGCAATATCCAAAGGTGGAGGAAAATGTCCAAAATAGGTTTTAAATAAGGACTTAATAGTAGAAGTGTGTACTACTCTATTATAAGAGTGTTGTATATATACCATATTTCATCCCAAGCCTTTGTATTCTTATGATTATAAACCCTCAAAATTTGCACCAAATTCCTGTTAACTACTTCTTTCTACCCATTTTTCTTTGGATGGAAGGTTGTAGACCTCTTCAACTTGGTGTCCATCATCTTCCATAATTTAGTCCAAAATGTACTAAGAAATCTCATGTCCTTTCCTGAAATGGTGCTTCTTGGTATCCCAACTGCACCCATACCTATCCAAAGAACAATTTTTTTGCTTCTTACCCACTGATGGTGTTTTAACAAGGTATCATAACACACGTCTTGTTGAACTTTCCAAATACCATGAAAAGATAGGCATATCCCTTCCTCGTTGTTAGTAAACCCCCTACAATGTCCATGGAAATTATTTTCCAAGGATGAGTGGGTACAGGTAAGGGATGATATAGAACTTGTTTCCTATTTCTAGGCTTGTTGGCACAACAAAGCACAGATTCTCTTATGAACCTAGCTACATGTTCTTACATCTTGGTCCGATACACATACTTTGTAATTTGGCCACTATCTTCCCTACACCAAAGTGCACTACAACCATAGAGGTGTGAGCCTATTTATCCACTGCAATGGCTCACCTTTAGGAGCACATAGCTTATCAAACCTGTAGAGTAAACCATCTTGGAGATGGTAGTAAATGGTGTTGTCACCATTGTGCATAAGAATCTAACTCTGCAACTATTGAAAAATCTCCTTGAAGTCCACATATTATAAATATGCCTTTGTGTATGCATCATGGGTGAATGGCTACATATGCTTCAAAGTTCCTAAAGTTTTATATTTTATGCAGGTGGCCTTGAAATCATGTTAGCCAACTTTTTTATGCTACTCTACTTGTACTTAATTGCTAAATGAAACTGTTTTAGAAACCCGATCACTCTACACCTATGGAAACTCTTCAAGTTCTTATTTTTTTTTCATAGTACACCATTTCAAGTATGATTTACCTCTTACATACTCTTATGTAGATTGGTTTTCTGTTAAAAACAGTAAAACATACTTCTTGTTGGAAATGATCAATTTCGTGGCTTGGTTGGAACTTACTAGTGAAATTTTTTACTTTCCTTTATGCCTATTGATGGTAAATGATTTAGAATCCTTGATAAACCGGTATTGGTTGGCTCTCTACATGAATATTGCATCTCACATGTACATGTAGGGACTTCCAAACACCACTCTGCATACATGAAGGGGAACCACATCTATTTTTACTTCATCAATAAAATCAACACTAGTAGCAAATCTAATTTTGATTGCTTTATTACCTTTAACTTTGCATCCTTATTTACCCATCCTAATGGATATGGGCTTGGATGATCACGAACTCACAATCCAAATTTGTTGGCAAACTTTGATGCAATGAGATTTGTTTATGATCCCGAGTTAAATAAAGCACCAATATTTATTTTCTTAACCTATATCTTGATGTGGAAGAGCTTGGTCATTTCTTTCTCTTTCTGTTGTTGAAGGCTACATACATTCACCTCCTTCTGCATTGACATATAAATAATATTGTCATCCATGCCCGAGGTTCTTTCAACTTGGTTCCTAGAATGTTGTTTATGATATTCTTCTTATTATTGTCTTTCTTTTTTTTCTTTAGGTTAAGCTCTTGATTCAACTTCCAACACTTCTCCTTTGTATTCCCTTCAATGTTGCAATGGTTATTGGGATCTTTTCACTTATCTATTGTTTTTTCCATATTTTTATCTTTTCCTCCTTTCAACTTCTTCTTCCGCTCATTAGAAGCATCTTGTTTCTCCTTCTACTTAGATCCAATTGATTTCCTTTTCTTTAGACCTATGTTATTTAGGTATTGTTCATGTACACAAGCCTCGTCCACCAATTTATGGTTAAACAACACCACTTTCTTTTGTATATGGTTGTGTAGACTCCTCATATACTTGAGGAGTACATCTGTGTTCCTTGGAAAGGTACCCAACATTATGGTAATATTTCTAAGCTTTGTGGTGTAATCCTATACACTCTGCCCTCGCTTTTGCCTAAAGTAGTGCGATGAGATCCATTGGTCATATACATACCCAGTAGGGTAAAATTGTGACTTTATGAGGTTTTTGAAGTCCACCCACTTAGTCACTATAGGTTCTCCCTCAAACCTCAAGGTCTTTGTGTGGATTTCCCACCAAGTGAGGGCATGTCCCTTTAATTTCAACCATGCAAATGAAATCTTATGTTCTTCCTCAATATGATGGACATTGAAATAAACTTCTAATTACTGCAACCAGTGATTTAGCTTCAGACCATCAAACTCACCTTGGTATGGGTTGATATCAACCTTTGTTTCCATTTTTAATAGGGATTGTAAATGATTCACAACACTTGAACTATATTGATCCCTTTCAGGACCTTTCTTCAGTTGGTTCTTTACTTCTTCCTGATCTCCTGATCTCCCATTAGATATGTCCTCTCCATTAGAACCCCCATATTCTCCAAATATCCCTATATTATTCCTAATAGACGACATGAAGAGATTCATAGTATGGCTTATATCTGCAACTTGTTCTTTATGTCGTGAAAACATCTCCTTTGCGGGATCATAAGGGTCATTCACATATTCATCTACCATGATTAGGGCTATACAAATTTTGGTCTAGCCGATCTAGATCCCCTAAATCTCCATAATATACCCAAAGAATCCTACTCTATTACCAATATGATTTGCAGATTTTCATGCATATTTCACTGGATATTTTGTCACAATAGATCTAATAAAACTATATTTAAATAACTAAAATCTACACTATTAGGGTCTTACTTCTCTTTGGATTTATGGATTTGTAGATTACTATTAATCATGTATACATATAAATTAAAATTATTCATAAAATAGAGAAAAATGGAATAAAAACTCATAAACCACAATTTGGCACAAGATATGACCTGGGAAACCCTCTTAGGAGAAAACTTGGCTGGAAGGTGAGGTTGCTCTACTTTCTTTCTATGAATAAAAAATTCTTGTGAGTACAAAGAAGTATGGTTTGTGGCTCATGGGCTACTACAGTGTACAAATCATTTATGTATGGTCTATCTCCTATCCCTCTCAACTATTTTTTTCTCACCTATGGAACAAATGCACTTGAAAGAATGGAACCCATTTTCCTCTTAGTGGCACCCTAGTTATAACACAACCCTATAGGCTACTAGTGGTTAGGTTTGACTACCTCAACTCTTAACCAAAGTTACAATATGGAATTTTCTAGAGTCTTCTTCATCATAATCACGTGGTTAGTCACTTTTCCATGAAAAATGGGTGCTAATGTGGTCTCCTCTCAAATTATGAAGGTAAAAAGAAAAAGGTCAACTTATGAGTGGCATAACTTATTATACTTTTTAAGATATTTCCTATGAAAGTTAGAGTTCCTAAATACCCCTCAAGTAAGTTTGAAATAGGTAAGTTTGGAATTTTTCCTATAACATATTTTCTGCGAGATTTTAGACGTTGAAATTTTGAGGAGATGAAGGTAAGATCTCTAGTTACAAGTGTTCAAAGTTTCAGACATGGTTTCATTATACTTTATGACATATTCCATGTGGAATTTAGGGTCCCTAAATGCTCCTAAAATCAATTTTGAATATGCCAGTTTGGAATTTTTTCTATAACTTATATTCTAAGATGTTTCAAACTATGAAACAGTCATAGACTCATGGAAACATATAGCATTAACTGAACTAAAAATTTATACTTTGGTTCACTATATTTTTAGTGGCATGCCCTTGGAAGTTAGGTTTCTGAAAGGTTCTAAAATTAGTTTCAAATAGGCTACCTTGGAGTTTTTTCTATAGCTTCCTTTTTGGAAGTTTTTAGAATATGAAATTTTCATATATCGTAGGAGACATACAAAAGCGCCATAGGTAAGAATTTTAGAATCATATTTACAAATTAGATACATGGCATGTTGTACAAGTTCATCCTTAGGAAGAGGTAAAAAACAACAAGTTTTTGGAGATTTGCCATAAATTTAAATTGGAGTTTCAATTTTTTATCAAAGCTGGTGATGGTAGAAGTACTAAGTATACCTATTGAAGGAAGATGCAACAAGTATAACTGAAGAAGGAAGAAGAAACACACAGACCTAGTCAAGGAAAAAAAACAAGTAGCCTTATGAAGGTAGAAGTAACAACTAGACTCAGTGAAGGTAATGTGAATATTATCATATTTTCAAGGATTTATATGCACTAAAGAAGAGTTGCAATTAAGGGTTGTTGCAAAGAAAATGGATTGGTTTCTATTTCTAAGTTGGTTCTTAGTGTTTGGGATTTGTGTATTTAGTGGGATGGTGCCTACAAATACTTGTAGTGATGAGGATTGGTGTCTCCAGTAAGTTGGTGTCTACAATGATATATAAGAGTAGGTTGGTTCCTAACATGGTTTGTACTAGTGAGGATTGGTTTCCCCAATAGGTTGGTGCTTATGAATAATTATAGAATAAGTTTTGTTGTTTTCTCCTATAAGGGTTTCCACATAAATATTTTGTTGCATGTTTTTTGGTTGATATATCTCTTATGTTTATGATTTATGAATGTTTAAATAAGTAAAAAAAAAATTGATTGACTACTCCACACCCCCCTTCCTTCCTAATTTATTATAATTTTATGCTCAACATTGTGAAGAGGAAGAAGATAAAGAATTGGAACCATCAGAAGATTTAGAGCTAGAAGAGACTACTCCAATAATATAGTCGAGCTATAAAAAGGGTCTCTTTCACCTCTAATTACCTCACATTAATATGTCAATCCGGGAGCATTTTTTATTTCAAAGAGTGTCTCAGTCTGAGGCTATCATTTGTCAGAGTAATGCTAGTAGTACAACGTTCAGAAATACAAGAGTAAATGGATGCTTGTCTACAACTAAGCTACTTCAAAAGAGTAAATCACACACCCAGAAAACTAGGCAACTTATCAGTCAAGGGTTCGGCAACGATAACCCATCCCTTTGGAAACTGATGGAAAGGAAATTAGAGAACAGACCACGGGTCTGGGAACCAGACAGTAAATGTCGAGGTTCACTACAGCCTTAAATCATCTCCCACACCAAAACAACAAATGCCAGTAAATGGAACGGCATATAAGAAAATGGAATGGCAAATAAGAAATCGAACAGCAAATCTAGAATGGAACAGCAATTCTGAAATGGAACAACAATTCTTAAAAGGAACAGAAGCTAAACAACTAAGTCTCTCAAGCAGTAATCAAACTTAATCTATTAACTCAAATGCATTAATCGTAATTAAACAACAATCTTTCACTCCCAAGGTAGATCGAAAGCACACACTAATGGAACAGCACTGATTACTGATAAGTTAAGGAACAGCACTTGGAAACCATATATGCACACAACACGCTTGAATAGTAATCTAATCTGAGCATCAATCTCAATTAAAAGGAATACGACTGCATTTCAAAATGGAATAGCATTGCTTCTGAATCTAACGATCGTAAAGAACACAACTTTCAAGATGAATCCTGTAACATGAATGTACAACACAAAAGCTCTGTAATAAAATAGTAACAATATTCGGTTAAGACTAATAATATTCAATCAACTCTGAAAGGAACAGTAATATGATGCAGAGTCAATACAATAGTTTTATCCGTAGCAATCTTAATGAATTAATCTTAACAAAGCATGTGATGTAAACTTATAAAGCATATCAGATTACCAAATAACGACGATAAGCAAATCACGCAGAAATCAAATCGTAATAATACAGAAGCAAGTGTCCTCCGGGGTCGGGCCCTTAGCCTCCAAGGGTACACCGCTTGAGGTTAATCCAGACGCAGAGATGAAATAATCACCAAGTTTGTATTAATGCATGAAACAAAATTACAATGAACCAGTTCTTATCGAGACTCGATGATCAAAGTTTTGATCTTAACAGAAATTACATAAAAGCATAATCATGTCAAACTCTCCCTAAAGCTAACAATGCTGTCCCTTTTTATAAGGGTGACGGTGGAGATTTCGAAGTAACAAGATAGATAAAGCAGCGATCCCTCAGGATCAAGGATCCTGAGGGATTCGCCGAACTGTTAATCCTTAATCATCTCTTTTCCCTCCTGCGCCAAGCTGGTGCCTTCTCCTCCTTTTCAGGGCTGATTTGCTTTGATCTGCTTAGCCTTGTTTGCATTCGGTCTCCTGTCAAAGCGACAGTGGTTACCTCGTCCTTGTCCTTTCCTTTGGAACAACAACTCCTCATTTTCACCCCTTCCTGCATGATGGAATGACAATTGTCAGCGGTTAAGTCTTGCATATTAATCTCACATGTTTTGTTATAATTATTTATCGTTTTCCAAGTTCATGATGCAAAAATGTTTACAAGTTCTACTGAAAAGCCACTGAAATGATCATCAAAAACATACCTTTTTAGTACTCCACACACCCCCCTGCTTACCCTGTTTCATGCCCTCATGAAAACATTGTATTTGACATGCAAGGCAGTGAGAGAATAGGCTGGAGAAGGAATCTCATGCGGAGGCCTACAACCATGATGAGTAACTAGGTAGTCAAAGAAATGGCATGTTTGACCCTCGGGCATCTCATACAGGGCTTGGTATCTGGGTGCAGGGTGCCATATAATTGGACTGTGGAACCTATATCCTAACCAGGATGGCCCTGCTCTCAAAATGCTTTTGCCATAAAGGTGCAAACTATTGGCAGATAATTTAAAATTCTCATACTTAAACGGTTCCCTAAGCTGGATATTCGGATTAGAGATTTGATACCGAAATTTAGCTGCATCAATGGCAAGGTCTTTGATAGAAAGAAAGTATTCTAATCCCTGTCGAATGAGTGCCTCATGCATGGGTCCTAATGTTTCAATGACACCCGAAGTCTTCAGGAGGTTTCTATGTGCTTTCCACAACTGTACTGGGTTCCTAGGCTCAACCCTTACCCACAAATCTAGGCCATTTTCTTGCCTCTGGAAAGTATTATAGGCTTTGAGCCATTTAATCTGATTAACCCCGAATGAGATGAATGCCTGCAATTGGATGTCTCCAACAAAGGGGCCAGGGTTCAGCTCAGTCTCCTAGTCTAGTACAAGGTTATGCAAATAGAATTCACACAGCAGTCTCTGGACCTTCACCCCGTAGTGTTTACAACAGTCTATAAAGTCATTGATAGTGTTAATTTGTATGGGAGCACCTGCTTTAACAAATTTTATTTTTAATTGCAAATACCGTTCCAGTAAAAACAGGGCATAATTTTTGGTATGGGCCCTACATGCTAAGACGTCATTGTATAGAGAACACAAGGTATCCATCTGCTTGATAACAATATCTAGCCTACGAGTTACCTTTGCAACTTTCTCTTGTTCCTTCCGCCAACCTTCAAAGGCCTAGCTTTCAGATTGATTGACGTTCCTAAGTTGCTCTTGTAGCTCTTCATACTTTTTGCAAGGGACCGTTTGCTCTCTAAGCTTTTCTGCTTCTTGTTGAGCTTGTTTCAACCCTTTGCGCAAGGTTACTATTTTTGGATCTCTTCTCCATGCAACAGTGGAGGCCGGGAGTTTTACCTGAACTTTCTTATTGTGTTTCTTGGAGTTCAGAACCCTTATCACCCCTGAGAGTGATGCCTCCGTCTGGATTTCCTTATCACAGGTCATCCTGTCATCCATTTCTATTTTAATGTGAATATCAGTCTGCTGCTGTTCCTTTTCAAATGGAACAGCAGTTTGTTCCTCAGCATCATTTGGAACAACAGTTTGGTTTTCGACAGGGTTTTGAATAGTAGGATGAATTCTGATCCTCCGCCTTTTTGCCTTACGGGGTTTTGCTGGAGTGGTCACCTTTTTCTTCCCTGCAATGTTTCTTACCCTCTGCCTTGCTTTCTGGATCGTAATCTCCTGGTGGAGCTGGGCTATTATGTTCAATAATCTTTGTTGTTCCTTTCACAATTCTTTAATTTCCAAAATTTCGTTAGAAGGAACAGCAGGCTGTCTGCTTCGACCTGGGCCGTGACTAGTCCCTGGATCTTCCTCCTGGGGTGTTTCTTCATTGTTCTGCTCCGGCTATTTTGGGATAGGAACCCTAGCTGGTTCTGTCAATTCTTGGGCAACTTCTTTTTCTGCCCCTGCTTCCTCTGGAATTTCTTTCGGTGTCTTAGGAATGGATTGTTCTTGTTCGGTATCTCTTATTTTTTCTTCATCATGAACAGGCAGATTTTCTTCTTCTGCCTCTTTTGCATGTGGTTTTTCAGGTGCATTTTCCTCTTGTGGTTTGTCATGGAGGTCTGATGGACTGGAAGGTTGGCCATATTCACCCATATTGGCCAAGACTTTGGCCAATTCATCTTCTCCTACTGGGTCCTGTGGTGGGATACCTTCCTACTGTCCCATTTCCTCCTCCTGCTTGGATTGTTCGGCTTCTGTTTCAGAATTCTCAACTTCTATTTCATTTTCTTCTTCAGATTGCTCGGCCTCTTCTTTCTCTTCTCCTTCAGATTTATCTGCTTCTTCTTCTGGCCGTGAGGATTGCTCATCTTCAAATTTCTACTGGCTGGCTGGTGTTTTCCTGGAGCTTTTCCAGCCTTCCTCATATCCGAGCTAACCGAACCGATTTCTTGTGTTTTTCTGGCTGTTCAGGTGTACCGCTGGCATGCTTACGCTTTGTCGATTCCTTGCTTTTTTCTAGACACTCGGATGTACTAGTGACATGTTTCTATTTTGCTAATTCTCTGTGTTTTTCTGGACGTTTTGGTGTGCTGGTAGCATGCTTACGTTTTGGGGATGGTGCTGTCAACCCCCCTAATCATTGCAATTAGCTCTTCCCAGCTGCTCTGCTGTTGGGTGAGGCTATGACTAAAAATTAATCAAATTAACCCATGATGACTAACAACTGACTCTACATGCTGTGCCTTTTTTAAGCTTCATGCAACGTCATGGAGTAACGAATTCAAAAGTGCAGGAATATTTAGAGAGCATTTCTGCTTTAGAACAGCTAAGAGTTTAAGATGTCATGGTCTTACCACGTCTTTTCTACCCTCGCAGGTGATGTAGCTTTGAACGGTCCTTGCCAATTCTGCCCAGGGCTCTCCTAGCGTTGCTGGCAGAACTTACTTCCCTTTAATTGTCAAGCTCTAGCCTTCGTCCTGGTAGATTTCTATAATCTTCTGTAATCTCTCCTTTTTTAACGTCCATACAGGTCCGGTGGCTGGTAGTCCCGAGACTTCTGTGATTATGTCATCGGTGACTGTTATCTGTCTCCCCCTTACTGTGGAGTAATCCTCCTACAAATTCTGCAGGAATTCAATTGCCACTGTCTCGTTAGACTCCTACAAATGGTTGAGATAAGTCAGCCACCCTGCTCTTGCCAGGATTTCCCGGGTAGCAGCGGAGACTGTCAAAACCTGCGGTTCCCTCTGGATCGCCCTTCCTCCCATGGTTTCACTGTGAATTCTCAATGGAACAGTAGGTGTTTGTGTCGTTGAAACGCAGAGAGGGTAATAGACACAAGACTTGTTTGAAAAAAATAGAGTATGCAACAGAAATGGCTTATGAACAGCAATTCGTGTAACAAAAATAAAAAATAGCATGTCGTTAAGCCATGCCATACTTTCCCGAATAGTAAGCTGACACGTAATCTAAGGAATAATGAGGTTAACCTCCCCCCCCCCGCAATGTGATAGGTTATCCCAGCCGTCAAATAAAGGAGCAGCGCCCATTTTGAAACAAAGTCATAAAGGAACAACGTATAAAAATATGCCATGTTTAGAAAAACAACAAATTACCGAAATCGAGGCGTAGAGTTGGATCGCGTATTATGTAAGAGGCTGCTGAGATATGATGCGAGGCTGGGGGGATAGTACGTCTGTCGTACTTGCCAAATCTCATATGGTCATTGTCACTTACTCTGCCATGATTGGTGGTAATAAATTTTCATGTGATATATAATTCGGGAAATGATATATGATTAGTTACTAGGATATAAGAAACAAAAGAGTATTAATATTTTACCTATTGGTGTAACCAATGTGACTTCAATACCATTAACAGTGCTCTGCTGCCAACAGGTGTCCATAACCTTGGCAGAGTTGTTTATTTCACCCCTGGAACCATGATCCTTTGTGTATATGTTAGGGAGTGTAATGTCAAAATGTAGGCCATTATGCTGGCTTGGTAACCAGTTAACCATAATGCCATTCACGAGGAAGGAGCGAAAAGTGGGCAGGCCGGCTCGTGATGAGACCTCCTGTTCCAAGGTTTGTTTATTTGATATACCTTTTGGACCATATCCCTGGTGTGGTGGCCATAGTGGGAATGCCACTTCACTTCCATCCTCATGATCATGGTAGGCTGGCTCTTGATGAGACCCCCTATCCTGCATTTGACAACTTATAAGTCATGTTTACTTTCTTTTTTCTTTTTCATAGAGTACTTTTCCTTATTTATACATAAAGGGTGGTTCAACACTCCTTAAGAGTAGGAATGGTGGAAGAAGTCTTATCATCTCAATAGGAAGATATAAACCCTTTTCTCTTATTCCTAAATAATAATCAAAGAGGATTAAAGGGATCGTCATGATAAAGATAACCAATCAGAGCAAAATTAGTAGAACAATGAGAGCAAAAGATGATAAGTAAATGTGTCCTTCCTTTTGTCCTCTTATCAATGCGGAGCCTTATAAAGATAGTGATTTATGATTAGCAGATTTCAGTATGTTGAGATTTGTATCCATTGCATAAATGCATAGCTGTATTCTAAAAGACTTGAAAGAACAGGAGCAATAAGCATCCTTAATTTAGATCAGCAAAAGGGACAAGCTGCTTCATAAGGAGAGAAAAAGCATGCTAGTGGTGTTCCTTTTGGAAAAAGGAACAGCAAAAGACCATAGATAGAAAAAATGAAAATGCCATTCCTTTGAAAAAGGAACAGCAGAACACACCAATGTCGTTCCTTTGAAAAAGGAACAGCAAGAATAAAAAAAATGTTATTCCCTTGGAAAAGGGCAGCAAAACACTCGAAATGTCGTTCCTTTGAAAAAGGAACAACAACAACCAAAAATGTTGTTCCTTTGAAAAAGGAACAACAAAAGACGCAAAAATGTTGTTCCTTTGGAAAAGGAACAACAGAAATCAAAAAAGAAAAAGTATGTTGTTCCTTTGGAAAAGGAACAACAAAACATGCCAAAATGTTGTTCCTCTGGAAAAGGAACAGCTGAAGTCGAAAATGCTGTTCCTTTGGAAAAGGAACAGCAAAAAAAAAAAATCGAAATGCTGTTCCTTCAGAAAAGGAACAGCAGAACAAGCAAATGTCGTTCCTTTGGAAAAGGAATAGCAAAAAAAATCAAAATGTTGTTCCTTTAGAAAAGGAACAACAGAACAAGTGAATGTCGTTCCTTTGAAAAAGGAACAGTAAAAATCAAGCATGCTGTTCCTTTGGAAAAGGAACAGCAAAAACACACAAATGCCATTCCTTTTGAAAAGGAACGGCAAAAATAAAAAATGTTGTTCCTTTGGGAAAGGAACAGCAAAACACACAAAAAAAATCCTAATGATGGTTGATCCTAAAGGATTTGCTTTTTTTTTTTGAACAAGGAACCGCTGGAAGAAATGATGTTCTTTTGAAAAAGGAGCAACAAAAATGACAGTAAGACATTAATTCAAAAATATGTACGAAAAATGATTCAAAGAAAAAGAACTTATGTACAAACTGTAAAAAGAAATGAATTCCCTAATGAATTACAGGTGAGGAAGACTTCTCTTCCTCTCCCAAAATCTCCATATCAGTGTCTCGGTGTAGCTGCTGGCAGAAGGACTCTCGAGTGAGTGGTTTGCGATAGAGACAAACTCGGTGGCCATTTACTTTGAAGGTATATCCAGAACCGTCAATAGTGATTAGAGTAAGGGTTCCATTGTCATGTACTTTCTGGATTTCGTATGGTCCCAATCAACGAGTCCGGAGTTTCCCAGGGAAGTCCTGAAACCTGGAGTCGTACAACAGATCCCAGTCTCCCTCGTGGAAGACTTTGTTTTTAATGAGAGCATCATGCCATTTAGCTCGCTGTTGTTGGATCAGGGCAATATTTTGAAGTGCAGAGAGCCTAATTTCGTCCAACTCATTGATCTGTTGCAATCGATTAATCTGTGCCTCGCTTAAATCTAAGCCAACTTCCTGTGCTGTCCGTAATGTTTGGATTTCGAATTCTATAGGGAAAATGGGTTGTTTTCCAAACACTAATTGATAAGGTGAGTAACCAATGGTGCTTCTCCATGTTGTTCTGTAAGCCCAGAGTGCTTCAGGTAATCTGGCAGCCCAATCACATCTATGGGATGCAATAGTTTTCATTAAAATTGCTTCTATTATTTTATTGCTGCTTTCTACCTGTCCATTCGCCTGTGGGTGGTATGGAGTAGTGATTTTATGCTGGACATGATAATTGTTGAGTGTTGCAGCTAATCTATTCCCAGCAAATTGTGGTCCATCGTCTGTAATTATTTCTCTTGGAAGACCATAACGTACAAATAGATGGAACAGGAAATGTATGACAGAGTCCTTTGTAGCTCTAGGCAATGCTTCTGCTTCAACCCATTTGGTGACATATTTTGTTGCCACCAAAATATATGTTTTCTAATTTGATGATGGGTTGATAGGTCCAACGAAATCAAGAGCCCATCACTCGAATGGTTCAATGACTAACTGTGGTTTCAGAGGCATCTCGTCAGATTGACCAGGACGTCCTGCTCACTGGCAACTGTCACAGGCTTGGACAAATTTCTTTGCATCTCTGAAAATCGTGGGCTAGTAATACCCTGTCTGTAGCACTTTATGTCCAGTTCTGCGCTCAGCAAAATTTCCACCACATGGTCCATCATGACAGGCTTTTAAAATGTCAAAGATTTCATCTTCGCGAACACATCTCCTGATATGCATGTCTACCCCTGTGTGAAACAAATAGCCCCCAATCCACGAGAATCGAGCACTCTTTTGAACAATTTGTTTGCGCTCATTAGGGGTTAGGTGTTTTGGTAGTTTACCTACTGCAAGGTAATTGGAAACATCAGCATACCAGGGTGTTTGAACAGCAACAGCAAACAGATGCTCGTCCGGAAATTGATCTTCAACCGCTGCTGCATCGATTGGCTTTGACATTCTTGAGAGAAAATCGGCTACAGGGTTTTCTTTACTAGGTCGATCCTTGATTGTGATATCAAATTCCTGCAATAAAATCAACCATCTAGTTATTCTGGCATTTGTGACAGGCTTATTTGCTAAATATTTTATGCTAGAATGATCTGTATACAAGATAACAGGATATCTCGTAATATAATGTCTAAACTTATTGACAGCATGTATTACAGCTAGGAATTCCTTTTCAGTAACAGTGTAATTTAATTCAGCAGGGGATAAATTTTTGTTGATGTAATAAATAGCATATGGTTTTTTATCCTCTTCCTGCCCGAGGACTGCTCCAATGGTTGTGTCTGAGGCATCAGATGATATCTGGAATGGAAAATCCCAATTTGGTCCTCGAAGGACTGGGGCTGTGGATACGAGCTTCTTCAGATCTTTGAAAGCATGTTCACATTTTTCTGTCCAAAGAAAATCAACGTTACCAGTTAGTGCATACAGAGGTGTAGCAATGTGTGAATAATGTTCTATAAATCGCCTATAATAACCAGAAAATCCAAGAAAACTACATACCTTTGTTTGAGTAGTAGGAGTGGGAATAAGCAAAAGTATTTGGATTTTGGCCGGGTCTACCTGAATACCAGCTGCTGAAACATAGTGTCCTAGGATAAGTCCTTCAGTCATCATCATGTAGCATTTTTTGTGACTTAAGCAAAGCCTGGCAGCAATGCAGCATTGTAGGACTTTTTCTAGGGTGTCCAATGCTGGATCAAAATCATCTCCATATGGGGTAAAGTCATCCATGTATACTTCAAGTCCATCATTTACTAAATTTGCAAAAATACTAAGGATAGCCCTTTGGAATGTGGTAGGAGCATTACATAAGCCAAAAGGTAGAACTCGATAGGCAAATGTTCCCCAAGGACAAGTAAAAGTAGTTTTGTATTGGTCTTCAGGGGCAATCTGAATCTGATTGTATCCACTGAAGCCATCCAGGAAAGAAAAGAATTTCTTTCCTGCTAGAGTATCTAATACTTGGTCTATGAATGGGAGAGGAAAGTGGTCATTTTGTGTTGCTTTATTTAACTCCCTGTAATCCACACAGATTCTCCATTTCCCATTCTTTTTTGGTACCACCATAAGCGGAGAGACCCATTTACTATCAGAGATAGGATAAATAAAATTGACATCTAAAAGTTTTTGAAGTTCAGCTTTTACCACATCTTTTTGATGAGGATTAAGTATCCTTTGAGGTTAACGAACAAGTCTGGCATCCTTTTCTATATAAATGTGGTGTGTACATAATTGGGGGTCAATTCCTTTCATATCAGGGTAATCCCATGCAAATGCTTCTTGATATTTTCTTAACAAATGGATGAACTTCGTTTCTTGTTCAGGTGTCAGGTTGGCATTAATGTTTAAGGATTTTCCTGGTTCAATTTCCACAATTTTACTATTTGGAACAGAAGTAACAGGTATTGTTTGATCGTGTGTATCTTTCAGAGGATCTTCTTCTAATTCATTATCAAATGCTACTTCTATCATGTGACACTGTGTGCAAGATCTAGTTTGGCTAATAAAATTATTAATGGCATCATCTTCTATTTGGTTTTTAAAATCAAGTGCCTCTTGTATAGTTAATGGAGATCTAATGTTATCAGTAAGGTATGATACAGGGTGCTTATTAGTTTTGATTATTGTGACACTTAGCTGCGTTGGGGGATATAGAACTAAATTCTTGATATTTGGTCCTTTCGTTATGGTCATATTTCCTTGCCGGCAGCCAATGTAAGCATCGGCAGTGGCAAGCCAAGGTCTACCTAAAATCAGCGGGTGTCCATCAAGTCGGGTTTTTGGATTAATTATCGGCAAATCGGTTGGGTATTCCCAGGAATCAACAGAGACCATGACATCATGTAGAGTACCCTCCAGCCTAACCATAGATCGGTTAGCCAATTCTAGCAAAGTAGAGGTGGGTTCTACATATGTAATGCCAAGCTTTTGGCAAGTAGTGGTTGTTAAAATATTAATTGTAGCTCCTAGATCAACTAAGGCATTAGACAGGGTCTGACCATAAATTTGAACAGTTACAATTGGATTCCCTGGGTCTTCATATTTAATGGGTGTTTATTTTCCTGATAGTAAATCAGATAAAGTGTCAAATACTTGGATTCTTGGATTATTTGTTATATTCCTCCTTGGTTTCTTTATGCACAATTCTTTGATAGTTTTTTCGTATATCGGAATGTCTTGAATGGCTTGGAGGAATGGAACTTTTATGTACAGATTTTGTAATTCTCCCAGAATGTCAAAATCAAGATATTGTAAAGGTCGAGGTATGACTAATCGTTCTGGGAATGAAGGAGAGGATGTGGTTGCTTGATTATAAGTCTGCTGCTTATTCTCATCCTCTTGTTGCAACAGATGTTCTCTTGGTAACTGATCTTCAATATGAATTGTTTTATCTCCCTCAGTTTCAATAATACATCAAGATCTTAATTGAAGATCATTACACTCCCTCAAGTTGGGTCCTATTTCTGGTGATTCTATAATTTGGAGAGATTGGACCGGTCTGTTATTTGGATTGGGGTTGGGTTGGGCTGGGAGTTGTGGTCTCAGATTAGACTGGGGATTTTGTTGTAAGGCTGGCAGTGTAGGTTGAGGGAGCGGAATAGTTCCTACTGGCTGATGCATCGGTCTCTGCCAGTTTGTCTGCCAGGCTGAACTTTGTGAAGTAGGGGGAGTCCATTGTGGAGGATATGGGCTACCTTGCCAATATGGTGGAGTGTAAGGGAAATTCGGCCAACCAGATTGGCTTGCCTAATTCAGCCACGGGTTTGAAAAAGGAAACGACTGTGATAACCAGTTTGAAAACGGGGGTTGGGACTGACTTTGCCACATACTATATTGTTGAGCATTATACTGTGGAGGCTGAAAAGAAGAAGTTGGGTCTGGAAACATACCAGATTGTCTCGGCTGCCACTAACGGTGCTGGTTGATCAAGTACACTGATTCTGGTTCTTCTTCTGCTTCCTTATATACCGCTTTCAATCCAGGAAGTGAGGGGCAGCTCTCCGTAAGGTGATCTTTTGTACAAATGGTGCATGTTTGGACTGTATCCAGTGGACATTCCTTATGATTATGCTTTTTCCTGCATCGGGGACAGAAGATTGCCAAATTATGTTCTATCTCCATTTGCTTCTGTTTAGCCTGCATAATATCAAGTTGTGTAGTTAGTGTCCCCAGGATATCAGTTTTAAAATTTTCCAATAAATTTCCAATTTCTACCTGTGTTACTCCTTCTGTTGAAATTTTATTATCTCTTACAAACCGATCATGTTCTGCCAGTTTTACTCTTGTGCTACCTCTCGAGCTCCTGATACATAAATCAATAATGTCAGCAAAATTCTCTTGATAAATATCCCCTTTTCCCATGATGTTTAATGTTTCGATCCATTGTTCCTTCATGCCCCTTATCAATGTTGTTTTTAACACATTATCAGGTAAAGGTAGTGATTCATAAGGAGATCTTTGTAGATTGTACTGGAAACGTTCCACATACTCCTCTAATGTTTCATTCGGTCTAGCTGTCATTTGGAATATTTCGTCCTTCAATTCTCTAGACCTGCAATAATCCTGATATTTTTTTAAGAAAGATTCTTTCATTTGATCCTAGTTATTTATAAGCCCACCACCTAATCCCATGAGCCATCTTAATACAGCCCCTTTTAATGTAGAGGGAAATAATTTCAGTTTCTGGGGGTCGGTGGTGTAATCATATCCTCTGCACAACACATCAAATTCAAATAAAAATGCATCTGGGTCTTCCGATGTGAGACCATGGAATGTAGGGATATGCTGAAGAGGGATTGCTTTCAGAGGCGCATTTTCTGCAGAATCCACTATAGGGTATTGTAATGTAGAGGTTTGAGTGTTTGGTTGATTTTGAGCCATAGGGTCGAATATATGCCAATAACCTTCTGGGATATCTAGGAGGGTATTCCTAGGCTGAGAGGGAATGGTTTTGACAGGAATAGTTTTAATAGCACTTCCTCTATCTGGGATAATGAGAATGCCTAATGTCTGAGGAGATTGGGTTCCTTCAACAATGATTTTTGCAGCACTCCCCTTGTCTGGGTTGTTTAATGGCTGATTTGTTCCAATAGGAGATCTTGGTTCCTTGGTTTCCCCTGTTTCTCCTTCTCCTTCACAAAGATTGCTGAAATTCCCTTCCTGCAATAGTTCTGGAGTAGAATTTTCAATTTCTTGAAAGTCCTGCTCTTCAGTCTGACTATGCACCTCAGCAAAGGCTACAGATGGTGATCCTGTGGCCTGAAGGGAACTAGTAGGCTGTTTAGAAATGATTTTCCTGGGTCCTACTGATGGTTGAGACTCTGTTTTCTTATAGATTTCGTCTATAAAGGTCATTTGGCCAAGGGTCACCGGCCCCTTAGCTTTTTCTGGCTTTGGTAGAGGCTTGGTATTTTTTTCTGGTTTTTTCTGCTTAGTCATGCACTCAAATGAACTAAATTCTAAACAAAGCAACAGCAAATCTGTTAGGAAAGCAGACAGGGGAGCAGGGCTTTTACATGCTCCGTACATAGGTTCTTACCTTCCGTTTTTAAAATCCAACTCTTCCCTAGCAGGTTCGTACACTACTCTGAAAAAAAGGACAAATGGCTACACTCTTTCCCCGGCAACGGCGCTAAAATGTCAAGCTATAAAAAGGGTCTCTTTCACCTCTAATTACCTCACATTAATATGTCAATCCGGGAGCGTTTTTTTATTTCAAAGAGTGTCTCAGTCTGAGGCTATTATTTGTCAGAGTAATGCTAGTAGTACAGCGTTCAGAAATACAAGAGTAAATGGATTCTTGTCTACAACTAAGCTACTTCAAAAGAGTAAATCACACACTGAGAAAACTAGGCAACTTATCAGTCAAGGGCTTAGCAGCGATAACCCATCCCTTTGGAAACTGATGGAAAGGAAATCAGAGAACAGACCATGGGTCTAGGAACCAGACAGTAAATGTCGAGGCACACTACAGCCTTAGATCATCTCCCACACCAAAACAACAAATGCTAGTAAATGGAACGACAGATAAGAAAATGGAACAACAAATAAGAAATCGAACAGCAAATCTAGAATGGAACAACAATTCTGAAATGGAACAACAATTCTTAAAAGGAACAGCAGCTAAACAACTAAGTCTCTCAAGCAGTAATCAAACTTAATCTGTTAACTCAAATGCATTAATCGTAATTAAACAGCAATCTTTCACTCCTAAGGTAGATCGAATAGCACACACTAATGGAACATCACTGATTACTGATAAGTTAAGGAACAACGCTTGGAAACCATATATGCACACAACACGCTTGAATAGTAATATGATCTAAGCATCAATCTCAATTAAAAGGAATATGACTGCATTTCAAAATGGAACAACATTGCTTCTGAATCTAACAATCGTAAAGAACACAACTTTCAAGATGAATCCTATAACATGAATGTACAGCACAAAAGCTCTGTAATAAAATAGTAACAATATTCGGTTAAGACTAATAATATTCAATCAACTCTGAAAGGAACAGTAATATGATGCAGATTCAATACAATAGTTTTATCCATAGCAATCTTAATGAATTAATCTTAACAGAGCATGTCATGTAAACTTATAAATCATATCAGATTACCAAATAACGACGATAAGAAAATCACGCAGAAATCAAATCGTAATAATACAGAAGCAAGTGTCCTCTGGGGCTGGGCCCTTAGCCTCCAAGGGTACACCGCTTGAGGTTAATCCAGACGTAGAGATGAAATAATCACCAAGTTTGTATTAATGCATGAAACAAAATGACAATGAACCAGTTCTTATCGAGACTCGATGATCAAAGTTTTGATCTTAGCAGAAATTACATAAAAGCATAATCATGTCGAACTCTCCCTAAAGCTAGCAGTGTTGTCCCTTTTTATAAGGGTGACGACGGAGATGTCTAAGTAACAAGATAGATAAAGCAGCGATCCCTCAGGATCAAGGATCCTGAGGGATTCGCCGAACCGTTAATCCTTAATCATCTCTTTTCCCTCCTGCGCCGAGCTAGTTTCTTCTCCTCCTTTTCAGGGCCGATTTGCTTTGATCTGCTTAGCCTTGTTTGCATTCGGTCTCCCATCAAAGGGACAGTGGTTACCTCCTCCTTGTCCTTTCCTTTGGAACAACAACTCGTCGTTTTCACCCCTACCTGCACGAGGGAATGACAATTGTCAGTGGTTAAGTCTTGCATATTAATCTCACATGTTTTGTTATAATTGTTTATCGTTTCCAAGTTCATGATGCAAAAAGGTTTACAAGTTCTACTGAAAAGCCACTGAAATGATCATAAAAAACATACCTTTTTAGTACTCCACAAATATCTTGTCATGCATAAGCTGAAATTAATACTCCACAAAACCTAATGGTAGAAGGATATATCAAAATGAAAAAAAGGGTAACATTGTTAATTGATTTAAGTAGTACCTATAACTTCACCAATTACAAAGTAGAAAAAATTCTAAATTTATTTGTGTTTACAGCACAAACATTTCAATAATAATTGCATATGGAGGTACCATAAATTATTAGTGTAAATTCAATAGTATTAATTTGAATATGGTATACTATCTATTGGATAGTCCCATGATTACAATCTAAATGGGTAGCATTATTGTTGTATTAGGTGTCAAATGGTTAACATTATTGGCAACATTGAGGCTCTAGTTTACAATATATTTTCATGATATTTTCCTTAGAATCCATGTAAATTAATCTTAGAGGCTTCTAGGGGAAACCTTATAAAGTGGTAAGCTCTAATACAATGAAAGAAATACTCAGAAAAAGAGGCCATCATGTAATTAGGAAATTATGCTCACTAGATCTTAAAAAATATACATCCTTTCCTCAAGTGGATCTACAAAACGTTATTAACAATCCTTCCAATGTATTTGGATAAATTTCCATGGGTCTTTCGCCTGCTCAATATCATGACCATGTTATTCCTTTGCAACGTAGAAGTGTACCACCTAATATTAGGCCTTATAGGTATCCATATACATGGAAGAGTGAGATTGAGTGTATGATTCAAGAAATATTGGAGGCCAACATCAATCAACCTTAAAAAAGTGATTTATCTTCACCAATGGTGATGGTTACAAAAAAGGATGGTTCATGGGGTATGTGTCTAGATTATACATAGTTCAACAAAATAACAATCAAAGTTAGGTTTCTTATTCTTTACATTGATTATTACATGAATTTCATGAAGAAGTTCTATTTACTAAATTGGACCTTTGTTTAGGATATTATCAAATCAAAATGAGACCATAAGACATTCTTAAAATAGCCTTTAGAACACATAAAGGTCATTTTTAGTTTTGGGTCATGACATTTAGACTCATTGATGCACCTTAAACACTTCAAAGCTCGATGAATTCTACTTTCAAAGCCTTCATTTATTTCAAAATTTTTGTTAACATTTTCTTATGAGATACTAATTTATAGAAAATATTGGGAAGGGAATGTATGCCACGTTAACATGGTCTCAATACTACTAAAATACCAACAATTAGAATTCAAAAAGTGGAATACTTGGACCATGTTGTTCGTATTTCATAAAAGGTGTCAAATTGGATGATGAAAAAATCAAAGCTCTGATGGAATGGTCAATCCATAAAACCTTAAATAAAGATAAAGGATTGTTAGGGTTGATAATCTATTACCACAAGTATTTCAAAAGTTATGGTAAAATAGTGGCACCTCTAACAATGTGAGATTTAAAGAAGAAAGAATTTTGTTGGACCAAATAAGCAACAAAATCAAGGAGGATATGTCTATAACTCTTATTTTGGATACACTTGACTTTCACAAAAACCTTTGTTGTGGACCATGATACCTCAATTAGGTACAATTTAAGGCCCATCTAACCTTTCCTAGGCATATTTAACCTCTCCTTCTGCATTTAATAATATATTTATCAAATTTAATAAGTTCTTAGGTAGGTTAGAGATGATGATCATACTTTTTGTGCCTAATGTGTTTATTGTGTAGGATATTGAGGATATTTGGTAAATATAATTAAGAATATAGCTAAAGAAAAATATGGGATCCACCCCTTGTTGCAAGATGACCAGAATTAGTTGGCTTGAGGCTATTACTACTTCTCATTGTAGTTGTGAGCTCACAGAGAACATGACTCTATTTTCTAGGGCTTTTGGCGGGAAATAAACCCTCTCTTCAAGGAGGCTTCTCATCAACAATTTTTGTAAAAATAAGGGCTTGAATAAGCCCATTAAGAGATGAATTTTTGGAGTTAGAGATCTTCAATAGTCAAGTGCAGGCTTTTGCATAACATTGTATTTTTGTAATCTCTTATGTATGAGAACATTTTCTAATCAATGAAAAGTATTTTTGGTTCCTATGTTTGAATCATGATTTTTGTTAGACAAGAAACTATAGCCATCAATCTCTGCTACAACCAATAGAGTTAGGATCCACGAGAGGCAGTTACTACATGTTGTGAAACACATGGGTAATGTTGAACTCAATGTACAATATTACCCCCCCGTGGGGGCTTCATTGGGGGAGAAATACCATACCACATGCGTTCATATTGGGGGATATAAATTGAGGAAAGAATGACATAATATATTCAACATATAATAGGGGTAGAGGGTTTTTATGTTGGCAGGTATGAAAAAATGAGCTCAAAGTTAATGAAAAATATAGAGGGGTATAAAAAATGTTACTGAAAGATTAATACCTACAATATCTAGTGAAATTATGGTTTTTTTTTTTAATTTGGAAGGTGCATTGGGTTCCTATTAGTAGGGGTTGAATAATGTGATTTTTAAGGCATTTTCCAATCTATAGTCAAATTAAGGGTATTGTTTAGTATGCCACAATGCACATGATATTTTAGAGGTTCAATGAGTGAAGTCCACATGTCTCCCCCCCAGTGTGAGTTAGATGAGTTTCAAACTCGAGACTTGTCCCTCTAATACCACTTGTTGGAATCATGATTTTCATTAGACCAAAACCTAAAAGAATTAGTCTCTACTACAATTTCCAGAGTTAGGATCCACAAGAGGTGATTAATGCATGTTGTGAAATAAGCCGGGAGTGTTGAGCATAATGCCTAACATCCTAGCCTGCTATTTCTTCAAGGATCTGAGTCTGGTTAGGTTAGGGCCCACACCAGGTGCTCAAGACCCCTCTTTGTGCTCTTATTTTTCATGGATTAGTTTATTTAGCCATTTCTATAAACCACTTTTGATTATTTCTTTATATAGGTTAATAAGTTAGAGTGTTTATAATTATTTTTAGGCATAATATCTTGAGTAAATTCAACAATAGTTACTTTATGAAGTTGACATTCATTTCCATGCATCATTTTATTTAAGATTGTTTTCCTTTAGATGTTGTTCATGCATTTCTACATTCTATCATTGTATAAATTCATGTTTTGTAGAGCTACAAGAAACCCCATAATCACCCTTTTAGAAAATAATCTCACCCATAATAAGTATAAGGACTTGGAAAATATCCCTTGACCATCCTCTAGCCTTCCTTAAACTTTATCTTCCTTCAAACCACATCTAAAATGCACTTTTTACTCCCTGGACCGCCTACTATAGTAGCCTCCATTTTGCATCAAAAATTCATTTCTATTTGCATCCAAAGTATGTTTAACCTTCATTAGTATAATAAAACATCCCCAAGGCCTTGAGGATGAAGTTTAGAAGTCCAAAGACCTCATGGAATATTTGGCATAGTTATTGCAGTAAATCTATCTTTTTTCTATAAAGTAGGGTTTTATGTTTCAGTACTTTCTTTATGTTTCAAGTTTGTTTCCAATGCATAGTAGAATAGATTTATTTTTGTTCTAGCGTGATTGAATTGGTTTTTCTCCTTTCTTTGCAAATATAATATATTTTATTTTTCTTCTCTCTTTCTTGTAACATTGAGTATTTCATGTCGAATAGACAACGTAATGGTATTTATGTAACTTAGTTTCTTTTTAATTTCTTTAACCTGCATAATATCAACAAAAGAACAACACATTACATGATGCACACATAGTGCTGGCCCCTCCTAAGTTTGTACGAACCTCGAGTTGACAATTAATGTTGAGACCCTTAGTATTTCTAACATTGTTGTTTTAATACCAAGGGAAACCACTTTTTGATGCCATTGTAGAGGAGGTGTCAAAACATGAACTGATTTCTTCCATAGTTATTTCACTTCTTTCATTTTCTACAAAAAGTAAAAGAAAAAATATGCATTATGAATTCTTAATTTTAAAATCATAAATATCACCACATTAGCATTCCAAAAATCACAAGAATAGAAAAATATATTTTCCTTTCTTTATGCCTTGTAGAACCATGGATAACGTCGTTAAAGTTTTGCCAAAATCCCCCACTTCTAAAAAAAACTAGCCTTCTCTTCTTGTCTGTGTGCCTCCTACTTTTTCCATAGAGGATATTGAGGCCCTTTTAGGTGAGAAAACAAGGATTTATAAGTATTTTTACGTAGGAGAGCTACCTTCATCACCTACTAATACAATGGTTGGAAACAAGTAGCCTGAAATATTTCCTATCAGGGAGACAAATGGGGAAGCTAAAATGAAAAATATCAATCCAACTTCTCTCACACATTTCCATGGATTGGCTACTAAAGACCCTAATACATTCATTTTTGAATATGTTGTAGTTTGTAGGACATATGATTATATAACAGATGAGTAGAAGCTCAAAATGTTTCCTTCTATCCTCAAAGATGTATCCCTTCGCTGGTTAGTGAGTATAAAAGAAGGCAACATAACTTCATGGGGACAAATCCAACAAGATTTTAATACCAAATTCAAGGATTACTAAATAGAAACAGGAAAAAGGGAGAAAATATTCAAAATGACTGAAGGAGTAGATTCCATATAAGTTATAGGAGAGCATACAACTACACCCTTGACCCAAATTCCTTGAAATTAACCTTTCTCTCGAGAGTCAAAGAAGAACTAACGGAGACCCTCAACATGTTGGCCAATGGAGATATATAAGCTCAACTATGAATATATAAAAACAATACTAAAAAACCAATGGAGATATTTATCAACTCAACTATGAAGACATCAAAAAAATATTCAAAAATCATTATAGGGACTCTAGAAAAAGAGGTAAACATACAAGGGTTTGGTAAGCCCCTCTTCCTCCACCAAAATTACTAAGAACGAAATAGGAGGTATATTAGAGGATTTAAAAATATATATCTTATACATCTTTTCTATGCATATGGACACCTTTTCTAAGCTATATTTTTCCCTACATGCACTAAAAGGCATTCTAGGAATGAGTGTCCCTTAGATGTCATAGAGATTTTTTTGTATGTGAATAAAGCCACTCAATTAAAAAATTTCCATCTTTTCCAGGTTTAAAAATTGTGTATTAGGGAGCATGGAGTAGCTCTACTTTGTCAATAAAAGGATCCCACAAGGCCCCACATAATATCAAAAAGATATGAAGTACACATAATCTTTCAATATAATTTATAATGCACAATTTCAACCTTGGAATCCACCTAGCTCTTTAACTTAGATTATGCCTACTTCATTGTCTTATCCTCCCCAAAATTGCATTCCTCCTTTTTAGCCATATCAACACCAACCTTGTTAATGGGGTAATCCATCTTTAGGATTGAGGCCTTAGGAATCCCAACCATCTGCCTTAATGCCTCCTCATCCTTAGCCATACGTACCACAAAATAATTGTCCAAAATAACCCCAAATTCTTGTTCAAATGAGTTTGAATCCCAACAACAAGTAGGTTCAACCTGTTTACAATGGAGAAGCCTCTTATCCAACTTAAATCAATCTTACCTTAGGGAAGGTTATGTTCAATGTTCACCCACCTTCTCCAACATAGAGTCTAGAAGGAGAGAAGGAATACCTTGCACCTCAAGTCAATAAACCTCCCTATATTAAAAGGTTCACCACTCACAAGGCACACATCCCAGAAGAAGTTGAACTTCTGGGAGAATTGAAACATTTGTATGTTAAAATCCCCCTCCTATGGGTTATCAAATATTTCCCTATATAGAAAAGAATCATCAAAGAGGAATTCACTAGAAGCATAAGAAGGAGGAACATATATGCCCCTACAATCAATGTCATAGGGAAACTACAAAATCTTATGCCTGGGAAAGTCATCATCTTAAAACACTTAGATCCTGGAAGCCCTACAGTAGATTTTCACATAAATGAAGTTGTATTTCTTAACACTCTTATTGAATTGGGAGATACAATAAATTTCGTGACCAAGGAGACTATGGTTAAGCTAAATCTCCAAGGATCCCTAAGGAAAGCCACCACAGTATTATAGTTTTTTGATAGATCCACAGTGACACTAAAGGGCATCATCGAATATTGTTAAAATTGGAAACTAGGGTCAAAATCCATGTGGGTCATCTTATTAATGGTAGCTAATACTTTCCTTGGATACCTCTCATAGAGAGGTGTAGGATTGATCTAAAGATCATTCGATTCCGATAAGTATTCATGGAGATATGAATTTATTAGTGTTATTGGATAATTCGTCAAGGTTGGCGAGCAACCAAATAAACCCCACTTGTGCTCAACGTTTAAGTATAAATATCAGAGGTATTCAAGTCATTTAATACTAATCACTTGTGATCTCACTCTCCACTTTTTTTGTTTTTAGTGGAAGGGGCGATCTAGAGGAGATTCCTTCTACGCAACCCTCAAGGAGAAGTATTCGATGTGCCCTAGCCGTAGTCAAGAAGTGCAGAGAAGTGTAAGCCCTCAACGTAGCCAAGGAAAGGCTCTCTAGTCTAAGGGAGCTTCAATGCAAATCTAAGGAATCCTAGAGGAATCCCTAGCCATAGTAAAGGAGGCCTTCACATAGCTAAAGTTAAAGCCCTCATATGTTGTCCCAAATTCCCTAGCATCATGAAGGGACCCTAATTTTTTGTCTCAAGAGACCCTCAAACACAGTAAGAAGAGAACCTTGATCTGGTGTCTATGGAGCTCCTAATCCGCTATCCTTAAAGGTTCTAATACATTGTCATAATGGAGACTCTAGGAGAAGAGTCCTATACGCTGGAAGTGCGGTGAGGAGATATGACCGCAGGCAAAAGGGAGATGAATTACGTTGTAATAATGAAGCCCTCAAACTATTAGGAAGAAATCCAAACATAGGGCTAAAGGGAGATGCCCTAATTGTTGTTTCAAAGCATAGTCATAAGCCCTAAACACTATCAAGAAGAGGTGACCTTAATATGCAGTGAAAGGTGAAAAAGAATCCCTTGTTCACTATAATAAGGTGTCTTGAATATGCTATCATTAAAGGCCTCAATCCGCAATTGATGATCACATTTCTATGGAGCCCTTACTTGAAGTTTCATAGCTAGAGGATGATCTGTAGCTTTAGGAGGATGGTCATAAGAAATACTAATAGTTGGTTTCTATCCAAAAAGAAGCCTTACATAGTCACCTAACTACTTTTGCTAAAGGTGACAGCAGGGCCATGTTTGGGTATGAAATGCTAGGAAAAAGTATCCAATGAGGAGGAACTATGAGGCTGCTACTTGAAGGCTAACTAGATCACTGTATGAAGAGACAAGGTTACAGTCAATTGTTGGGCTAGGCCACAAGCCATAGCTAGCAGTTGGGGTCCTCCTTAAGTGTTACGTTTAGACCATATAAGCTAAGGTATCATTGGAGTAAATATGTGCAGGAAAGTTGCAGTCAATAGATGGACTGTGGAGTTGATTTAGAATGTTGTAGCTCATAATGTTTGTGCTCTATTTAGTGTCCAGGTCTGCTATGAAATGCTTCATTCCTTTTAGCTTACACAAGTTTCCATATGGACAGACTTGACATGATCAGTGATGCAACAAAGGAGGAAGAACATTATAGAATGAAATATTTAGTATTCTGGGAAATTAGTTGAGCTACTTTAGGCCTATCATCTACTGCAATGTGTTATCTTCATGGTGAAGATCTCTGATGTCTGGTCTCTTATCTTGTCAAGTCAAAGTGTTGACTTCTGATGTATATGTACTATATCTCTTTGCTGAACTATTGAAGAACATATAAGAAGAATTGATCAAGGGTTTCCCCAGATTGGGGTTTGTCCCTGGATAGCACCACATCTTGTGTCCCCTTGTCTTGGATTGTCTTCTACTATTGATATTTATGTTCTATTTGCAGTTTACATTAATGCTAATGCGATTGCTAATCGAAAAGATATTGAGCTAACTATGAAAATTGAAATAAATTGCTCTAAGCATAGAACATACCTAAAATTAGCATGGTATCAGAGTTTAGGTTAAGACAAAGACCAAGAGAGAGTGAAAGGGAAATCATCGAAGGCAGTTGGGAAAGGACAAAAGGATCAATGGATTCCTCATCCCTCTTCTAATTCACCAAGGTGAATTTGAAGTAGAGAATATTATAAGAATGGCACAGTGGAAGTTTCTAATGGCCTACCTGAAGATCACTTCTATGGGAAGTTCAGATCTAAGGGAGAAAGAAAATGTAGATGCCTTGGATGAAATAAGTTCGGCCATTATGAGAAGGAGTGTCTGAATGGCAAGGACACATCACTTGATGATGATAACAATCATTCCAGGGACATCTTCAATGTTCAGAGGAATGACGGTGCAGGTCATCAAGGAAATGACCGACTCTTCAGAGAAAGCAAGGAACCCTAGGTATGAAGAATCAAATGTTGTTTTTGATAAGATAAAGAAGTGTTATCTTGTATTGACCCTCTCCTTCAGATTCTTTGGCAATATGGCTTATTGATTTTAGTGCTTCAAGGCACTCCATCGGATAGAAGGGTTCTCTCTATCTAATTTGTTAGAGATGGAAACATTCGTGGGATCATACTTGGAGCCTATGCCACCTATCCTAGAAAGGGTGTTACCCCTCAATTCAATGAGGGTAACTCGATTCATTTGCAGAATATCTTTTATGTACCTGATCGCAAGAAGAACCTAGTGTTCATTTTTGAAATGGAAGTCAAAGTTTTCAGGTTGGCATTCATCGATGGAAAGGTAAGTGTTTGAAAATAGAATTTTCAAAGATGCTTTTACTCGTGGGTTCAAGGTTGGCAATTTGTATCAAATTGAAGAAAGTCCATTGGGGACCATGTTAGTTGACACATAGCACTGAAGGTCTGTGAGTCAGATGATGACAAAGGTGCCTGAATTCAAAAGGAGCATGAAGGTGCATGTCTGAGATGCACCAAAGGAAAATCTTACAAGGGGACCATTCCCCTCATATAGCAGGTCCATAGGTTTGGAACAACCCAAGGAGCTTTTAGATTCATGATCGGGAATCTCATGTGTGTAGGTGGAAGAAAGCCCTCTATGGCTTCAAGAAAATCACTACGGGTTTGATATGAGAGGATTCATAACTATCAGATGAATTTGAGATTCACTAAGAGTGAATTCGATCCAAACCATTGTTTGAAGGTTGTGGATGATAGACCTCTCATATTGATACCTTCTGAGAATGACCTATTTTTTACAGGTGCAGACCCTCTCACTTGGAATGGTAAACTGCAATACTGTGACTACCTCGAGGATCTCAAATTTCAGAAGTTATATGATGGTGATGCCAGACCAGATTTTGGAAATGCCTCTGAGTTTCATAAACTCATTTGCATTGATGTTCTTGGTGAACTTCCATCCAGATATGTGTTTTGCAACTAGCATGGTGAGCTCATATTTTGTTGAGCCTCATTGAATTGGTGCCAAGAATCTTGTAAGATATCTTTGGGGCACAATCTCTCATGGATTGAGATACACTACCAGAAATATGAAGCAGCATGATTATTCGAACGCTCACTGGGCTGGAAGTGTGGAGGATCATGAGAGCACTTCCCAGTGATGATTCTTTTTGGGTTCTACTTTGAAGCACCACCAATATTGAATATATGGCCACGAGTATGATCTCGTATGAAGCTTCTTGGTTGTGGAAGCTATTCAATGAGCTGTTTGTACACATGATGATTACCACCATGATCCTCTGTTACAACCAGGGAGGGATCCAATTTTTGAGGAATCTCGTACTCGATTATTTCTCCAGTAGATAGACATCAAATACTACCTTATCTGGGATATGGTAATTCGATGACTGAGGAGGCTCCATCACATTGAAACTAATGTACAGATTGCAGAAATTTTGTCAAAGCCCCGAGGAAAGGTCAAATCTGTCACTTTCCTGAAAAACTTGGATTTGTTGAGAGACCTTCTTATAATGGTCCTGCATGTTGCAGGAATTGAGCACTGGGAGCTCTAGGGGGATTGGGATACTTATTCGAGCAAAACATTACCATATGGTGACTCATCCTTCCCTAATGATGTGATGCATACATGGAGAATAGCTCCACCTTCCCCTATGATACCCCGAGGCAACTTTGAGACAGGATGATTCATTCTCCTATGAGCTAAGATGATTAGTTCTTCTGTAGGACAGGATGATTAGTTCTCCTGTCGATGCGTCCTACCCATGCATTCTGGGACTCATGGGAGGTACCTCTCATCTGATCAATAAGTAGGGAAATGGGGTTAGTGACCATTAGTAGTACTATCAATGGATGCATCATTGTATCTACCATACTCCCTATGCTAGGATTATCTCCATTGATCTGGGATTAGTAAGAGTGGTATGACACACTCTCCTTATATTAAACTGACTTCGGGTCAATAGAGAATGGTATGAGACATTATCAATCAATTCTTCTTCTTCATGGTTCAGCAATGCAAAGAAGAGTAGAGGAGAGCAGATCTCAAAAAAGCAAAGCAGAGTAGTGCAAGGAACTGATAGCAAAGATAGTACAATCAGACATATGAATCAGCGAATGGAGTTCTCCCTAGTTGAGAGGGAGTGTTAAAATTGACAACTATGGCCCAAATCCATGTGGGTCATCTTATTAATGGCATCTAATATTTTTCTTGGATCCCTATCATCGAGAGGTGTAGGATTTATCTAAAGATCATCCGATTCCGATAAGTATTCATGGAGATATGAGTTTATTAGTGTTATGGGACAATTCATCAAGTTTAGCCAACAACCAAATAAACCCCAATTTTTCTCAACGTTTTAGTATAAATAGGAGAGGTCTTCAAGTCATTTAATATTCATCTCTTGTGATCTTACTCTCCACTTGTTTGGGTTTTTGGTGGAAGGGGAGTTCTAGAGGAGATTCCTTCTACCCAGCCCTAAAGGAGAAGTCTTGGGTTTGCCCTAGCCATAGTCAAGAAGGGCAGTGAAGTGTAAGCCCTCAGTGCAACCAAGGAAAGGCTCTCTAGTCTATGGGAGCTTCAATGCAAATCTAAGGAATCCTAGAGGAATCCCTAGCTGCAGTAAAATAGTCCTTCACACAGCTGAAGGTAAAGCTATCATATGCTGTCCCAAATGCCCTAGTCATAGGTCATGAAGGGACCCTAATTTGCTATCTTAAGAGACCCTCAAATGTAGCAAGAAGAGAACCTTGATCTAGTGTCTATGGAACTCCTAATCCACTATCCTTAAAGGTTCTAATACGTTGTCATAATGGAGACTCTAGGAGAAGAGTCCTATATGCTGGAATTGCAGTGAGGAGATCTGGACATAGGCAAAAGGGAGGCGAATTATGCTATCACAATGAATCCCTCAAACATTTAGGAAGAAATCTAAATGTAGGGCTAAAGGGAGATTCCCTAAATATTGTTTCAAAGCACAGCCATAAGCTCTAAAAACTATTAAGAAGGGGTGACCTTAATAGGTAGTGAAGGGTGACAAATAAGCCCTTGTTCACTATAATAAGGTGTATTAAATACGCTAGCATTAAAGACCTTAATCTGCAATTGAGGATGACTATTATAGGAAGCCCTTGATGTTTCACAGCTAGAGGATGATTTGCAGCTTTAGGAGGATGGTCATAGGCAATAGTAACAGGTGGTTGTTGTCCAGAAAGAAGCCTTACATAGTCACCTAGCTGCTATTGCTGAAGGTGATAGCAGGGCCATTTTTGGGTATGATATGCTGGGAAAAAGTATCCAATGCGGAGGAACTATGAGGTTACTTCTTGAAGGATAATTGGATCACTGTATGAAGAGACAATACAGTGAACTGCTGGCCTAGGCCATAGGCCATAGCCAGCAGTTGGAGGCCTCGTTAAGTGTTGCATTTAGACCCTAAAATTCTGGGTATCATTGGAGTAATATGTGCAGCCAAGCTGCAGTCAATAGATGCATTGTGGGGTTGATTTAGAATGTTGTGGCTCACAGTGTTTGTGCTCTATTCAGTGTTTAGGTCTTCTATGAAATGCTTCAGTCCTTTCAGCTTACACAAGTTGCCACATGGGTAGACTTGACATGGTCAGTGAAGCAACAAAGGAGGAAGAGCGTGATAGAAGGAAAGCTTTAGTATTCTGGGAAATTGTTTGAGATTCTCTAGGCCTATCATCTACTACATTGCATTATATTCATGGTGAAAATCTCTGATGTCTGATCTCTTATCTTGTCAAGTCAAAGTGTTGACTTCTGATGTGTATGTACTATCTCTCTATGTTGAACTATTGAAGAACATATAAGAAGAATTGATCAAGGGTTTCCCCACATTGGGGTTTGTCCTTGGCTAGCGACACATCTTGTGTCCTCTTGTCTTAGCTTGTCTTCTACTATTTATGTTTATGTTCTATCTGTAGTTTACTTTAATGCTAATATGATTACTAATCTCGAAAAGATATTGAGCTAACTGTGAAAATTGAAATAAATTTCTCTAAGCATAGAACATACCTTAAATTAACAAATATTTCATTGTTTCCATTGATTATTGGGAATATCCCACATATTTTCCTATTCCTCATCCAAAAATCAAGCTTAATGGATACCCTCTCATTTTAGGAAGACCTTGGTTTGCCACTGTTAACGCCTACATCAACTATAGGGATAGAAATGACAATCCCAAATGGGTGGTTTAAAAAATAACCTGTATTATATCCCCTTTCTCAACCACTTATTAAGAATTATCATCCCTCCCAATTTGTACAGTACAAACCACCACTGGCAATAGGAAATTAGATGAAGATATTTTGATTGAAAAATTCTTGCAAAATAAATGTCATGCTTCCATGCATATTGATGGCCTAAAATAAGAACCTACAGGAAATATTGGTTGCTAAAATGATAGTTCATGGGAAGACCTATTCACTATTGTTTCTGACCAAAGCACTATAAAAACCATAGAAATCATCCCCTCCAATCTTTGAAAATCAACCCCTTTATTTCAGTTGATCTAGAAGAAAAAAATTCTTACTGTTTTGAGGAAGAATATTAATCCATTTTCATGGTAATACAAGGAAATGAACAAAGTCCATCCCTCTATATCCACTCATCATAATTACATCAAAGAAGACCACAAGCATGTTTTCTAGCATTAAAGGAGAATGAACCCTACACTAAAATACATTGTTAGATTTAAGACTTTTGTGATCCATAATGTAGAAATATGTCTTTCGAATTAATCACATTATTAGGATTTGGTCGACGTTTCGAACTGACTAATGTGGTTCATCCTCAGGACAAGGTCATAAATCAATCGATCTGTAGGAATAAATAGCATGGATGGATCATTGCCCAGAGTTATCCGTTACAAAAGTAGCCAAGGTAAATTAGTTACTAAGGTAAGAAATTTTTTTTTTTTTGGTAAAGAGATTGTGTATGAGAATATTAAAGTATTATGAATTTAGTTAAAAACTAGCTATTATGAATAACTAAATCTATAATATTATATTTTAATGAATTTAATAATTATTTATATAATATTAGAATATTAAAATATTATGAATTTAGTTAAAAACTAGTTGTTATGAATAACTAAATCTAGAATATTCTATTTCAATGAATTTAATAATTATTTATACAATATTAGAAAATTATTATGAATTTAGTTAAAAACTAGCTGTTAGGAATAACTAAATCTAGAATATTCTATTTCAATGAATTTAATAATTATTTATATAATATTATTTGTTACGGGACAAACTATTCTATTAAATAGCTAGGTTGACTTACAAACAAATAAATAAAACATCTTATTGTTCGCAAACAAAGGATAATATATGTTAACTAAAAATTAAAAATAATGGTAGTGAATAGACAAGAGAAAATAAAAATAAAAAATAAAAAATAAAAATAAAAAATAAGAAAAAAAAGAATCGGATAGAAATAAAGAGGAGAAAGGAGAAGAAGAGGAGGAAGAATCTTGTAGAGAGAGTCGTAATCCAAACAAAAAATTAAAAATTAATGGAATCATATAGAAATAAAGAGGAGAAAGAAGAAGAAGGGGAAGAGGAATCATGCTGAGAGAGTCGGAATCCAACTCTTACTCAATTTCCAACCATCATCCCTATTGAGATTTCTGGAATATCTCTCAATCTCAATCACTTCTCTAAGCTTCTTGTGGTGGAAGTGATCAATCCTAACAATGAATTTGGAATCCTCAATGCAAACATGGTGTTTTGATTTCTCATCATGTTCTGCTAAGGCTGATGAGCGAGAGTGATCGTGCCTAATATCGAATGCATGTTCATTGATTTTCTGCTTAATAGACCTACCAGTTTCTCCAATATAGGGAATACCACATGAATAGGGAACTAGGTAAACACCCTTCGTGTCCTTAGGGTCAATGTGGTCCTTAAGAGATCTAAAATAATTTTTGATGGTACTGAGAGGTTTGAACAAAGAGAGACATTACTCTTTCTAAGGATATGGGCAATCGTGTCCATGGTTCCTTGGATATACGGGAGATGAACCTTAGAGATAGGATCATCTCGAGCATAAATTATTAGATGTAGGTTTTATTTATCCAATTACGGATAGTGAGTTGGTGTCTCCCTTACTTATTGTCACTATGAAAAAATGAAAAGTGGAGATTTTGCATTGATTACAGGTAACTCAACAAGGCCACAAAAAAATACCATTTTCCCTTGCCCTTTATTGACCATGTTTTGGATGTTCTTGAAAGGAAAGCATTTTATTTCGTTATTGGATGGATTCAATAATTATAATCAAATCTAGATTGGTCCTGAAGATTTTTATAATACCACTTTTATATGCCCATGGGGAACCTTTTCCTATAGGTTTCTTCCATTTGGTGTTTGTAATGCCCTTGATACCTTCCAAAGTGATGTGTTGAATATCTTTCCCTGATCTTGTACATGAATGAATAGAGATTTAAATGGATGATTTCACACATTATGGGGATGCTTTCCATGAAGCTCTCTCCAACCTATGAAATTTTTTACAAAGGTGTATAAAGACGAATCTTTTCTTGAACCGTGGAAAGTGCCAATTTTTTATGAATGAGGGGATTGTTTTATAGCACTTTTTTCCTAAGGAAGGAATTCATGTTGATCCCAATAAAATATCCATCACTATAAAGGTTCTTTAAAAATTAGAAAGATGTTAGGAGATTCTTAGGACTTTTTGGGAATTATAGAAGATTCATCAAATATTTCAACAAGATTGCTTCACCTTTCTTTTCTTTGCTAACAAAAGATTCAAAATTATATTGGTCAGATCCATGTCAGAAGGAATTTGAGTAAATCAGAGAGAAATTAATGATTGTGCCAATCCTTAGAGGTCAAAATTGGATATTTACCTTTCATAATTACACAGATGCATCTTTACTTTATTGTTAAAATTGTGATGTTCTATGTTATAACAATTACTTATTACAAAACTTATTTATGTTACAATATTATATAAGAAATTGTAGATAAAACATGAATCAAATGCACAATAGAATATAACTAAGAAAAAAATGAGACAAAGAATTTAGGCTCAATGACCAAGAAAAACTCACAAGGGGAAAAGTCAAACACATTCTACTTCTATTAGAAATCAATTATTTAGTAGAGATAAAAAGTACAATAAGAGATCAAGAGAATGAGTAAGTTCACCCAAATCTTAACAAGTTGTAGCATGACGATCACTGGTAGTAGTAGTAGATGCACACATTGAAACAACCTTCCCTTCAATTGAATCAACACTGAAACACTTAAGCACTAAATCAACCTTGGCTCACCAATTTCTTCTCTTACTCTCCAAGTCTCTCTCTCACAATATTCCTCAACACTCTCCAACTCTCTCTCAAGTTTGAATTCTTATTTCACAATGCACAAGTAGTGAGGGGAGAAATAACGAGGCACATATATATAGGAGGAGAGAAACAAATCCATGCCATAAAGGAGGAGTAACTTGCATTCCAAGAGGATTGTAATTCATGCCCATTTAGGAAATGTAACTCATGTGATTAAGGAGGTATGCATGCCTTTGTAACTTATGCTTCTAAGAGAGAGTGTAACATATGCATTAAAGAGTGTGTAAGAGGAATATTTTATGACACACTTTTATTGAGTGTAAGAGATTGTAGGAGAATCTTTTATGACATGCTTTAATAAGTGTAAGAGAGTGTAAGAGCATTAATGAGAGTGTAAGAGAACACTATTGAGAGCCATGATTGAGTGACATGAATTTATTTTTAAAAATAATATTATAATAATAATGATGATGATGATGATGATGATGATGATGATGATGATTAAGTCGAAATTGAACTATTAGTAGATGATGATTTTCCATTCACAATACTTGATTACCAATTTATGCAAGGTGATTTACTATTTTTTCAAAGTCATACTTGAGACTTTCTATTTTTAGAATTTTGAGTTTTAGAAATTCACCCTTGAGCTTCCAAATTTTTAGCATTTATGCCATCTATTTCAGTAGCAAGAATCTATCCAAATTTGAGCTTAGCTACATAATCGTTGAAAAATAATTCTATGTACATCTGAATAAATTCACATTACTGTTGTGCAGCACACAAAGGTGAATTCCCTAGGTCAAGTGGTGTGGTATAGGACAACAAAATGAAAAACCACCAAGCTTACCTGGAATATATAGCAAGCCTTCCTTTCCTCCTTGCTTCTAAGCTCCAACTATAGCTCCATATGCTATAATTATAACCTGCACACATGACTAAAAGAACCAAAGGAACTGCCATCCATATAGCATAATATAAAATCTCTATTCAAAGAGTCACCATGGCATTGAAATATATGATTGCAAACCTAACACAATGAACAAGATTCCCTTTGTATTAACCATAAATAGAAGTTTGACTTTGTAGATGTCTCCCCAAGTTGATTAGTCCTTCTTTGCCACAAAGAACACCTCAACACCAACCCTAATGCATGAATGTGATGACTCCTTAGGCCCAAAGCAATAGCATAAGGGCATTATCAATCTCCAACATCCAACCCTAAGGCTATGGAAGGTAGTAAATTTATAGGATGAGTGTGGTAGTTTATGATTTACCATTATAGGCTTGAAATCCACATATTATGAGAGGATGAGATCAAAGGATAAGAGATAGGCCCATTAGAGTCGGATCAAATAGGAATTTCAGATCTTTGTCCATGGTAAATAGTTAAAACCACCTTGGAATCTTCTGGAAGGGGAAGCTTCAAAGATATTTTTTATTTTTCCTGAATTTCTAGAATTAGTTGACCTAGAGAAGGGAGAAACATGTGCTGGCCAGTGTTGGCTCTCAGGTATGCAATGTGCACTGAATGTAGGTGGCCAAGCATGCAATGTATGTTGAGGCTAAAAATAAATTTTTTGAGATGATTGTCACATAAAATCATACTTTTTGGAGAAATGATGCTTAAGGCTTTATGAAGGGATTATGACAAAGTGTTCAAGGATGTTGATTGATCTAGTTTGTAGGCCTATTGAACAGATGTGACAAAATGAACGATAATAGATTACCCCCTAAAGTAAAAATTAAAAAGCAATGATTAAGGATTGAAGTGATTTACCTTGTGACAATACCGGATCCATAACAATTGGTCGAGATCATCATCTATTACAATAATTTTTTCATCATGATATCATTGTTGAGGGAGGCATACCCATACTCAAAATATAAGCCATATTACATGTACAATGATATAAAAATTACATCCACTAATGACGAAGTGTGGGCCCATGCTTGGATAATATTTGTATGATCATAGGCATCACATGTTTTTATCTAGTATGAATCTTGAAAACATAGCTTGGATGTATGAAACTAGATTTGGGATCTTCTATCTCATTCACTCCATCATTTGATAGTACATGTATAACCATTTGATTTAATGAGTTGAAGTCAGACATGGTAGACACCATATGATTATTATCCATTGATGTAAGTCATTAACGGATGTGAGATAAACCATTGATGATGTTAGTGGATCTCATGGTACAACAATACCGTTCATATGGTGTGAATAAGGGAGAAGAAGTCAAACACCAGATAGAATTATTTTGGTCGGAGGCCAATGATGAGGACCTGTCACCGAGAGTGAGGAAACTTGTCATTGATGTATGTAATCTCCAAGGTACCAAAGGGAGATTCTAAGTTAACTTCCTAGATAATGTTCTAATGTCGATAGGAAGCGACCTGTCGTAGGAGAGCCTTGATGTATCCCCCATCAATGACATGAAACGGGTGTCAAGATTTGGGACATAATGATTTTGATGTGGAGCTGCTTCAGGAATGGAAGACAAAATAAAGGTGATACCTTATGGAACTGACAACGTTGACTCAAAATCAATTATGAAGCATTTTGATATGGTATGATTAACCAAATAGGAAAGCATATTTCCTAACTCAACAATCATAGAGATGAAGTGATAGTGTGTCATGTTCAAGAGTGACTCACTTCCATTAATAGGTCAAGTGCATTGTTTTCCCAATTTCCCCAACCATTTCTAGTTAGTACCTCTTTGTTTTTTACAAGCTTGAGGAGGATAACATATGCTTAATCTATAATTTCATCCTTCGAATGAATCCCTCTGAGTATTTTTAATGAACCCTAAGAAGGAGTGGTTCGGTCTCATTAATATTCGATGATTCCATCACTATTTGATATTTTTACGAGTCCAACGAAGATGTGAATCAACTTCCTTTTCATGTTTAGAGAGTTTGAAAAAGAGGTAAAAAAGAAAACTCCAAAGGTTCCTTTTCATAAAATTGTCTCTTAAGTTTGAAAAGGCAGAAAATGATACTCAAGAGAACCTCTTAACCATGTTTGACTAAGGTATTCCTTTTTAGAAATAGTTTATCCTAGTCCAGAAAAGGGTTAAGCTTATACTGAGTATATTTCTTTTCGTTTATTTTAACGAGTTCGAAAGGACAACTGATTGAAAATATTTTCATGAGTAGGGTGTCTGAAAAGAGTTGAAAGAGGAATCCTCTTAGAGGAATGAGTGGTATAAAATGTAAAAATTTGTTGCAGTCACAATGGAACTACTCAAAACATGCAAAGGTCAATATGTTACCTAATAAGACCACTCATCACGGTGGTTCCTTAGGAAAGGGTTAAACAACCGAGTGAAAATGTATGATTGGTCAAGTAGATGGTGACGATGGAATGAGAAAACCAAGGTTCATCTGGAAGAAATATGCTGATGAAAATGGAAATCATGCGAGATGAGAATGATAATGGTTTCATTTTTACACATTGAGCTTGAAACATGGGAAACTATGCTTTAGATTCATTTCATTTTTACACAATATTGAAACAAGGAAAAACTATGTTTGACAATACTTGAAAGTAGTTTCATTTTTACACAAGCTTGAAACAAGGAAAAACTATGTTTGACAGTACTTGAAAGTAGTTTCATTTTTTACACAAGCTTGAAATGGAGGAGAAGTTATGTTCGGAATTTTTTTTCATGCCCCCGTCATAATTACTTAATTCTAAGGACATGCCCCACAAGATTCATTTCATTCACCTATATAGACTACTGGTTACTAATAGGTGGATGGAATGAAGGTTCATTTACAAAATCAAGTGAAAGACTCGACTGTGAATTTACAAGATCTAATCAAAGAATCAAATTGTAAGGGAATCTATTTTGTTTTTTTAATGAGCTTGACACATGAAAATAACTATGGTCATAGACCTTGTTTCATTTTTTAATTACGTTGAAACTTGTTTCCATTTTTAATGAGCTTGACACAAGAAAATGAACTATGATCATGGTGCTTTGATCATGACCTCCAGGAGGCCATGGCTTCCAATAGGTTCTCATCAAATGGAAGATTTTTTTATGGAAGGGATGCACATCAAGAGATCTAAAAGAAAGATCAAGTTCTGATGGCACCAGTAAATGATTCACTAGATCGCCTACTAGATCATCAATAGACATTGGCATGGAATAGGTTGCCACATAATTAACTGATGGAAGGGCATATACCACTATTATATAAGGACCATTTAGGGAAGTTGTTTGATTTGGAGTGAAATTAGGACCAACAAACGAAATTTGGTCAATGGTCACGATTCTTCCTTCATGTGGGAAACACATCACATGAACGAGTGAAGAGACAAGAGCTCCCATGGCATAAAAATATTCATGCTCAAGGAGTAAATTAAAATACAAAGGGTCTTGGACTACCATCACATCAATATAGATAGTATTTCCTCCCAAATTAATAGGCAACTGAGGAAGGATCCCTAACAGTTGATTGGTTTCTTTTTTAAAAACCCACAATTTCTGGGTAATGGGCAAAAGCTGCGGAGAACCAAAATCTTACCAAGAAGTTGAGAATAGAATACTAATAGACACACCTTCATATATGACTATTCCAGGTACGTCCACATTATAATATTGTATTATGATTTGGAAGGGCATGTAAGGAGGAAGACGATATCCTCCCAGTTGACTCCAATCAAATGATATGACCATACTACTTGGAAGGGGTACTGTGGGAATGGTAGAACTTCCCCATTGTGTTATGGAAATGAGAGAATTTCTCCCTTGTGTTGTGGGAATAGGAGGATTCCTCCCCCCCAACCCATGCCATGGAAATGGGAGGATTATCCTCCCTAATCTATTGGAATGGGAAGATTTCCCCCTAGTTCATTGGAGCCTAAAGAAATGAGAAGAACCTGAGCGGTATGATACTCACTCTCTACAGGAAACGTATGATGAACAGAAGATGGAATTGATTCAACCATTTTATAAACCAAATTTTGGTTGAGAACAAACTCATGGGATTCACGTTCAGAGAGAGAGGGGTTGATTGTATTCAGATTCTAATAAATCACTTCATCAACTATTGGAGGATTAGGGGAAAGATTCTGGTAGCTAGTAAAAATTCATGGCTGAGAAGCTGTAAGTTTTTTCAGCAATTTTGAGGTTTCTTCCATACAAGTGAAAAGGTGAATAGGATGGGTCCCTTCACATTACCTACATGGAAACTTAACTTTACGCTTTTTCCCATGGACCTTACTAACACTAGTTAATGGTTTGTCACCAACATGAGCTCTAGAAGATGACGAAAAAGGTTGATGTGAGCCTATGGACCACACTTCTTATGCCTTGGGAATACCAGGACAATATCTAAGAAGGTAGTCACCCTTACATAAATTTCAAGGGAATTTAACTTTGTGAGGTTCATTGGAATATTTTTTTTACTAATTGCATTGGTATAAATGGCTTCTTGGTTCTCCCCCTACTTATTTTTCTTCTTCTTCTTAGCTTCTTGATTACTAGAATCAATACTTTCACCAAGAGAGGAGGAAGAAAGAAATGAAGAAACAATAGGTGAAGAATAAAAAGGGTCAAATTAAGTATCAACATGAGGTTGATGTTGTTCAGGTAGAGGAGAAATTGGTTGAGGAGTTTATACATTTGGAACCATAGGGATTGAAAACAACCAAACTACCAAACCAATGGTAAATCTAGGAAGGGAAAACGTTGTCATGTACGGAGCACCAATATTTCTAAAAGAAGGAAAAGGACCAAGATTCCTGTCAAAGGGGTTCCCTTGATTGGTAGACTCAGGAACTATCATCATTAGTTTCAGCCTAAGATCTACTAAGTAATTTTCCATGGTGAGGATGTTGTTCCACGGTTAATTAATTGATCTTAGAAATTAAAGACACAAAATAAAACAAAGGGGTAACTAGGCAGATAAGAATTACCAAGTCACCATGAACTGTAATATACCAAATTGGTAGACCAAGGATTTACATATGTCCATGAAATCTCCCCGAATTTTGTGTTTGGTGTATCACGAGTGATAAGGTAGTCGGTTCAAGTTCCTAAGGCTAACATGCATCCTATGGTGGACTTTTAAAATATACCTGAAGGTACATGGAAGTGAAATTCATATTAACATTGTCTAATGCATAACAATTTGATGAGAGCATTCTGATATACTCACAGTACCTGAAGCATTTTCTGATATACCCAAAGTTACATGGAGAATGATCTGATATACCTTACATATGTGGAATGGGATATCATCCTCATATTGTCACACTGACAATTAATGACAACTCTTATGTTTAAAGACGTTGGAACACATCTCTAGCCTAGACCTCTATTTGTGTTGTTAAGTTTCAAATGCTCCTTAGGTTAATTGACTGAATTTTAGAGTTTATATTGATTTATGTTTTGATTTCAAGGCTCAAAATTCAGTTTCACCTAAACACATCTATGATGCAACTAATACGAAAAAATAACTCTTTTCATTTTCCTTTTAAAAATGAAAGGCCTAACTAAGTATGGAAAGAATAAATCAAGCAACAATGCAACAAAAAGTGATGCAACAATCACTCTCCTCAACTTCACTATTCCAATCAAAATCAAAACCCTATATGCAATGCAAATACCTTTTTTTCTCTTAATCTTCAAATGCAATGAAAACTAAGATGTACCAATATCATTGATAGGATAAGTCACATATAATATGATTTTAATATAAATTTCTCCAATTCAATCAACAATCAAGCCTAATGTTTACAAAAAACCTAATTGATAAGAGAAACAAAAAACAAAAGAAATTCTTACCAAAGGGAAATAAAGCCAAATGCAAACATTAAGATGGCTTTTAAGAGACACTCACAAACTCAGAAAAGCTAAGAATTTTTTTTGGACTAAAGCAAATCAAAGAGCAAGGCAAGGAATGCAATTTTTTTGCATCTTACAAGATCAATGCAGGTGCAGAGTAGGAGGAAGTGCACTGCAATGCAGGTACAAAGAAGAAACAGGTGTGATGGGGCACTTTATCTCATAACAGAGAGTGCACTGGGTCTAGTTTAGTCAAAAGACGACAGAAGAAACCCAACCAAGCTTAAACATATGTTTTCTTGAGATCAATTAATGTCTGAATAAGTCATTTAAGTTCACTTTGAGAGGTGAAAAAGTGCTAAGGTTAAGGAAACCAATAAGGGAAAATATCGTTCCCTAACAGAGTCACTAATTTGTTATACATAATTTTCAAGATTGTGGATAAAGATGAATTACGTAGATCTAGTGGTATTATCTAGAACAATAGAAGAAAACAATATTTGAGTTTTCTTTAGAGAAATTAGAAAATGGGAAATAAGCCTACCTGGAATCTGTAGCAATCCTTCCTTTACTCCTTTCTTGCAAGGTCCAAGTCTAGCTCCAAATGATTAGAGATGACACACAAGACTAAAACAAGCAAAGGAACCACCATCCATGTAGCATAATATAAAATCTCTATTCAATGAGTTAGCATGTAATTCAAATATATGAGTGGAAACATAACAAAACAAATATAAGAAAATAAGATGTTACCTGTATTAATAAATATAGGAGAGTAACAACCATAAATAAAAGTATGATTTTGTAGATGTATGCCCAATTTGACTTGTCCTTCCTTTTCACAAAGCACACCTCAACACCATCCCTAATGCATGAACGTGATGACTCCTTAGGCTCAAAGCAATAGCATAAGGGCACTATCAATCTCCAAAAGCCAACCCTAAGGCTATGGAAGGCAGAAAATTTAGAGGATGAGTGTGGCAATTTATGATTTACCATTCTAGTCATGGGACCCACATATGATGGTAGGATGAGCTCAAGAGATAAGAGATACGTCATTAGAGTAGGATTAGATAGGAATTCAATATATTTATCCATGGTAAATAGTTAAAACCACCTTGGAAGCTTCTGGAAAGCTTTGAAGATATTTTTTATTTTTCCTGAACTTCTAGAATCAATGCACTTGAAAAAGAGAGAAAGATGTGTTGAATAGTGCTAGCTCTCAGGTATGCAACATGGGTTCAACACAGGCGGTGAAGCATGCAAGGTGTGGGGCTAAAAGCAATGTTTTTGAGATAATTGACCCAGAAACTTAGACCTTTTCGAGAAGTGATGCTTAGGTATTTGTGAAGGGATTATGATAAAGTGTTCAAGGATTTTGATTGAAAGATGTGACAAAATGGCCTCTAATAATTACATCACTAGGTATCAAGTCTTTATACATACTGACCATGCAATAATTAATTACTTGATGGATAAACCTATTATAAATGCTTGAGTAATTAGATGGTGACTTCTACCACAAGAATTTAATCTTATTATTGTTGAGAAACCAAGGAAAGAGAATGTTGTTGAAAATTTTCTTTCAAGGATAACTTTGTTTGCAGAAGATGAAGAGATGGTGGATGACTAGCTCCCTAATGAGCATCTTTACTCCATATCATTCCTATCTCCATGTTTTCCTGGCATAGCTAACTTCCTAGTTGCTAGCCTAATTCCACTTTATTTATCATCAAAGGAGAAGAGCATGATTGTCAAAAAGAGTTCTCCTTATACTTAAACTAGGGGTAAGCTCCTCAAGTTGGGTCCTAATAAGATCATGAGAATATGTGTGAGGAAAGATAAGATTTATAAAATCCTCTCAACCTATAATGATGGACCATGTGGGGCCATTTCACTCTTAAGAGAATAACCTACAAAATCCTACAAGAAAGATATTACTCACCTACCCTTCAAAGAGATACCTAGAGATATAAAGCACAAGATGATGAATTCCAAAGTGTGGGGAAACCTAATTAGAGGGATTAAATTCCTTTACATCTTTAGGTTACCTTCAAACCATATGAGAAGTGGTTCATGGACTTCATAGGCCTTATTGGTCCTCCATCTAGACATAAGAGGTACATCATTGTGTGTTCCAATTATTTGACTATGTGGGATGAGGCAAAAGAAGTCAAGGAAACAAGAAAAAGGTAGTTGAATTCTTGTGGGAGAAAATATTTTATAAATTTGGTTTCCCAAGAGAACTGGTGATAGATCAAGGTTCCTAGATCACTTCAAATATTATATAGGGGATCATGAGGCAACATCATACCTAACACAAAAATTCTACCCCATATCACTCTCAAGAAAATGGGTAGTTGGAGGTGACTAATATAGCATTGGAAAGAACTCTAACTAAAGTAGTCAAAGGAAGCAAAAAAATTGGGTAGAAAGGCTTGTTGAGTCCACCTGGGCCTACAACACCACCTATAATACCACTAATGGGTTCACCAAATATGAGATAGTATATGGAAATAAAGCCCTATTATCCATTGTGTTTAAGTACAACACATTGACAATGGTAGCACTGCTTGATATGGATCTCACCAAGGCATAAGAGGAAATGTTGCATCAACTAAATGCACTTGATGAGGTTATAATGCAAGCCTTATTACACACTAAAGTGGTTTATCTATATATAATGGTTTGGCATGATAACCATATCAAGTCTAGAGACTTCTAGGAGGTTGATTGGTCTCTCTTTTATGAATCTAGGTTCAAGGATTTTAAAGAAAAACTTAAGACAAGATGGTTGGGACCTTATCTAGTTGAGAAATTTCATGACAATGGTTCAGTGTGGGTCTACACAATAGATGAAGAGAAAATCCCACTTCTAGAGAATTTCTATAGGCTAAAGTTCTATAAGAAGCCCCTCTTAATGGATGATTTTACTAATTTAATAAGAAAAGAGTTGAATGTGATTGAGAGCATCAGAGCTCCCAATCCATTCAACCTCTAATGAATAGAGAAAATAAGAGATTTAAAAAGAATAAGAAAAAAAAGAGAACAACAAAAAATGAAAAAAAGAAAAAAATCCTCAAGTGAAAACCTTCGTTGAGGCACTTGAAGCAGGGTCATTTGTTGAAAACCTCCCTGAGGTGGCTAGTGAGACTGAGAAAAAATTAAAACAATAAATACTACTAAGTGAAACCTCCCCAAGGCACCTATGGTAGTCCTCCTAACTGAAAACCTTCATGAGACAGCTAGTAGGCCTCATAAAAAAGAATAATAAAAAGGAAGAAGAAAGAGAGAGGAAAAAAGGAAAAGAAAAATATGTTAAAAAGGAAATTATTTTCTAATGCTAATGAATGTGTAGGTATTATAGGAAAATTCAAAAGAGTCAAACAAGAAGACCAACTTGCACATTTTTCTCCAATCACTAATACATTCATTCGTATAAGAATAAAGAATCTTTCCCACATCACTCTCATGCATTGCCCAACCATCCTCAGCATCTACTCATCATTGCCTAGTCCCTTTGGTTTATTTTTTCTAACTGATCTGAATTTGTACAAGAATGCTATAGGATGTCACATGATTATTAAAAAGACATAGGTCTAAGGTTTTCTATACCTACAAAAAAATAAAAGAGATATAGGGCTTCCTAACACCCATCTAATCCACAAACATCTCTCACCCCTCATTTTTTCTTCCATTGACCATCATATTCTAATTCCAACACATCAACATGCTCACGTATTTTCTCTTAGTCACTAGTAATAACTCTTCCAACACAACCATTAGTATCTCTTTGAATTATCAAAAAAAAATTGTGTCTTAGAAAGATGAAATAATGAGTATAAGGAGTTTTTTTCACTGCTACAGGAAACTAAACGGTCATGTATCAACTTTGAGAAACCATACAGGGCTAGGTTTCTAGAATTTTTGAAGGATGCCATTGTGTATCACAAGTCTCAAAGTCTTCAGAAGTAGCTCCAAGAAAATAAAAATCACTATGAGAAACTATAAGATCTATTATCCACCAATAATAGCAACAAAGCACCAAAGTATCCAAAAGTAACATCCAAGTCACCAACAAAAACAAAAAAAGCATCAGAGTCCCCAAAATGATCTTCAAAGGTAATAAGCAGTGGCTAAATCTCTATCATTTCTAGTAGAGTCTTCATAAGTAGCCTCAAAGTCAACACAAACGTCTATGAAGCAATAAAGGTAAAGAACTGGTATGCATCTCTAAGACCTCACCCTTTGAATTTATCCCAAACTTGAGGAAATGTTAAAAGTGTAAGAACAATAGAAATTTATACCTAAAATTTAGGTAGTAGGAGGTTTCAACCACATCTAGTAGTGTACTTCACTTTTTCACCAAATATACCCACATGTGTGGAAGAAGAACAAGAAAAAATATGAAAAAGACTAGAGAAAATGGGCCATTATTGTTTACTCTTGAGAGGATGTGGAGTAAAAAGGGTTAGGTGCGAGCCAACTCACCATTGTGTGTTGAGCCCATTCCCTCACATAAATATAAATAAATTCCACTCAAACTCAAAGCATTTCAATTTGTCTTCCATGAAATACTCTTTAAAGTCCCAACAAGAACCCATCAATGCTATAGGAGATCAACACCACTACTAAGCCTCTGAATTAGTCTGCTACATGAACTTACAAATGTCTCCATAGGAGACAATGAATTTGCTACAAGGGATAGACATATAGCTATATGAAGCCAATTTTTTCCCTAGAACGGCCACCAAGGCTTCAAATGACATGAAATGAAAGGGGATCTTAATGAAAAACATAAATAAAAAAGTTTTTACCACTCACATTTTACAAAAGTGTTCCATTCATCTCAGTTATGGAAGATAATTTTTCTACATTACACCATCTAAATTAGAAAAAGTGAAATAATTGGACAGTCTGATGATTTTGAAAAAGAAATTTCTGTTAAATATTGATGAAGTTGCATGGTAATAACTAGTTAAAAAATCCTTCTCTTCCCCTATTTGTTAAAGAAAAAATGTGTATCTCTCCTCTTCTACATGGTTCCCTAATACCACAAAAAACACTAACTCTTGTAGTAGTCTATGATTTGTGCTCCACTATACAAATTCTCTTGCTCAAATTTGTGTGTCAAACCATGGGAAGAGGTTTTAATAGAGGATAACCAATATATGACTCTATAATTCATCGAAAGCCTGAAATCAGAAATATCTTTGAAAATTGCAATTGGCTACGGTTCTTTGAAAGGTCGAGAGGTTACGATGATAAAATTGATTAAGGTTTTTCCTTGAACCTTCAACATCCTAGAGGGAATGAAATTATTACTATAATCAAAGGTTAAATTATATTTATTGATGAGGATATCATTAGCAAGGTCATAACCCTCCCCAAAGAGATGAAATGGAGCAAGGAAGAGAGGCATGAAGAAATTAGTGCTAAGAGAAGATTGTTACTCCAAATTGAACAACCTGAGGAGGATTAAAATGGGATAAGGAGAGAGATATTACCACATACATGGGGTGATTTTACATATCACATCCTTAAGTACATTTATTAGTAGGGGAGATTGAGTATTATCTATGCCTACCAGTTCAGACTCCTCTACCAACTTAGATTCCAACAAACCTTACTTGTCTAGGAGAAAATTAGTATCCCCCATTTCCTCCTTTAATCTATGAAGCAAATGATAACCAAAGTACAAGAAGGAAAGCATAATTATTTGGCTCATCATGGCCTGATTGGACTCATAGTCATGGATTCCCTAGGGAACATGCAAAATATTATCAGTTGGGAAGAATTCATTAACATAGAAAAGAAGGATTTTCTAGAAACTTAATCAAAGCTCTGAATAGGGTAAAGAGAAGAAGAGATAGAAAGAGAAAAAAAGAGGAAATAGGGGAAGAAATAGAGGAAAATATAGAGGCACAAAGAGAGGAAAAACAAATATAGAAGTAAAGGTGAAATTTGAGCCAAAAATAAAGGTAAAAGAAGGTGAGATAGTTGGTTAAGCTTCATTTCGCAGAATAAGAAGCTCAATATTTGCAAGGGTCTAAGGAGGCTATTGAAATACCAAGGAGACTAACCAGGAAAAGAAAGGAGGAGGAATCAATAGTCCCTATGATACATCAAGGAAAGGAGCACTCTTTGGAAGAAGAAGAAAAGGAAATAGTTGCTTCTTTGGACCTCAAGAACATCCTATTCATTTCAAAATAAGGAAGAGAAATAGAATATATTTTATTGTAAAATCTAAACCTCCATCACCCACACCTATAACTATTGAGGAAAATCCTAGTACTGGGAAAGGAGAGCCTAAAAATAAGAAGGATAGAGACCTCTATTATAATCACTTTAAGGAAAAGAATTGAAATCACATCCAGAAGGGTAAACAACTCAAGATTTAGTGCTACATGAGAAAACTACAGCGTTATAGAAACACACAATAATGCTACAGGAGAAACCAACCAAGCTACATGAACATACAATACAACCACAAGAAGCTCCAAAATACCCCTCTTCCAACTACTCTTCGACTGAGGTGAGGAAAGTACTTGCTATTCACATAGCATAGGTATTATTATTTTAGCTTGAGGAAGAAAAGGCTAGAACTCATAGCTAGAAGAATATTGAAAAGTCTAAGGGCTTTTGGTGTTGGAAGGATGAAAGAAGAGATGAAGAATATGATAAAAGAAGATGACCCTCCTAAGATTTTATTAATATAATAGAAGAGACCATATGGGAAATGACAACAAAATGTTGAGGGCCCAACTACAAAATTTATGAGCTATAGGAACCCCTCAAAAATCTATTAACTATTTTAAAAATATTAATGGTGTCAATTCCATATCATAATTCTAGCACAAAAGGGTTCTCTCCCTATGTAGGATGTTAGAAGATTTATTAACGTTTTCCTCTAGAGCAACTTTTTAGACAAGGGAAAAAATAGAGAATAGTACATGTACAACCTCATGCTACCTAACATGAACATATGTGACTGAAAATATTATTTGGGGGATGCAAAATTGGTAGCCCTAACTTCATGGCTAAGTAATGAAGAAATCACAGTATAGAAGGTAAAGATATTATTATCCAAAGAAATGGAGGAACCACTATGTGTCAGGCCAGAGCATTCATCCCCACATCTCCTCACTTCAAATCATGAAATTATAGAAGAAGATCCTAATATGGAAACCATTTACAGACAAATGGAGGAAGAGGTTATCCTCGACTATAGTTATAGACTATTGGGTGAAGAAATATTACATGTTGGCCATAGGAGATGGCACACATTTTCATATAGTTTGAGGATCAAGGAATACCATTCATCTAATAGGTTGAGAGTTGCTTTAGGTGTAACTCCCTTATATAAAAGAATCATATAGAGTCTTGGAATCCATTGAATTGGACTCAAATTCAGTCCTCCCTTATTGCTATGTTTATATGAATATCCAAATCAAGAGGAAGAAACAAGGGAATGGAAAGTAATTGAGGAAAATGAAAGTTTTCCTACAACAAGGGAAGCTAAATCTAACATATCATGGAATGTTAGGAAAACCATCAAGAGCATAAATGAAGAACAAAAAAAAATTAAAAATGAGTATGTTTGTCAGAGGATGAGCAACAATTTTAGTAGGTGGGTGTGATGGGCCTCGAAATTAGGTACAAATTAAGGCCCATCTAACCTTTCCTAGGCATATATAACCTCTCCTTTGTGCTTGATAATGTACTTCTCAGCATTAATACGTTTCTGGGAAGGTTAGAGATGATGATCATATTTTGTGTGCTTAATGTGTTTATCATGTAGGATATTGAGGATATTTCATATAGACAACAAAGAATCCATCCAAGAGAAAAATATTTGACCTGCCACCTGCTACAGTATGACCAAACATTAATGGCTTTACAAAATTACTACTTCTCCCTATAGTTGTAAGGTCATAGGGAAGAAGATCCTATTTTCTAGGGCTTTTGGATGGAAAGTGACCATCTCTTCAAAGAGGTTGTTTCTTAGCCATTTGTATATAAATAAGGGTTTGATAAGCCCATTAGGAGTCAATATTTTGGAGTTAGAGATTAGCAGTAGTCAAGTTAAGGCTTTTTCCTAACATTCTAATCTTGAAATCTCCAATGTATAAGCATATTTTATGATCATTGAATTTTTTTTTGGTTCCTAACATGCTATCTCTTCAAGGATCTAAGTATGCTTATGTTAGGGCCCACCCTGAATTCTAAAGACCCCTCTTTGTACTATTATTTTTCAAGCATTAGTTTAGTTAGTCATTTTTGTAATATTACTTATGAGTATTTCATTGATCTGAATTGGATCATGATATTGCTTTTTATCCAAATTGATGCATTTGGAGTGGAAAAAGTGGAGGAATAAGTTCATGAGATCGTTTTTAATGGTGGGACCTAGTTTGGCAAAACAGGGTACAAAACCTTCCGAGAGTGTTTTGAGGCATCAAACGACGCTTTTTTGGGGTAAAACCTTTCCACCAAAGTGTGTCATCTTTTCATGCTACTATACACATAGAAATCTTTTCAACAATGCAAGAATCAGGTCAATTGGACTCCGTATACAAAATTTATCCCACTCAGAAGTTGACTTTCCTATTTTCACACCTATAGTTCAGGAGGATGCCGCGTCAGCCCCCATTGTTCATAGAAAGGGGCTAGACATGTATTTGTGATGTAAAATAATCTAGAAGATTCTATTTTGTAACTCAAGTTAAGATTTGATGTAGTCAAAATTAACCACTAGTAGGCTATCAGGTTGTGTTATAATCGGGCCACTAGGAGGAAGAGGCATTCCATTCTTTTGAGAGTATTTTGTTCCAACGTTGAGAAAAGATATCTAGGAGAGAGGAGGTAGAGCACACAAAGAGGATTTGTGAATTGTAGTAGCCCATGGGCCACACATTACTTCTTTGTATCTACAATCATATTTCCAGAAAGAGAAAGACAGTGAAGCAGCCTCACCTTCCAGCTGGGTTTTCTCTTGAAAGGGTTTTCTAGAGAGAATATCTTCTGTATTATGTGTGTGTGAGATTATTTTTTTGTTCTCTACTTTTCTGATTGATTTATTTTTACATGCATACACTAATTACAATTAATTTTACATATTTAGAAATTAAATAAAATTGTAATAGTGTAGAATCTCATATTTTTAATATAATATTATCAGATCTATTGTGATGAACTGTCTAGTGGAATATCCATAGAGTTTTACAGATAATTTGGTATCAGAACTAGGTTTCTTTGGGTATTTTGTGTAGATTTCAAGGATTTAGATCAATGATGCCAAAAATCATAAAACCCTAATCATGGGCGATGAATATGTAAATGAAGCTTGTGATCCCGTGGGGATGAGGTTTTCACGGCTCGAAAAACAAGTTGCAGATATAAAGTGCAATTTCAACCTCCTCATGGTGACCCTAAGTAATAATCTGGGGGTATTTGGAGAAGAAGGGGTTTTGAATGCATAGGATAAATCAAAATGGGGATGAGCAGATCGGGAAGACGTAGATAACCAACCAAAAAAAGAACCCAGAAAAGATCAACCCAGTTCGAGTTTTGTAAACCAATCCCTACTTAAAGTGGAAGAAAAAGTGGATATCAAGCCATACCATGGCGAGATCGATGCTCTAAAGTTGAACCACTGGTTGCAGCAACTGGAAGTTTATTTCAGTGTCCATTAGATTGAGGAAGGGCATAAGATCTCATCTGCACGACACAAATTGGAGGGTCGTGCACTGACTTGGTGGGAGAGACACACAGAAACCCTGAGGTTGGAGGGAGAACCTCTAGTGACTGAGTGGGAGGATTTACAAACCCTCATTAAGTCAAAATCTTATCCCATTGGATACGTGGAATACTAGTGGATCTGGTGGCATTACTTTAGGAAAAATTTGGGCCAAAGCCTACAAGAGTACACCACCGAATTCAGAAAGATGGCTATACTGTTGGATATCTCTCCAAAGAACCCAGATGTTCTCCTCAAGTATTTGGGGGGTTTGCACCACCATCTTCATGAGCAAGTGATGTTGTTCAAGCCCAAAATGATGGATGAGGCTTGTGTACAGGCATAGTACCTGGAGAACATAGGCTTGAAAAGAGCGCAATCAAGTGGATCAAAACAAAAGGAGCAACAAGATGCTTCTGAGGATGGGAAGAAGAAGAAGAAAGGGGGAAATATAAAAAGATGGCAACCAAAATAGGCCAGTGAAAAGATCCTAGAAACCACTACAACCACTGCAACATTGATGGCCATACAGAGGAGAAGTGTTGGAAGTTGCATCCAAAGCTAAACCTGAAGAACAAGAAGAAAGATAATAAGAAGAAGAATCTCATGGCCACTGATTCGAGCAACCAAGTTGAAAGTAGCTCGGACATGGATGAGAAGATCGTCTGTACATCAATGCAGAAGGAGGTGAATCTGAGTAGCCTTCAACAACAAGAAGAGAAAGAAATGATCAAACCCTTCCATGTAAAGATATAGGTCAAGAAGATGAATATTGATGCTCTGTTTGACTCAAGATCGTAGGCAAATCTCATTGCAGTAGATCTGGTCAAGAAGCTGGGACTGCAAGTTCATAATCATCCAAACCCATATCTACTGGGATGGATACATAAGGATGCAGAGCTGAAGGTAACAAAATAGTGTAAAATTAGATTTGCTATCAGTGTTGATTTTATTGATGAAGTAGATCTGGATGTGGTTCCCCTTGATGTATGTGGAGTCGTGTTTGGGAGTCCATACATGTACATGCATGATGCAATATTCATGAGGAGAGATAACCATTACCAAATCATTAAGGATGGAAAATCATTCATCATCAAAACGCACAAGGGCAAACCGAAAATTTCACTTGTAAGTGCCAACCATGCCAAGAAATTGATTAGTTCCACCAAGAAGTATGTTTTATTATTTTTAAGACAAGGTCAGTCTATAGAGGAAGCAATAAGAGGCAAGGCATCCCTAGAGGGGTGTACTAACAAATAAAAACAACAATTGGAGGATTTGTTACATGCATATAAGGACGTGTTCCAAGAGCCTAAAGGGATACCCTTAAGAGAGAAGTGGAGCATGAGATCGAGCTATTTCCAGAATCCCCATTACTAATTATTGGGTTATATAGGTAGTATGTTATAGAAGCAAGTGAGGTGAAGAAATAGTTGTAACAACTACTAGTCGAGATCATCATCTATTACAATAACTTTTTCATCATGATATCATTGTTGAGGGAGGCATACCCATACTCAACATATAATCCATATTACATGTACAATGATAAAAAAGTTACATCCACTAATGACAAAGTGTGGGCCCATGCTTGGATAATATTTTGTATGATCATAGCCATCACCTGGTTTTATCTGGTATGAATCTTGAAAACACAGCTCGGATGGATGAAACTAGATTTGGGGTCTTCTATCTCATTCAATCCATCATTTGATAGTACATTTATAACCATTTGATTTAATGAGTTGAAGTCAGACAGACACCATATGATTATTATCCATTGATGTAATTCGTTAACAGATATGAGATAAACCATTAATGATGTTAATGGATCTGAAGGTACAACAATATAGTTCATATAGTGAGAATAAGGGAGAAGAAGTGAAACACCAGATAGAATTATCTTATTGGAGGCCAATGATGAGGACCTATCATTGAGAGCGAGCAAACTTGTCATTGATGTATGCAATCTCCAAGGTACCAAAGGGAGTTTCTAAGTTAACTTCCTATATAATGTGTTGATGTAGATAGGAAGCGACCTATCATAGGAGAGCCTTGATGTATCCCCCATCAATGACATGAAATGGGTGTCAAGATTTGAGACATAATGATTTTGATGTGGAGCTGGTTCAGGAATGGAAGACAAAAATAAAGGTGATACCTTATGGAATTGACAACGTTGACTCAAAATCAATTATGAAGCATTTTGATATGGTATGATTAACCAAAGAGGCAAGAATATTTCCTAACCCAACAGTCATATAGATGAAGCGACAACGTGTCATGTTCAAGAGTGACTCGCTTCAATTAATAGGTCAAGTGCATTATTTTCCCAATTTCCCCAACCATTTCTAGTTAGTACCTCTTTATTTTTTACAAGCTTGACGAGGATAACATATGGTTAATCTATAAGTTCATCCTTCAAATGAATCCCTCTGAGTATTTTTAATGAACCATGAGAAGGAGTGGTTCGGTCTCGTTAATATTCGATGATTCCATCACTATTTGATATTTTTATGAGTCCAACGAAGATGTAATCCAACTTCCTTTCCATGTTTAGAGAGTTTGAAAAAGAGGTGAAAAAGAAAACTCCAAAGGTTCCTTTTTGTAAAATTGTCTCTTAAGTCTAAAAAGGTAGAAAATTATATCTTTGTCTCTTAGGTTCATCATGATATCATTGTTGAGGGAGGCATACCCATACTCAACATATAATCCATATTACATGTACAATGATAAAAAAGTTACATCCAATAATGACAAAGTGTGGGCCCATGCTTGGATAATATTTTGTATGATCATAGCCATCACCAGGTTTTATCTGGTATGAATCTTGAAAACATAGCTCGGATGGATGAAACTAGATTTGGGGTCTTCTATCTCATTCAATCCATCATTTGATAGTACATTTATAACCATTTGATTTAATGAGTTGAAGTCAGACAGACACCATATGATTATTATCCATTGATGTAAGTCGTTAACGGATGTGAGATAAACCATCGATGATGTTAGTGGATCTCAAGGTACAACAATACCGTTCATATGGTGTGAATAAGGGAGAAGAAGTCAAACACCAGATAGAATTATTTGGTCGGAGGCCAATGATGAGGACCTGTCACCGAGAGTGAGGAAACTTGTCATTGATGTATGTAATCTCCAAGGTACCAAAGGGAGATTCTAAGTTAACTTCCTAGATAATGTGCTGATGTCGATAGGAAGAGACCTGTCATAGGAGAGCCTTGATGTATCCCCCATCAATGACATGAAATGGGTGTCAATATTTGAGACATAATGATTTTGATGTGGAGCTAGTTCAGGAATGGAAGACAAAAATAAAGGTGATACCTTATGGAGCTGACAACGTTGACTCAAAATCAATTATGAAGCATTTTGATATGGTATGATTAACCAAAGAGGAAAGCATATTTCCTAACCCAACAATCATAGAGATGAAGTGATAGTGTGTCATGTTCAAGAGTGACTCACTTCCATTAATAGGTCAAGTGCATTGTTTTCCCAATTTCCCCAACCATTTCTAGTTAGTACCTCTTTGTTTTTTACAAGCTTGAGGAGGATAACATATGCTTAATCTATAATTTCATCCTTCGAATGAATCCCTCTGAGTATTTTTAATGAACCCTAAGAAGGAGTGGTTCGGTCTCATTAATATTCGATGATTCCATCACTATTTGATATTTTTACGAGTCCAACGAAGATGCGAATCAACTTCCTTTTCATGTTTAGAGAGTTTGAAAAAGAGGTGAAAAAGAAAACTCCAAAGGTTCCTTTTCATAAAATTGTCTCTTAAGTTTGAAAAGGCAGAAAATGATACTCAAGAGAACCTCTTAACCATGTTTGACTAAGGTATTCCTTTTTATAAATAGTTTATCCCAGTCCAGAAAAGGGTTAAGCTTATACTGAGTATATTTCTTTTCATTTATTTTAACGAGTTCGAAAGGACAAGTGCTTGAAAATATTTTCATGAGTAGGGTGTCTGAAAAGAGTTGAAAGAGGAATCCTCTTAGAGGAATGAGTGGTATAAAATGTAAAAATTTGTTGCAGTCACAATGGAACTACTCAAAACATGCAAAGGTCAATATGTTGGCTAATAAGACCACTCATCACGGTGGTTCCTTAGGAAAGGGTTAAACAACCGAGTGAAAATGTATGATTGGCTAAGTAGATGGTGACGATGGAATGAGAAAACCAAGGTTCATCCGGAAGAAATATGCTGATGAAAATGGAAATCATGCGAGATGAGAATGATAATGGTTTCATTTTTACACATTGGGCTTGAAACATGGGAAATTATGCTTGAGATTCGTTTCATTTTTACACAATATTGAAACAAGGAAAAACTATGTTTGACAATACTTAAAAGTAGTTTCATTTTTACATAAGCTTGAAACAAGGAAAAACTATGTTTGACAGTACTTGAAAGTAGTTTCATTTTTTAAACAAGCTTGAAATGGAGAACAAGTTATGTTTGGAATTAGTTTTCATGCCCTCATCATAATTACTTAATTCTAAGGACATGTCCCACAAGATTAATTTCATTCACCTATATAGACTACTGGTTACTAATAGGAATTGAGGAGAAGTGAATTATGGTTGCATAGAAGCCATTGGATCTTTAAGATCAATAGCCAGGATTAAGTCACATCAGTGAAACACTATTGCATCGCATCACATTGATTTAGTGGAGAGGAACCAGCTTATTAAACAACCGAACTTCGATATTGTGATAGAACCAGATCTGAAATTTTATGAAGGTGGATTTATAATCCTATCAGGTATGTGAGGCTAATTGCATAGGAGCTTTTATGTGTTATAGCATCGGCCTTGAAATACCCCAACTTGCAATATACTGATGAAGTGATGCACTAATAGCCAATAATCAGTGATCAAAGATTAGAGTTGTCAAAGAAGGGAGATTGGTGGAGCGTTGAAGGAAGGCTTGGAAGGAGTAGACCTGACGATATTTGTGAATGTGGGCTTATAAACTTTGAAGTCCGACCCAAAGGTTCGAAGTGGGATTTCCTATGTTTCCGTCTTTTTCCTGTGTATTCCGGAAAGGTTATGTGTTTGCATATCAGATGCGATAGAGTCAATGTTAAAGAAACCGCAGAGGAGCTGCTACTGATTGCGATTGCGATAAAGGTAACCTCAGGATCTGTGCAGAAGCCGTACTGAAGAGGAAAAAAGGTTTGTTTGCGTATGCTTTCCTTTGTCAACGGTTTTATAAGGAAAATAGCATGATAAAATGTTTTGTGGGTTAAATATATGTGTAGCCAATAGCCAATGTTTAAAGAGGTAAGGTTACATATATAAGTGGTTAAAGGGTTGTATAAAGGTTATGAAGGGTTTTAACAGTCCCGATAAGAGAGACTGAGGAAGGCTTTAATAAAAGGGATAATGAATGGTATGAGGAGGTAAATAGTCCTGATAGGAGGTTTAAGCGGGTTGATTGACTTCCGATATAAAGGAACTGATTAAAAGAGGGCCTTAACCATTCTTGGTTGATGATTTGACTCCTTTGAGAGTTAAATACCTGGGACTAATAAGTGATGCATTTATATGCATACTATGGGTGTAAGTGGGGGTAACCCTGCCATCATTATTGTATTAGAATAGAATTGTAATTAGAGCAGGGAAATATTTCCTATGAAAAGGAGTTTGCACACAGAAGAAGGTAATGTGCATAAGCTAATTAAAGAATGATAGATGCTACAACAAAAGATTGTAGGGGAACTTTTAGATTTCTTGTAGCAGTTCCAGTAGAGGCTTGGAGTAGATAGGAATAGAGGATTCCTTGAAGAAAAGTGAGAGCAAGATTACTTAGTACAAGTTCTGAAGGAAAGAGGACTTGGAGACCAAACAGAGGTAAATCCATTCAAAGTGTAGAAGAATGGGAGAATAAGATCATACATAGATCTTGGAGGTAAGATAATGTGTTTTGTTTCAAATTGAAATTGAAGATTGTGGTTGCAGATGAAACATCTCAGTATAGGACAACAAGAGAAGCTATGAGAGGAGAACCAGATGTGTTCTTGAAGACAAAGGAAAACACTCTAAAGAAGAAGTGGTAGTGAACCTAAAGAATCCAACAAGAGGTTGGATAGAGAGGATAGTTGAAGTGTTCTCAAGAGAGAGTGAGAGATTGCAGAAGCCTAGAAGGAGCAAAGGTGTTTCTCAAGAGGATTTTCCAGATAGAGGACCTGTGCTTACCAAAAGACTGAGTGAGGAGAGCTTAGTGAGGTAAGATTGCAGAGAGGATGACTAGGTGTTGCAGAGGCTTGTTGCAGATGAGTGAGGAGATCATGAAGAAAGAGGAGAAGAAGATGACTACTGATAGTCATAGCAAAGGTTTAGAGAGAAGCCACAACAAAATATATGAGAAGAAGAATGCCAAAGCAAATGGCAAGAGGATGAGGCAAGAGGGAATTGACAAAGAGATTTCAGAGTTAAAAGAACAACTCGATCAATTAAGAAGGATACTTGAGGAAAGCCATAGACTAGGTTGGGTCTTGAGGAAGAAGCCAGTGGAGTGGCATGAGATGCAAAGAAGGCTACAAAAAAATTAAGTAAAGTGGTTGAGGGAAAAACTCAAAAAGCTGAGTTGGAAATGGAAGAGTACATTTGTGAACTAGAACAAGGAGAAATTTTGGGAGAAAGTGAAGACTACACTGAAGATAAAGAATGGAGATCAAGTGAAGATCTCATGGACTATTAGGATAGTTCAAAACAACATGAAGAGATGTTGACTAAAGATGAAGAGCTAATGTATAATGCCATCAAGCCTTGTGGTTTTGAACCTAATAGCTTTGCTGTGCTTGCAGGATGCATAAGAGAGGATAAACAGTCTTGTGAAGCTGTCAAAAGCATGGAGGAGTACCTTACAGAAGATGAATACTCTGAAGTGAAGTTGAGCAAAGCTCTTGAACTGAATTATGAGGAGCAATGTGTCTTAGGGGATAAAAGGTACTCTAGAGCAGAGTATGATGAAGAATACCTCTCAAAGGAGGAAAGTATTGAGTTGTTACAATAGAAAGAATTCATTGACAAATTAATAATTGGAGCTCTTACAAGACAAGAACCATTCATTATGAAGAAAGGAGATGAAGTTGTGCCTAAGAAGCTGTTGTAGCTCTGATACCACTTGTTGTAGCTCTGATACCAATTGTTATAGATCTAACCCAAAAATATATGATAACAGAAATAAACCCAAGAATAATAAGATTGAATATAGATAGAAATGATTCTCTTTATTGATCAAACCCTTAAGGTAGGGCAACACCATACATTCACTCCTTAAGGAAGGAGAACACTCCACAAGCCATATGCATGTTCATACAATAATTCTTCACTATCTCCCAAGTGGAGTCTCTAGCCTTTATATAGGCCTCATACATACAATACCATGGGTCATTACCATGGTTCCCTCATACCATCAACTAATACCATGGGCCCATTAACTACTTGTGGTCCCTTACATGACATGGGTTAACCACCTTATTTATTACTATGGCCCTTCCCATTATTACATTATTACCTTGGGTACCTCCCTTGGTACCCCATATTATCCCCCCTAGGTATATAACATTCCACCCCCCTAAGCATGTTTCATCCCCGAAACATCGGAAGAACACAAATAATAAGATCTACTCAAAAGAGTAGTCCACTGATACCATGCATGTGCATCTAGCCACCCAAGAGAAAGGTGAACCCTCGATCTAACTGGTGCCTCGCTCGCTTGAGATGGAAGTCGACTGTGGTAGCACTTCTGTGTGGATGTGTAGTAGGTGGATCTTCGTTCCTCTCGATCTGTCATGCGAGGGTTGGTGTCCATGTGGCTAATTGGTTGCCATCTTGATGGTTGTCTTGCGGGGTGATGTGGGTGATGATATGTTGAAGTTTTAACCCACGATGGCTTTTTCTTTACTTCACCCTGTTTTGGTGCCTGTTGTGGTGTCTTCTTTTTCAATATGACTTCAACCACTGAGCCCTCCTCTGATGTATCATCACCTGTAATATTTTCTTCTTCAACCTCTGTTTGTGTTTGATTATTGATCATCAAAGGCTCATCATCTGATATGTCAGTCCCTGGAACATCTTCCGCTTCAGCCTCCATGTGCTCTACCTACTTATTGATGGAAATATCCTGTAATGTAATTTTCTTCTTTTTATACCAGAGCTTCAGGAATTTCTTCTACACATTAATATTGATAGTACCCACGGATTCCATCCAAGGATATCCCAAAACAACATCCATATTATCCATCTCTGAAGCATAAAAATCACCATGCAACACATATTTATCCATAGAAATCTTCAAATCCTTGTACACTTGAACATCCTCATTATCAACTTGTGCAGTTTCAATGTGTTTTGCTGGAACTTGCAATCTTTTTGCCAAATTAACACTTATAAGATTTTGCTTGCAACTAGGATTTATAGTCACAACGATTTTCTCCTTCTGAATCAATCCATGAACCTGCAATAAGAAAGCATCAGTAGAAAATAACCCCTTACGTGGCCCATTCTCCTTTTTTCTAGCACGAGACCATTTGTCTAAAAGGACTTTTTCAAATTCTGCATTTGAGAGTTTGGTCAACTGTTTGTTATCAAGTGAGAAATTCCATTTTTGAGCCTCGCCTCTCATATTAGACAACATTTGAAACTTCCAAAATGTCCCATATGTGGACTTGTATCTTTGTATGCATTCTTCAATAGTAGGACCATCATCTTTTCCTATAAAATATAGAGTCGCCATGAAGAAAAAATTCACTTACTTGGAGAAAATTTGTAATTGTCACAGTTTCATCAATATTGCTCAGAATCTCTATTATAACCTGTTTTTGGAAATAGAACAACCATTCTGCATCTGCCCATGTGATAGAAATCCTGATTCAGACACTGGAATTACAGATCTGCACTGCTACTTTCCCGCCGTCACCCAAAATTTCTGCAAAAAGAGCTGATTTTAATTCAGCGATATCTCCCTCATCCGGACTCCGATTCGACTGATTTTTTTTTTTGAAATCATGTGTTTTTTCACAAAGATTCCAGATCTACAATTAGATTTTGCAGATCTGGTGCCAAGATGTCTAGATCTGTGCCGCAAAATCGCTGCCCTGAAAATTGTCTGCAACCCCACTGATTTTTAGATCAGTGATATCTCCTTCATCCGGACTCCGATTCAACTGATTTTTTTTTTGAATTCGACTATTTTTGCACAAAGAATCCAGATATGTAATTATATTTTACAGATCTTGCACCAAAATTTACAGACCTGACCTGCAAAGTCGCCGCCCCTGAAACCCTGCAAAAAAAAAAAAAAAAATCTCCACTTTTGTGCCCAAGAAAGTGCTCTGATACCAATTGTTGTAGCTCTGATACCACTTGTTGTAGCTCCGATACCAATTGTTATAGATCTAACCCAGAAATATATGATAACAGAAATAAACCCAAGAATAATAAGATTGAATATAGATAGAAATGATTCTCTTTATTGATCAAACCCTTAAGGTAGGGCAACACCATACATTCACTCCTTAAGGAAGGAGAACACTCCACAAGCCATATGCCCGTTCATAAGTTAATTCTTCACTATCTCCCAAGTGGAGTCTCTAGCCTTTATATAAGCCTCATACATACAATACTATGGGTCATTACCATGGTTCCCTCATACCATCAACTAATACCATGGGCCCATTAACTACTTCTGGTCCCTTGCATGACATGGGTTAACCACCTTATTTATTACTATGGCCCTTCCCATTATTACATTATTACCTTGGGTACCTCCCTTGGTACCCCATATTATCCCCCCTAGGTTTATAACATTTATCTCCACATGGAGTCTCTAGCCTCTATATAGGCCTCATACCTACAATACCATGGGTCATTACCATGGTTCCCTCATACCATCAACTAATACCATGTGCCCATTAGATTATTATTAACTACTTGTGGTCCCTTACATGACATGGGTTAACCACCTTATTTATTACTATGGCCCATCCCATTATTACATTATTACCTTGGGTACCTCCCTTGGTACCCCATATTATCCCCCCTAGGTACATAACATTCCACCCCCCTAAGCATGTTTCGTCCCCGAAACGTGGGAAGAACATAAATAATAAGATCTACTCAAAAAAGTAGTCCACTGATACCATGCACGTGCATCTAGCCATCCAAGAGAAAAGTGAACCCTCGATCTCGCTGGTGTCTCGCTCGCTTGAGATGGAAGTTGACCGTGGCAGCTCTTCTGTGTTGATGTGTAGTAGGTGGATCTTCTCTCCTCGCTATCCTTCATGTGACTACTTGTTTTCCATCTTGATGGTTGTCTTGCGGGGTGATGTGGGTGATGATATGTTGAACTTTTAATCCACGATGGCTTTTTCTTGACTTCACTCTGTTGTGGTGCCTGTTGTGGTGTCTTCTTTTTCAATATGACTTCAACCACTGAGCCCTCCTCTGATGTATCATCACCTATAACCTTTTCTTCTGCAGCCTCTGTTTGTGTTTGATTGTTGATCATCAGAGGCTCATCATCTGATGTGTCAGTCCCTTGAACATCTTCTGTTTCAGCCTCCTTGGACTCTACCTGCTTATTAATGGAAATAAGCAGGTAGCTCTGATACCACTTGTTGTGAGTACAAGATCTGCAAAATCTAATTGCAGATCTGGATTCTTTGGGAAAAAATACCCAATTTCAAAAAAAAATCTCCACTTTTGTGCCCAAGAAAGTGCTCTAATACCACTTGTTGTAGCTCTGATACCAATTGTTGTAGCTCTGATACCAATTGTTGTAGCTCTAATACCACTTGTTGTAGCTCCGATACCAATTGTTATAGATCTAACCCAAAAATATATGATAACAGAAATAAACCCAAGAATAATAAGATTGAATATAGATAGAAATGATTCTCTTTATTGATCAAACCCTTAAGGTAGGGCAACACCATACATTCACTCCTTAAGGAAGGAGAACACTCCACAAGCCATATGCCTGTTCATACAATAATTCTTCACTATCTCCCAAGTGGAGTCTCTAGCCTTTATATAGGCCTCATACATACAATACCATGGGTCATTACCATGGTTCCCTCATACCATCAACTAATACCATGGGCCCATTAACTACTTGTGGTCCCTTACATGACATGGGTTAACCACCTTATTTATTACTATGGCCCATCCCATTATTACATTATTACCTTGGGTACCTCCCTTGGTACCCCATATTATCCCCCCTAGGTATATAACAGAAGCTGAATCACATAGGACACTCGGAGCAGTAAGAAAATGCGATGACTGAAGACTCAAGTAAGACCACCAGGTCTTATGATTTTAAAATTAATAATTTGTGGATGATTGTAGGTACATCATAGGAGGATGAAAAAACTTTAGAGTTTGTCAAAGAAAAGGAGCAGAATCTGAAATCTTTTCAGATCAAGACTGAGATGGCAAGATCTCAGAAACAGAAGGAGACAGAAGAATCACCTAGGAGTAGGAAACAAAATGATAGAGTTGTCATAGAGGGGGAAGATGGTAGTCTTATTTCAATGAAGACTGAAGAAGTGTTGTCCCAAAGAAATGATCCAATGAATGTTATTGGGGAAGGACATAAATTATTTAAAGATGATATGGAGGTTCTTAAAGAACAAGAGAGTAAGGATGAAAGGGAGGCATTAAGAATCAAAAAATTTCAAAGAAGAGTTAACCAACAGCAAGCTAAGGAAGAATAATTTCACTACTATGAACAAAAGAAGAGAGATATCATTGAAGAAGATGGTATGGATAAGAGACTAGCTTATAGTCTCATGAATTATGTTGAGAATTAAAAACAACATACTGATGTGCTGACAGAGGAGAAAGAAACATAGCAGGAAACTGAATTGTTGCCAAAGGAAGATAAGGCACAAAAGCCTTGTGTTTTTGATGTTAACAAGTGCTTTGTGAATGCAGGTTTAGCTGGAGATGCTGAAGAAAATTTGGCACAGATGAGTAGCCAAATAAAGATGAAAGAAAAGGATTCTATGGAAGAATTTAATCCATGGAACAAAGATGTTCAATTACTAGAGAGAATGTCAGAAAGTCAGAATTCAATGCAGAAATTAGATGTTGCAGAGGGAGATATCCTTAAAGATATTTAGGAAGTTTGGGTGGATGCAATGTCTACAACGATAGCCAAAGCAAGGGCAATGTCTACAATGATAGCCAGAGCAAGAGCAATGTCTACAATGATAGCAAGAGCAAAGGTAGAAGAAAATAAACAACAATTTGAAGAGTTAGTAGACAACAACAACAACCTGAAGCAGAGAGAAAGAGGTAACAGTGAATGGCAGAACATGGACTAGTCCAAGGATAAACTGGAGACAGAGATTGAAGAATTGTGGTAGTTGATGATGAAACAGGCCATAGGTAGAAAGTTGATGACAATAGGAAGGATGATCAATCAAAGTACGAACCTGATTGACAAGGAGAAGAAGATGGAGCAAAAGACAATAGAAGTGCAGTAGCAACAAAGGAACAAGACATTTGGACAATTACAAAACAAATTATGGGATCCAGGAAGACAAAGATCAGGAGACACATGATCAGGAGATCATGAATAATTTCTACTTTGGGAGCTTGATGCAAGAGCATTCAACCCAAGAGAAAACCATTGTAATTAAGTAGACATAGGGGGTAATGTGTTTTAGGGAAATTAGTTCCTAAGTCTTAAGTTAATTTAATATTTAGGCTTTTAAGTGATTTAATTAGATAATGTGGGATGTTTGTAAATGCTATCAAATAAATGAGAACATGAGTGGGCAATAATGACAAAAGAGTCTAATGTCAATTAGGATGCTTTAAGCAGTTCGATGATTCGAGGAAATAAGGAGAGCTCTTATGAATTAAATGGAGATTAGAAGTGGACATAGAGGGCAGAGAAGATTTAGGAGTCAATTCAATACATTCAGGATGGAACCAGAATTAGTTAAACAAATCTTTCTAGTATAAATGCAAGCCTACGGGCAGAGTAGAGAGAGAGGCCACTGATAGCAGAGGATCAAGCCACGAGACAAAGAGTCTCGTTATGTAATCAATTGTTTATATGTTTATATACAAAAGAATTCGATTCCGAGTGTGCAAATGTGTGAATCAAGTGTTTTATGATTTATTATTGTGTTAACTCATAGGTTTTGTAACAGAGTTTGTAGGCAGAGTCAAGGCAGAGTACAGAGGAGAAAAACGAGCTAGAAGTTTGTAATGGATATTTGAATCCATTCAAAAGATGAAGTAAAGTCCAGAGTTAGTGATAAAAATCACAGAAGTCAAGCTCAAGAGGGAGTCGCAGCGGAACAACGAAAGGGAAAGAACCTAAAGGAAAAACCCAAACCACAGAAAATGCTGAAGAATTAGCATAAAATCTAAGTAAAAAGGAATTGCAGAGAAGTGAAGTATGGTTGCACAATAGCCATTGGATCTTTAATATCAACGACCAGGATTAAGTCGCATCGGTGAAACACTATCGCATCACATCCCTTCAATAGAGAGGAACCGGCTTATTGAACAACCAAACTCCGATATTGTGATAGAACCGGATCCAAAATTTTATGAAGGCGGATTTATAATCCTATTGGGTCCATGATCCTAATCGCATCAGAGATTTTATGTGTTATAGCATCGGCCTTGAAATACTCCGACTTGTGATATACCGATGAAGCGATGCACCGATAGTCGATAATCGGCGATTGGAGATCGGAGTTGTCGGAGAAGGGAGATCGGTGGAGCGCTAAAGGAAGGCTTGGAAGGAGTGGACCTGACGATATTTGTGAATGTGGGCTTATAAACTTTGAAGTCTGGCCCAAAGGTTCAAAGCAAGATTTCCTTTGTTTTCGGTGTTTTCCTGTGTATTCTGGAAAAGTTATGTGTTCGCATATCGGATGTGATAGAGCCAATGTTAAAGAAACCACAGAGGAGCCAATACTAATTGCGATTGCAATAAAGGTAACCTCAGGATCTATGCAGAAGCCGTACCAAAGAGGAAAAAAGGTGTGTTTGCATATGTTTTCCTTTGTAAATGGTTTTATAAGGAAAATAGCACAATAAAAGGTTTTGTGGGTTAAATATATGTGTAGCCAATGTTTAAAGAGGGAAGGTTACATATATAAGTGGTTAAAGGGTTGTATAAAGGTTACGAAGGGTTTTAATAGTCCCGATAAGAGAGATTGAGGAAGGCTTTAATAAAAGGGATAATGAAGGTTATGAGGAGGTAAATAGTCCTGATAGGAGGTTTAAGCGGGGTGATTGAGTTCCGATATAAAGGAACTGATTAAAAGATGGCCTTAACCATTTATGGCTGATGATTTGACTCCTTTGAGAGTTAAACACTAGGGACTAATGAGTGGATGCATTTATATGCATAATGTGGGTGTAAGTGGGGTAACCCTACCATCACCTAGTGGATGTGTATAGATTACAAGACATTGAATAAAATCATGCTCAAGAACATATACCCCCTGCCCAAGATAGATGATCTGCTAGATCAGTTGTTATTTCACCAAGATGGATTTGAAGTCTGGATATCACTAGGTTTGAGTAAAAGAAGAAGATACATGGAAGACTTCCTTCAAAACCAGGCAAGGTTTGTATGAGTGGTTAGTTATGCCATTTGGCCTATGTAATGCACCACCTATATTTATGAGATTAATGAATGATGTATTGTGCCCTTTTATAGATTCATTTGTTATTGTCTATTTGGATGATATACTGGTATATAGTGCTACCTAGGCGAAGAATATTTCACATTTGACTTAAGTGCTTGTGGTGAATATGAGTGCATTCACAAGCAATTCCTCTAGCCCGATAATGGGTATAACCACAACCAATACATTCTATGGAAGGTTTCCTTAGGTTAGAACCAATTAAGAGGGCCTACCTCTTAGTTCTCTTATCCCGTTTGATGATGACCTTGCTTGCTCACCTAACTATCTTTCGTTTCCTTCTTCGAACACCTAAAACAAGTAAACAACAACAAATGACAACTGTGATAATAGACAAATTGTAATTCAACCTACTTAGAAAGTCAAGAAACATTAAGCCATAAACATGTAATATGACACATTATGTAGCAAATCAATCGATAGTTGAATATATATTGAATCAAGAAGAGATTACAACCATCGTCTTGACATTGTTGTTCTCCTCCGACAAAACCAGGTTCCAACACACTTTCATTAGCATTCCATGATGGCCTCAACAATTATAGTTTTAAGTCTCTTCTCTTTAGACTTCACAATAAACCAAATTCACACTTCTCTCTCACATAACTAGAGAGCTACAACTATGAATAGCTTGTTGTTTACTCCAAACTTAATTAGCACCAGCACACCAACATTAACACTAGTTTGTGCTTTGGAAAAGGGGAAGTTTATATAACATGAATGGATGGGAGATGGATCCTCTTCTTATGGGAGAAGGTCCTATATCTTGAGGTAGTTCCATCCTTATAGAGGAAAGAAGCCCAAACTGACATCCTCGACCCCATCCGACCAAACAATTTACCAGACTTCCGTTACAAAGCTTCTAGAGCTGGAAGCTTTGACTCCTCATTTAAAAAACCTTCCATAAGAAGATTGATGCGACTGGAACAAAGCTCAATCACTCTAGTCAGCATTAGGGACAATTTTAATCCATACATATCGGTGTGAGGAGGACAAGGGTCATTAGCGTCGATCTTGTAAACTAGGAAATACAGAAGATTTTGGGGAAATGGTGCAAAAGGGAATTGACCTGATTATGAAGAGGGACAAAATGGGAGTTTCTTCATGAAGGGAAAGCATGTAGGGTTCACTGTATAGGTACTCCAGGATCAAGGAACGGGGAGTACAGGGACAGTGACAAAGTGTTGTGTAACAAGTGCCTCCTAATGTGTGAAGGCTGAACTAGAGTGAGTGATGAAATGCTTTATGAATCAGTGCATGGAACCAGAGTCTATCATTGAAAAACCTGCAAGTAAGTACATATACATATACATAACTAAAAAATCTATCAAATTATACATGAATCGTGGTACGGATGTAGCCATATAGAGAATGATCATGTAAATGGATCGAGGTATGGGCTCAACCATCCTATAAAGAGGATCATATCGAAACTAAGGTATGGTCACAACCATCCAATAATGAGAAGGATCACATATGAGAACTCATGGTATGGTCGCAGCCATCCATATGAAGGAGACATGTATATCAACATAATCATGTCACATCACTTTGCAACATGGACTGTTATGATCTGAGCCTAGGGTCTTGCGCTCCAACATGACCCATTCAAAGTACAAATTCTAACATGTGAATAAATGTGTTGATGTCAAACATGCTAGAAAGTCACTTCATTACCATTAAATGATGTAAATTGTTAATGAGCACAAAATAAACCACTAATAGTGACAATGGTCCTCAAGGTACTATCAACACAATCCACGAAATGTGAGTAGAGGAACAGATTTTCAACACCCGTGAAATCACTTGATCAAAATCTAATGATGTGAACTTGTCGTCAAGTGCAAAGAACTTGCCATTAGGGCATGCAAGCTCTAAGGTACTGGAAGGGAGTCTCTCGGTCAACTTCCCAGATAATGAACTGAAGTCGACAGGAAGCAACCATGTCGAAGGAGGGCTATAATGTATCCCAGATCATTAACATGAGACAAAGGGATGCAAAATGATTTTGGATGATATAGAGAATCAGAGGTAAGTGTAACTGTAGAAGGACAACTCTTGAACATTTCAACGACGCAATTAGAAGTTTGGCAGCTTTTGGATCCATATGATTGGTTGTCATGATGTGTGGCAGAGATCAAACGGAAGACAAAAATGAATGGCCCAACCCAGGAAGTTCAACAATACAAAGGAGGATATCCCAACCCAACATGAAGCAAAGAGTGGCATGTTCAAGAGTGAGTTGCCGACACAACTGATTAGATTTCCAAAATTTCCCCCACCATTTTTAGCAGGTAACCTAATTATTTTTTAATTTCAACCTTGAAGGGGATAGTATATGCTTGCACTGTAAGTTCCTCCTTCGGACGAATCCGACCTAGTAATTTTAATGAGCCATAGGAAGGAGAATCTCATCTTCGTCATGGCGATGAGTCTGACAAGGATGTAACTCGGTATCATTTTCATGTTTAGAAAGTTTGAAAAAGACACATAAAAGAAAACTCCACATGGTCCCTTTTCGTAGAGCTCTGTCTCTCGGGCCCAAAAAGGTAGAAAATGATACTTGAGAGAACCACTTGACCATTTCAGTCAAGGAGAACCTTTTTCATAAATAGTGCACCACAGTCCTAAAAAGGGGTAAGCTTAAACTGGGCACATGATATTTTCGCATCTGTTAATGAGTTTGAAATGAAAAGGGCTCAGCTTTCTTTTCCCTTTTAAAGGGTCGAAAAAGAGCTTGAAATCAGACCCCCCATTTTATTCTCTTTTATGAGTCAAAAAGGAAAAATACTTAGCAATATTTTCATATGAGTTTTACGAGTCAAGAAAAGAGCTGAAATGTGACTCCGCGTCATCGTCAAACATCCATCACCTGTTGCTGCAAAAAAGGTAAAGTGCATTATCCAATTCTTGAGGCAAAATAGGTCAAAATATTTACAAAACCTAATATTTCATGAAAAACTGAATAAAAGGAAGGAAAAATAAATATTTTTTACCATTTACTATTTTACCTTGCCATGAAAGAATTTTTACTCACTTTTTCCCTAATTGTTCTGGAGCATATTACGGGAGATCCGGCAGGTCATTCACCGAGCCACTAGTTACAGGTAAGAGCCAAAACCATAAGCTTCATTTTCATACCATTTATTCTTGTTTTTAACCATTTTTGGGATTTTTTTAGGGAGGATTTGTCAAAAAAATTTCACTCTCGGTCGGCGCAACTTCCAGGCATGGAATCGCGCCAGCCGAGTGTAATTAAAACAGCCTATCACACCGTCAGTGCAATTATTTTTAAAACAGGTGCACCAGCACCGTGAATAGGGAAAAAACCAATTTCCCCTCAAAACCACGATTAGAATTTGAATTTATGGGTCCAAAATGATTATTGACTTAAATCTATGGTTTTTACAGGAAAGAATCATTGAAAATGGTAGATTGGAAAGAATGTGAGCACGAGGATGCAGACACCCAGACATTGAATGATCCAAATTTCTTGAATGGTTTAAGGGACCATGGGCTCCTAGAATTATTTCTCACACCAGGGATGCGGGCCCAACCTAAGCTGCTTCAGTACCTAATTAGTCTCTGGGACATAAATTGGGAAATATTCGTCATTGGTGACCAGGAGCTGGAGTTAGAAACTTCAGACATATATTTATCCAAATTGCTTGAACTCTTTGATGGACTATGGGCTCCTAGAATTATATCTCACACCAGGGATGCGGGCCCAACCTAAGCTGCTTCAATACTTAATTAGTCTCCGGGACATAAATTGGGAAATATTCGTCATTGGTGACCAGGAGCTGGAGTTAGAAACTTCAGACATATATTTCATCACAGGACTGTCCCGGAGAGGGGAACCAATCAACTTATATGGGCCATGACCGATTGGCGCAAGAATATCCATATTACTTGCCGAACATTGCCTTGAATCCCTCAAATCTAAGAGTGGCAAGATTGAGATTGCCACCATCCGAAATCTGACACTGAGAGTGCTACTGTTGACTATCAATAGAGTGGTAGGGTCCCAGGCAGTTCATGAGACTAACAAGTCGAAATTCATATATGCCATTGATTGCACAACACTAACGATCTTCAATTGGGTGGAAGCCATGAAGATAAACATAAAACGCTAGTTGATAAAAGCTAAGGTGGGGAATCTGAAGCAATTTTTCTTCGGATTTGTTCTAGTGACCATTTTATTGGAACGGGTGTCATTGATCCAGTACCAGTTGACTAAGGTAGATCCTCCCATGCCACGCGACCCGTGGATGGCCCACTAATGTCGTTTGATGCCCAAGATCACTGGGGGTTAGCACATGTCGTACAAGCCTGCCTTCTTTTCATGGCTACGATCACAGTTGATCGTCATGGAGGACTAGCCATAAAGTGGCACCGAATTTTGTGGAGATCCAGACATGCTGCTACCAGATGGAGAGGATTTTGATGATAAAGGTAAAAATATTTTTTATTTTTTTTTCAATTTTTTAATTTTATATATATATGTGTGTGTGTGTGTGTGTTCATAACATTTCACTTTGTTAATGCAGATGTTGGACTAGAGTGTCCTGCTCAGATGTACCCAATAGCCAGGCACGTCGCCCGCCAGTTCGATGTTGTCACTCCTTATTAGGAGTGGAGTGACAAGAACGAGGAGATCACGAGGAACCTTGAGGGGTTGACTCGTGGTATCCCAGAGTATTCTTGGGTGGGAGACATTCCTCACCAGTACCAGAGACACATGGTGGGAGTATTATATTGGATTCACCGATTGCTAACTCGTGTTGCACGCATCGTGTCATGCTACCACGATCACCATGCTAATTAGTTCCTAGGTCCAACATCTACATTTTTTATGCCTGTGTGCCATGGATATATGAGGCCTGCGACCCACCGATGTTATTTTGGACACACATATTATTTTTTGGGGTTTTGATGTATCAAACATTATCAACATATATATATGTGTTGTATTTTCTTGCTTACTATGGTACAAATTTGTTTTATCTTTTCACATATTTCATAAATGTCTATCCAACACATAATTAGCTAACGCATCTGTCAATGTATTCATGCATCTAGGAATATGATGACATGTAATATAGTCAGAATTCCTTTCTAATAAATGAATACAAAGATACATTCTCAATATCTTAGGGTTTTTGATGGAATATTTCTCTTTGAGTTGAAGGATGACAAGCTGTGAATCCAGGTTGACAACCAACTCTCGAATGTCAAGAGCAATGGCTTCTGACAATAGTTCGATGACTGCACTATATTTAGCAATGTTGTTAGTTGTGCGACCTAAACATATACCTTGAAGATCAATCAACTCACCGTGAGGGTCATAAATAGCCCATGCTACGGATGATAGGTTTCGGGTACTATGGCAAGCACCATCAGCGAAACCTATGTCAGGAGTCACAGACATCTGCAAATAAAGGAAAACATAGTAAACAAGAAAGCTATTTGAAATTTAACACACCAAACCATACTGCACAGAAATGAATGACACACTAATGTACACAAGTAACCATGCAAGATGACCTAAGCATAGTACTTCTTGAGGTAAAGCCCATTTTGAGGCTTGTCCAGAGGATGTCTTTAGAATCGATAAGCTCATAGGCCCTTTTTATAAAACACATTTCACAATGCAGGGTCCATGACACATGGGCTCGAACTTGTCTGCCCCCAGCTTATCATTAACTTGGTCGTATAGTAAAACCAAATCACCCTCAAAGAATGCGTGGGGGTAGACTGACTGATTGAAATGGGACTTGACTCATTTCTTTTGTGCTTCGATAACCAAAGTAGCGAGATGATGAGTCTCATCCAGTCGTTCTAAATATAAGAGGCTCTCTTCCTAAGGTGATGTTTTAGGGAGAAGTTCAACATCTACCTTGAGCGAAGGAATCTCGCATTCAATCGACAACATTACTTCCAGACCATAGACAAGCTAGAATGGTGTGAAACTAGTTTCATGTTTGTTTGAGGTTCGGTAAGCCCATAGAGTCGAAAAGAGAATGAGATGCCAATTTGACTTGTGCATCCCAATAGTACGCTGAAGCATTGTAACCAAAACTCTTTTCACGGCTTCAACTTGGCCATTGGCCTAAGGGTAATACGGGTGTAACCATCATGGCACAAAACCAATGCTAAAGTCATCTTAGCCATCATGTAATCTTTGAAATGGGAGCCATGGAATGTGACAATGGCTTGAGGTATGCTGAACCTGGAAATAACATGATTGAAAAGGAATTGAGTTGTCATTTTACTGTCTACAGAGTATGTAGGCATCGCTTTGGCCCATTTGGTGAAATAATCCACAGCAATGATAATATAGCCATGCCCCCCGAATGAACAAGGGTTACATGTCATATAGTTGATGCCCCATTTGGAAAAAGGACCAACGGTAATGACGGGGTGTAGGTGAGTGGGTGGAGTGTGCATGTTGTGTTGGTAAATTTGGCATTCATGGCACTTGCGAATAGTAAGGATGCAGTCCTTAAAAATGGACGGCCATAAATAACCAATGTGAAAGATTTTTTGAGTGGTACCATAGCCAGACATATGACCACCACATGCCTTGGAGTGGCAGTCATTTAGAACTCTCTTAGCGTCCTCGATAGTAAGGCATCGGCGAAGAACTGAATAGACATCGACATGGTATAAAGTATTGCCAATAATATGGTAGGGATGGAAGTGATTCTGAATTCATCACTGATCATCCTTAGTCAACACAGACTAGAACATGGACATATGGAGATACACGATGATATCACCATACCACAGATCAAGGGTGTTGATCAGGAAAAGAGTCTCGTCTGGTAGCTGTTCATCTGCACCAGTAGGGAGAGACGTAGAAGGAAGGGAACAAATCAACTCGGTGAAAACTAGTGACTTCTTAGATTTGGCAGTAGTAAATACCAAATCGAATTCTTGCAGGATGAAAATCCATTTAGAATACTTTCCCCCCAGCAACTGACAAGTCAAGATGTAGGTCATGGGTTTTCATTCATAAATCATAGTAGTAGTGCGTAAGAAGATGTAGTGCCGAAAGCATTGAACAACCTGGACGACAGCCAAAGCCAACTTCTCAACATGGGCATAACATGTTTCAGTGTCGAGGAGATTATGACTAAGGTAGTAGATAACATGTTCGTTGCCTTCATTGTCATCTTGGACCAAGACCATAGCAATGGTGCTAGGGGCTGCATCTAGGTAAAGGAAGTAATCTCGATGATAATCTAAGGGATGCAGAAAGGAGCATTTATGAGGACAACCTTGAGATCATAGAAAGAATTTTGGGCAACCTCATCCCAGGCAAAGGGTGTTCCTTGTTTGAGCAACTGCGTAAATCCTATAGCTAGTCCAACATAATTGTGTATAAAACGATGGAGAAAATTTTCCTTTCCTTTCAGGTTTTGGAGTTGGTGTAATGAATATGGAGGGGGTAAATTTACAATATCCTCGACTTTAAGAAGATCACGACGAATATCGTCCTTGGAAATGATAAATCTGAGGAGTTTTTTGGGTTCTACGCAAAAAACACATTTATGTGGGTTTAACCGAATGTTGTAGTGTCTACAATGAAGAAAAATATGTCAAAGATGGTCAAGGTGATCTTGGTGCTTACGAGAATGAGCAGGAAGGTCGTCCAAGTAAGGCTGGATGATGTTGCGAGTGTCGTGAAACGCATAGGAAATCGCCTACTGAAATGTAGCCCCAACGTTTTTTAGGCTGAGAGGGAGTTTTTTGTATGTGAATGTACCCCATGGATAGATAAAAGCTATATTTTCTTGATCAGCCGATGCAATGTTAATCTAGTTGTAGCCAAAAAAACCATCCATAAAGGAAAAAATTTCACTCTGAGCACATTCATCAATGATCTGATTAATGAAGGGAGTAGGGTAGTTATCCTTAGGACAGGCATGATTGAGTTCACGATAATCAACGCAAACGCTGATCATGCCTTGTTTTTCGTCACCGGGACAATATTGGACACCCAATCTGTAGGAGGGATGGGATAGATGAATCCAGCTTTGAGAAGTTTTTCAAATTCACCTTTGATAGTGGCGATCTGGGGTGCATTGGGAGGAGCCATTGGCAAATGGGCTTCGTGTGAGGATAAGTTGGTATTTCATGCACAACAATGCTAGGATCAATGCTAGGAATTTCTTCATAGGACCATGCAAACACATCACGAAATTCTTGAAACAAATGAGTATAGGTCTTGATCTCATTTGGAGAACAAGTTACCTCGATATGGAGATGTTCAATGATACCAAGATTGATAGAAATATAAATCAGCATTGTTTGGGTAATATTACCCAAATTTCCATCTGACCATACTTCATGAGTCATGATCAGTGGCGGAAGTAGGAGGGAAGGAAACAAAGAAGAGAACTCTTCGACATTGGTAAACATGACCGTCGGGCGATGCAAGAACGAGGAACAATGATGAGTATTGTTCCAAGGTGGTTCCTCGAGAGACATTACTTCCATGATACCTTCATCAATAAGAAAAGTCTCGGCTAAGGGATCAAGAGATTCCAAAGTGCCAAACCATGGTGATTGATAATATGTATCGAGAGGGGTCTTCAAAACAGAAGAATCAAAGGATGTGGAACATGAGGCTGAAACAATTTCCACGTAATTGATTTCAGCAAAACTAAGTGGCATAACCTCACCCCAGGTATCAACAAGATCTAGTGAAGGTATGACCCAAGGGTTAGATTTGACTGAGATCATGTCGAAAAAGGCAACATGAGGAGGTGGGAGTGGAAAAATTCCCATTAAGGCAGAATCTTTAAAAAGACTAGCCCCCACACTCTCATAAGGAGCACTAATGTGCTTGATGTATGAAACATTGCCATTCGAGGAGGAAGAGGTAAAGAAGGATAGTTGGTCAACACCGATAATCTTCCCTAGATGGGGAAAACAAATCACATGGAATATGGAGGAGGCTACAACATGCATGGCATGGGTCCAGCTCTGGCTGAGTAGAAGATTATAATTGAGATTGTCGTCAATAATCTCTACCTCGACTTGCACTATATTGCCCTCTAGAGTAATGGCGAGGTTAGGTAGGACACCGAATGGTCACGAATCACACCCATCGAAAGCTTCCAAAGTGTTTGGGGATTGGTTCAAAGAAGGAGAACCAATGGCCTTGTAGCATGTGATTGACATGATGGAGGTAGAAGCACCTTCATTGATGATAGTCCTGTGGATGGACTTCTCATTGATGATTACCTAAATGAGAAAGGCAATATGATGAGGCAGGTGCGGAAGATGGTTCCCTAGATCAAAACATATCAAATTGGAATCAGTAGGATCAATACCCTCAATAGCCAACAACAAATATTTCCACTGTGATGGGCAGCTTTGGAGCACCTTGAGAGCTAACATAGCTGATGGTGCCTGAGCCAAATCCTCAACAATATTATAGTGTTGAGCGGCTTGGGCGTTGGTATTCTATAAGGATTTCCTTAGCACACTTCGAGATGGTGGCCATATAGCGGAATCAGGGTTAGGGCGCTTGATATGAAGAGGGCCAAAACTCGGGGCAGAAGAAGAAGGGGTGGCTTCTTTCTCTTTTGTGGTTGTTGGATCAAGAGTTTGGTAATATTTTGATCTAGTAGCCACATTAATAGGCGTACTCATCATGAGCACTTGAGATCCTGAGGAAGCAGAGGATTGAGGTTGATCTACCATTTGGGTCTGCTAAGATGGAAATGGCTCTTTTAGGACAACTAGGGTCCCTTTGAGAAAATGACTAACTTCGGATCGTTAGGGACAATCCTTTGTATAGTGATACTCCTTGCAAATGAGGCAGGGATACTTAGGTTTCTGTTGTGAAGACTCACTAGCAGACAATTTAGGAGGACCTTGGTTTGGGGCATCAACTTTACCCTTTCCTTTGCCTTTCTTCTTACCTTTCGAGGATTTGTATGTTGTGGTAGACTGGACAGCGTGGACCTCTGAGGTTTTACTAGGGCCAGGTGGATTCTAGGAAGAACTATTGGAAACAGAGTTTGAGACCGATTTCTATTTGGAAGAAGATTTAGTAGGGGTCTGGGACACTTAACCAATGACTCCATAAACAGGGGGTGTAACCTACAACTTTGATGCCATGGGATCAGATGATGGCCGCGGAGCATCAGGTAATAACTCATACAAAGTGCCAGACTAAGAGAAAACTAGATCTAAGTACTGGGCATGAGCAATGGCTTGTTCTTTAGTAATTCACCCACCCATGGCTATATCGCGAGAAATTGGGGCCACAAATGAATTAGTGAACCATTCCGTGAGCAACTGATCAACAATCTCAAATTTGATCAGGCAACGTCTATGTCTCCATTCATGGATGTGATCGGAGATGTGTGTCACAATATCTTTCATGAGCGATGTGAGAAAATAGGTGTTAGTTTCATATAGAACCAGCAACTGGAAATGTGTGAGGAAATCCATGGCTAAAGAGTTAAAGCCATGGTAAGTACTTCGAGGAAGTTTGATGTACCACTTGGCTGCAGCACCTATGAGGGTGCGTTGGAAAAGACGGAGACAAATGGAATTGTCAACGTAAGAATTCAAAGAGAACCAGAGGTGATATGTCATCGCATGGGCTTGAGGATCTTCTTTTGCTTTCCCATCGAACTTAGGACAATCGCTCAGGATCTTGGATGGAACCAGAGGCCGGTACGACGAATGAAGGATTGTATCATTCGAAAGGTGAGACACATCTGGCAACTCTAATGTGGCCAAGAATGACAATTGAGTATTAAAAGGCATTGGAGGTTAGAAAGTAGGTCCAACTAGAGGAGCCCATCCCCACTAGTAAGGATTTTGGCCCCACAATGGGGGATTTTGGCCATATGGCATTTTATTCTGCCCCCATTGTGGGTTACCTTGGCCATAGGGAGGATTTTGACCTTGAATACCTTGGAACTATCCAGTCATAGGTTGTTGATAAGCAACATATGGGTTAAGAGGCTGTTGAGCCTATTGACCTTGGACATATGGGTATTTTACCTATTGTCCCTGAGCATATAGGTGGTGAACATGTTGCCCCTTAGCAAGAGGATTTTTTACCTGGTGCCCTTGGGCATAAGGATTGTACGCTTATTGCCCTTGGATATAGGGATTTTATACCTGTTGACCTTAGCCAAAAGGATGTTGAACATGTTGACCTAGGACATTAGGATTTTGTACCTGCTACCCTTGGCAAAAGGATTCTAGACCTGTTGACGTAGGACATTAGGATTTTGGGCTTGTTGCTACAGGACTTCACCTTGGCCTTGCACTTGCAAGGGTTGACCCTGCTGATATGTATATAAGGGTTGCTACTACCTGGGTTGGTTTTGTTGCTACAAGGGTCAGCCTTGCGGTTGCAGAAGTTGTCCCTGGGGCTGCAGAGGTTGGCCCTTTGAAGACATGCACTAGGAGGTTTTCGAAGCATGTTGCATCTGCTGCTGCATAGTTTTCTGCAATTGTTGCAAGGGTTTCCCCTACGATTGTTGCAGTTGACCTTGTTAGGGGATCCTTTGCCCTTATTGTTGTGTGGATGGTCCTTGCTACAACAAAGGTTGCCCCTATTGCTATAGAGTTTGTCCTTGAACAATGCCCAGGAAATTTCTGAACTGAATCTGGCCATAACCACCCTAGAAAGTGGATGAGCCAGGCTGAACGTACTACGAAAAGTGAAGGACATAAGGTGGATTAAACATTCCTTGAGAACCATATGGAACGTAAGGAGTTTGGTATTGAACTTGAGCCTCATAAGGCTGCTGATATTGGAAATTACTTGACCCAAACGGACCAACAGGATTTTGAACCTATTGGTACTGGACATTACTCGATCCAGCAGGACCAGTAGGGTTTTGAATAATTCCAGAAGAAGGTTGGTTCATACCAAGCATGTGAGCTTGTGAGCTACTCACATTGGTGGTGCCTAACACCATAGAAACATTTAGATTCTGCCCCCCAGGCGGTGGCACAACTTGGACACTGACCAAAGGGATTGAGGATTTGATAGAGACTGTCAGTTGAACCAGACGGGTAATTGTGACGGATGATACAAGAGGGTTTGGAACGGTGGGTTGCACAGGACTTAGGTAATGGCCTATTGGGAGGTTGAGTTCACAGTGAATGGACCTGTAGTAGGCATGGCGCCAGATGCCCAAACAGGGTTATGGTAAAGTGATGAGGCACTAGGTGTACCTGAAACCAATTATGCCAAGGATACATAATTAGATGGAAATTCCCGATGCACACTGACGGGAATGATCCTTGTATAGGGGAAACCTTCAAGAGGAAAAGGATGTTCTTCCTCCTCAATAGTGTGTAGAGTAGAAGCTTCCAACTCATCTAGAGAGGTGACTAGAGCATCGCCTTCAGGTTCCATATCTGGGAACAAATGAGGGCGAACGACCAAAGAGGTATGAGGGATAACTCCAAAGGAACACTCGACTGATCTTGCAGACTATACAGATGCCGCGGTGATATCACAACAAGGTCGAACAAAGGATTCGAAGGATAGATAACCAGTCCAAGTTGACTATCAGTGGTCGGCAAACTCTTAAGAGTTTGAACGGGATTGTCTGGAGTTTTCAGGCCAAAATCAGCAGGTGACCCAGTATCTGAAGTAGGTAGAGGATGTGATGATGAAGGTTGAATGCTGAGAATGATTCTGAGTTCAGCACCTTGGTCCTCGAGTGACTCTGGTAATTCAGGAAATGGCTCCTCAGGCAATCTTTTAAATGGAGGAGAGGAGGAGGAACTAGGTGAACCAGATGGTTCAGCCACGATGACCTTGTCTTAGTTAACAGGATAAGAGAGATATAAACTTCAAGGATTTAAAAATTTATTTAAGGGAAACTCACGATTTGGTCCAGAAAGACTAACAAGATGTTATATATCGTGGGCAATCAATTTATTAAGACGCATAAATAGACTAGTGCTCTTTCATGTGTTAAGAGTCGAGAAAGGAACAAAGATGACTCTATCACTTTCAATTGAAAACGAGCTCGAAATGACAAGCGCTTGAATGATATTTTAAATTTAATGATTCAAAAAGATCAAATGACTGCTCTGGATGGTCTAGGTAAAAAGGATTACTAGGCAACCATGAACTGCAGAATACCTCCTAGCAAACCGAGAAGTACGAGCAGGCAATCTCACTGAATGAAATTTTTGGTGTATTAGGCTTGCAAGGCGGCCGACTCAGCTTCCTATGGATAAAGGATTGCAACCTAGAGGGGTCTACCATTATATACTAGCCGGTATGGGGAGCATAAATCTGTACTAGTGTTGTCTAGTGCCGAAGCTAACAACAACTGCTAGGTTTAAAGATGCCATAACATGTCTCTAGCCTAGACCTTCTAGAGGTGATCATTAGATTTCAAATGCTCCTTAGGTTAATTGAGTTCGTTTTAAAGTTTATCTTGAGTTATGTCTAAATTTTCAGGCCTTAGTGATGTGACTCGAAAAACCCTAAATGCAACTAAATGAGACAAGACCCTTTCAATTTGATGAATTGTCTACACTAGAGAGGGTAGAAAACACACAATCAAATGAAAACAACCAAGCAACTGAAAGCAAAATGATTTTTCACTACTTCATTTTTTTAGAAAATAAACTAATGAAAAATACATTCCAATTCCTAATTTCCTGACATGTGCATTTCTAACAATCCTTTCAAAAGAAAAGAGAGTTATTTTTCTTTTCAAATGCCAATGCAATCCTAGACTTCAATGATGCTAACTACCATAGCATACTAATCCAACAAACTAGAATTTTATACTTTACAAGAAATGACGAAATGAATTTTTCCCATACAATACTTCAATGAGAAAGTTTTCGAAACAATTAGCTCTTCAAGGAAATGAAAACATGAAAAGAGAATCTCTTTCAGACTAATGAAACATCGGCTTTACCAAAAACAAGACAAGCAACATGATCCATGTCAGAAAATAAACGCTTAGACAAGTAAACGAAAACATTTCAAACTTGTGTAATGGGGATCAAAGCCGTAGCAGGACTGCGAACGAAATGCAAGGAGTAAATGCACCAACAACTTGACTCATTGGGTTCCCAATCAACTAAATGGATGACAATCTAGATATCTTAGTGCCACTAACCATCCAATGACCCAAGAAATCAAGCGGAAAGATGAAAAATCAACAAGAAAACAAACCAAATGAAAAGCAGCTTTCTAGTCAGGGAGAAAACGGCCTAAAAGGCTTACAAGGTCGAAATCATGAGAGCAAAGCACACTGGCCAAGATTTGGGACAAACCCTAACGTTTACTTATAGGCATCAACATGACTACCTAACTGACAACAAGTGCTAGAAGGGGGTCGGTGTGACTATTTCTCAACATATCGCACTAATCGACACGACTGTCAGCTAATTAACCGCGCTGAGCAAGGAAGCCAAGAAAAAAAAATATTCTTTTTTAAGATGGGACCTGATTTGCTACTATGAATTTCAAACTTAGACCATTAAGCAAAGGAAAACAAATAGAACCAAAGGAAAAAAGTGGAACTAGAAAAGTTCACAAAAAACCATGAAATTTGAAATAAGCAAACAGAAGGATTGGTTCCCCAGCTAAGTCGCCAATTTGTGGTGAAGTAAAATTATTAGTGCGGACACAAACAATTCCTCTACGCTAATAATGGGTCTAGCCACAACCGATACATTCTACGGAAGATTTCCTTAGTTTAGAACCAATTAAGAGGGCCTACCTCTTAGTACACTTATTCCATTTGATGATGATCTTGCTTGCTTGCTCCAACTATCTCTCGTTTCCTTCTTCGAAAACCTAAAACAAGTAAACAACAGCAAACAAAAATCGTGATAATAGAAAAATTGTAATTCAACCTACTTAACAAGTTAAGAAATGTTAAGCCATAAACATGTAAGATGACACATTATGTAGGAAATCAATCGATAGTTGCATATATATTGAATCAAGAAGAGATTACAACCATTGTCTTGATGTTGTCGCTCTCCTCCGACAAAACCAGGTTCTCACACACTTCCATTAGCATTCCATGATGGCCTCAACAATGATAGTTTTAAGGATATTCCCTTTATACTTCACACTAAACCAAATTCACACTTCTCCCTCACACAACTAGAGAGCTACAACTATGAATAGCTTGTTGTTTACTCCAAACTTAATTAGCACTAGCACACCAACATCACCACTATTTTGTGCTTAGGAAAGAAGGAGCTTTATATAGCATGAATGGATGGGAGATAGATCCTCTTCTCATGGGAGAAGGTCTTATATCTTGAGGTAGTTCCATCCTTATAGGGGAAAGGAGCCCAAACTGACTTCTGTTACGAAGCTTCTAGAGCTAGAAGCTTCGACTCCTTATTTAAAAAAATTTCCATAAGAGGATCGGCATGACTGGAACAAAGCTCAGTTGCTCTGGTCAGCGCTAGGGACAATATTAATCCCTACATATTGGCACGAGGAGGACAAGGGTCATTAGTGTTGATCTTGTAAACTGGGAAAAACAAAAGATTTTGGGGAAATGGTGCAAAAGGGAATTGATCTGCTCATGAAGAGGGACAAAGTGGGAGTTTCTTCATGAAGGGAAAGCATGTAGGGTTCACTATAGAGGTCCTCCAGGATCAAGGAATGGGGAGTACAGGGACAGTGACAAAATGATGTGCAACAGTACTAGAAACATTGAAGAAGCACCAACTATTAGAAAATCTCAAGAAGTGCGAGTTTGCATAGCAGTGCTTGGTGTATTTGGGATACTTGATTGGTGGAGGAGAATTGAAGATAGATCCTTCCAAGATGGAGGCCATCATGAAATGGCCAGTGTCTACTAATGTTACTGAGGTTAGGAGTTTCATTGGATCAACACAGTACTTGAGGAAATTCATAACCTTGTTTTCAACGGTAGCAACACTGCTCCACACCATAACAGAAAGTGGCTAGAGTTTCCAGTGGGGAAAAGGGTAGAAAAAGTCTTTTGATAAGTTAAAGAAGAAGATCAATGAAGCACTAGTTCTGGCATTACCAAACTTGCAATGATACTTTGAAGTGGAGATAGATGTGAGTGGGTATGCTATGGGAATTGTCTTAATGCAAGGAGGAAGGCTCATTTGCTACCATTTTGAAGTATTTCATGGGGCAGTTCTTAACTACCCTACCTATGATAAGGAGCTCTATACTATGGTGAAAATTGTGAAGAAGTGGAAGCACTCACTGATAGGAAAAGAGGGAATAATACACACAGATCACTAGTCGTTACAATACTTGCAAGCCCATAGTAAGGTACAATAGACCAGGCATTACAACTGGATGGGGTTTTTATAGTAGTTTCATTTGGTGATCAAGTATAAGAATGGAAACACAAACAAGTTGACTGATATGCTTTCAAGGCCACCCACATCAAAGATTACAACTTTGGGGACTCTTATGCACATAGAGCCATTCACCCAGGATGCATACAAAGAGGCATATTTAGAAGATCATGACTTCAAGGAGGTGTATTAGCAGTTGCAGAGTCAGAGTCATGTGCACAATGGCGATAGCACCATTGACTACCATCTCTACGATGGGTTACTCTACATGCTAGATAAGCTTTGTGTTCCTAAAGGTGAGCGTTTGTAGTTGATTAGAGAGGCTAACACCTCCAAGGTTGTAGGGAACTTTCGTGTAGGGAAGACCATGGCTATGTTGCAGAGGTACGTGTATTGGCCCAAGATGCAAGAACAAGTAGTTAGGTTCATAAGAGGATGCATGCTTTTTTGTAAAAGTAAGCCTAGCAATAGGAAACAAGGTATGTATCATCCCTTACATGTACCAACTCATCCTTGGGAAATCCTTTCCATGGACTTTGTGGGAGGTTTAATGACAACCAGGATGGGACATGACTACATGTTCGTGGTAGTTGACAGGTTCATCAAGATGTCTATTTTGATGCCCTGTAAAAGACCATCAGTAGACAAGAAGCAACAAACTTTTATTTGGACAAGTCTAGGTGAACTTTGGGATACCAAGGAGCGTCATTTCAGACATGGATACAATATTTCTCAATTCATTTTGGACTACATTGTGGGAGAAGATGGACATGGATTTGAAGAGATCTACAACATTCCATCCACAGATAGATGGGCAGATAGAAGTAGTCAACCAGAATTTGGTGCAACTTCTGAGGGGATAAAACCAGAAGAATTCGAAGACCTGGGATGAAAATATGGTATATATACAACATTATTATAATAGAGTAGTCCAAACTTCTACAGGGAAGTACCCATTCGAGACTTGTTTTGGATATTTTCCAACTTCACCTTTGGATATTACATATGGACAATAAGGAGGAGTGAGGGAATATCTTACATGAGATGCTTTGAGGGCTAAAAAATTTATAGAGAAGATCATGAAGATCCATATGTAGGTATAAGAAACATTGTAGAAGTCGTAGGAGAAGTATAAGGCTAGACATGATCAATACAAAATAGAGAAATCAATAAAGATGGGAGACAGAGTATGGCTACAGTTGAATAAGAAGAGGTTGCAGGGGCCTGGTAAGAAAATCAAGGCTCTCGCGTATGGTCCCTTCGAGATATTGGAAAAGGTGGGTGATAATGCCTATCGACTCAATTTACCACCATATATGTGCATTTACTCAGTTCTAAATGTAGAGAATTTGAAACTCTATGAGCCTTCCATGCTAGATCAAGAAGAGGAACAGGTCCTACCTTCTGTGAAAGATTTGGCACCAGACACTTAAGAAAAGTTGACAAAAGATACAGTTTTTCAAAAGAGGTCTAGAACTACAAGACAAAGTGTAATAATTCCTTTGGCTTATGGGGTTGAAGGGACAACTTCCAAGAAAAGCTAGATGGTACACTAGAGAGAAGGTGGAGGAAACATTTCCTCACCTCATTCAATAAAATATTTTAGGGATTAAAAGCCTCCAAAATATGGGGAGGTGTGATCTGAGTTGGATGATTATATTGTTTTTCATCCATCTCGATGCATTTGGAGTGGAAAAAGTGGAGGAATCATCTGATGATACTGTATTTACTAGTGGGACCCAATTTGGCAAAACAGGTTTCAAAACCTTTCCGGAGTGTTTTGAGGCATCAAACGACGTTTTTTTGGGCTGAAAATTTGTTGCCTAGCTGTGACAGCTTGTCATGCTATTCTCGACATAGAAATATTTCCAAAAACACAATAATCGCATCAATTAGACTCCCTATGAAAAAGTTATTCCACTCAGAAGTTGACCTTCCTGTTTTGATACCTATAGTTTGGGAGGATGTCACATTGTCCCCCATTATTCATGGAAAAGGGGATATCCACATGTTTTTGATGTAAAAGACTCTAGAAGAGGCTATTTTGTAACTCTTGTTAAGAGTTGATGTAGTCAACTTAACCACTAGTAGGCTATCGGGTTGTGTTATAACGAGGCCACTAGGAGGAACAGGTATTCCATTATTTAGAGAGAATTTTGTTGCATAGTTTAGAAAAGATAGATGGGAGAGATAGGAGGTAGAGCACACATAGACGATCTGTGCACTATAGGAGCCCACAGGGCACATACATTACTTCTTTGTTTCTGTAGCCATATTTCCAGATAGAGAGAAAGTGAATCGACCTCACCTTCTAGCTGGGTTTTCTCCAAAAAGGATTTGCGAGAGAGAATATCTTGTGTATTATGTGTGTGTGATATTATTTTGTCGTTCTCTACTTTTCTTCTTGATTTAATTTTACATTCATGCACTAATTACAGTTAATTTTACAGATCTAGAAATTAAATAAAATTGTAATAGTGTAGAATCTCATATTTTTAATATAATATTATCATATTTGTTGTGATGAACTATCCAATGGAATATCCACAGAAGTTTACGGATCATTCTTGCTACAGGTTAATAAGTTAGTGTGTTTATAAGTCTTTTTATGCATCTTGTCTTTAATAAATTCAAGATTATTTATGTTACGAAGTCAATATTCCTTTCCATGCATCATTTTATTTAATATTGATGTCCTTTAGTTATTTTTCATGCATTTATCTATTCTGTCATTGTATAAATTAATGTTTTGCAGAGCTATAGGAAACACCAGAATCACTCTTTTGGAAAATAAACTCATCCATCATAAGTATAAGGACTTGGACAAGAGCCTTTTACCATCATTTATCCTTCCTTCAACTTTGTCTCCCTTCAAATCACATCTAAACTGTGTTTTTATACTCAGTGGATTGTCTCCTGTATCAAAATAGGGACTGTTGTAGCAACACACATTTTGCATCAAAAATTGCTTTAGATTTGCATCCAAAACATAGTTAACCTTCATTGGAATAGTACAACGTCCCCAATACCATAAGGATGAAATTTAGGAGTTGTAGACCTCATGGAATCTTTGACCTTATTTTTGTAGTAGAATTTCTTTATTTGTAAATTAGGGTTTAATGTTTTAATACTCCTTTTCAACTGTAAGTTTGTTTCCAATGCACAACATAATAGATTTATTTTTTCTAGATGATTGAATTGAATTTCCACCTTTTTTCCCAATAGAATAGATTCTCTTACTCTTCTCCCTTTCCTGCAATTTTGGGCATTTCCTATAGCATAAACAACAAATCCATCTATATGTAACTTAGTTTCTCTTTATTTTCTTTGACTTGCATAAATTCAACAAAGAAGAATGCATTACATGCTGCACATATAATGTCGACCCCTCTCAAGTTTGTATGAACCCTGGGTTGAAAATTAAATTTTAGACCCTTGGGAGTTACAACATACTTGTTGTAATACTGAGGGCAATTAGCTAGATTATGAATTTCAAATTACCTACAAAAAAGGAAAACATAATATGGTGGAAAATGTGCTTTCAAGGAAATAGGAAGAAATATAGGGTTTTCTATGTGCCATTTACATTTTTTATAATGTAATTGGGTTGAAGAAGATTGGACATAATGGAAGAGAGATTAGAAAGTATGTAATATCATTCAAAAAATACAAGACTAACCAAATAAATTAGATAATTTGTGTAAAATAATGATCTATTGTGGTCTCATGATCACCTATAATTATGTAAAGATTCCCAACTCAAACATGATAAGGTTATGCTAGAATTGCACACTTCTCCTATAGGAGGAAATTAAGGTTCTTGAAAACATACTACAATATTAAGAAGGGTTTTTTCTAGGAAAGCCAAGAAACTAATGTTTAAAATTTTGTGATTGAATTTTTGGTCTACTAATAAAATCAGGGAGAGAAAATCAAGGCTCTAGTTCTCCTACAACCATTAACTATATGAAGTCACTGTTGGGAAAAAGTTTAAATGTATTTTATTACATGCTTACTCAAATCTAAAGGAAAGAATATTATTATGGAAGTAGAATATTTATTGGAAAAGTATGCCCATTTTCGCTCTTTTTCTCATCCATTTAACATTCATGGAAAGAATCCAAAAAAACATCAAATCCTAAAGATTATTGTAAATGATAGAGATCTAATTTTCACTTGAAATGTTTAGACTATATTATTTCCTTGTTTGGGTACATAATTGGCTCACAACTAATCTTCTCATCCTCAATTGGAAAACTAAGATTGTGAATAAATTCTTGCAATGGTATCTTCATTAATTTGCATTGAATAAATAGACAAGTTGTTTCCCTTGGTAGAATGGTGGTAAAACACATCCTTCCATACTTCATTGAAAATGTCCCCAGTTATGGAACCTATGGATAATATCCATCTATCACATCAACCATGAAAGGAACTACAATGGTTTAGGTAGTGGAGGACCACATAAGGAACCAACAGAAGGTTATGAAACTATTGAAGGACAACTTGGTTATAACAGAAAATGGGATGAAACAACAACTAGATCAACATCATAGTGAAAGGGAATTTGAAGTGAAGTAATGGGTAATTTTGAAGCTAAAACCATATAAAAATGTCTTTTAAGCAACAAAATAAAGACAATAAATTAGAACCCAGGCATTATGGTCCCTTATAAGGAGTTGTAAAGGTTTGGAGGTGTGCCTTACAAATTGGAGTTTCCTCCATCTTAACATGTAAATCAAGGCTTCCATATTTATTTTCTAAAGAAGGTAGTATATAGCAAGATCCCAATCCAAGCTATTTTAGAAGAGATTAGTGAAGAAGTGAAAATCATATTAGAATTGAAAGGAATCATTGAAGCAAGGATTAGGTAAGTAAATCAAGAATTGAGTACTTCATCAAATGGAAGAATCTACCCAATTAAAGAGGTGACATGGGAAAACGATCTATTCATGCAAAAACACCTATAGTTATTCAAGTGTTTAGGATAACATTAATTTCAATGGGAGGTGTATGATAAGCATACAACCCATTACTAAGTCCTATATATTGACTTATTACGTTTTTAGTGTTATATTAGTCAGAAAGACCCTTTAGTTGTATCCATTATCTCATGCATATATACCAAAGAGACCTAGTCATAAGATCTCAACTTTTCTTTAAATATTCTCTTCATTGTAAAGGAGGATTCCCCCTTAAATTAGGTTAACTTTATTGAATCTTTATCATTTTAAGTTCTTCTATCATGACATTAAACGTTTCCATCATTAGAGTAATTTTCCCTAAGTTTTACCAAGAAGTTTCCAAATTCCTTTAAGAGTTACTTCTCCTTTTTATTTCTTACCTTGCAAGTTTAGTTGTTTCTTTATGATTATAAGTTTTTACCATATGGTAGTAGAATCTAAGTGCTTAATTTTGAGTGTGATGAGCTTCCTTTATTTATTTTGTATAAAATAAATTACAAAGTTTCTATTTACTTCCATGGGATTGAATTATCCTCCACTCTTACACACATATGATATTCTTTGTAGATCTAGCTTTCCTAATTCCATATATTCTTCATTGTCATGATTTTCATTTCTCTCAACCATTAATGCCATTTCTTCATCCCCTTCAATCATAATTCCTTATGTCTCAATTTGCTATGCTCCTTTACTATGCTACCCCTCAAAACCTTGACTAAGACATTCATGAGGCTATTGATGTGCTTGGATTCCATTTTTGAGATTTCTCCATATCCTTAATTTTATTTGAGTCATCAAATATATCTTCAAATTTGTTGTTGATCTTAAAGCCTCGAGGGTTTTACTACATGAGGGGTTTTGTGAAAGGTTTTATTTTGTTCAGAAGCCTATCAAAACCGTCATCATATTTTTCTACCTTATTCTTCAAAGGATCTTGTGGGATATTCAAAGGAAAATCCCAAAGGAGATGTCCATGATCCTGAAATTGAAGACAATGGAATGGGATACATTTGTAAGATATTTCAACAATATTCTCTATAGCTTAAGCATATTGAATCTAGTAGTGCTTTAGAGACATTTAAATAGAATGAGATGTGGGCATAGGAGGTATATCTACCCTTCTTTGTTTCATCAGATATTTAAACAAATGTAACTAAGGTTTTCCCAATTCCCTTTAGCATTTTCAAAACCTAATACTCTCGCTACAATGATTTATATCAATCCACACCTGAGCAACTGTGAATCTTCTCAATCCATAATCTAATGTAGAGCCTATATTAACTGAAGAAATAGAAGCCATTTTCAAACACACAATCTAGATCCTTTGCACTAGTAAAAATGGCTATGAAAAAGTCTTTCAAGCCTAGATTGAGGTCCATATATCCTTTTGGCTTCCATCCTATGTCGATCCACCAAATCAAGGCTTTTTCAAAAGGCCAAATACCCATGAACTTACAAATGATAGCATAACCCTCCATTTATTGAATGTTCTTATTGATTATGGAAGATTTGATCTCATATTTTTGGGTTTACATTGCATTTGATATGCATGTTGAGTTCTTTTTTTTCTTTTTTTCATTTTCTTCCTAAGCTTCTAGTTGAGGGTTGTGCCATTAGGCCCCATCCTCCCTCTATTTCTTTTCTTGTTCCATTACTCATTATTGCTCATTATTGGTTAATTGGAAGTGCAACCATTTCCAACCACAACATTGAAAGAGTGGCTAGTGTTCCCATGAGGGAATTACTTGAAACTTGGACTTCCTCAAACCTTTGCACTATATTTTTCATATAAAGAAGAAAAAATACTCAAATTATAACTTTTAAAATAAAAAGCAATACAAAAGCAATACTTAGTGTTTAATTCCTTTGATCGAAGTTAGTTGTCTTGAAGTGAAATTTCAATAACCAACCTATAATGAAAGAAAAAATATTCAAATTATAACTTTTAAAATAAAAAGCAATACTTATGATTCTAATTTTTTTTTTTTTTCTAAGTTTTCATTTTTACATATTTTAAAATCTAATATATTAATAATATAATTAACGTGCTTAAATTTTAAATATACCTTATTACTCTATCATAAAAATATGAATAATCAAATTTTCTTATTTAATTGCAGAGTTCGAAACATATATATGGCTAAAGTTAGAATCAAAAACTAATTTGATTTCTTTTGATAGTGAGATACATAATAGAAAGCTCCAATAAACTTTAATACTCTTGAAAAAACAAATATAAATCTTAGTCTTAAAACATAGCATAGAACATCATCATCATCAAAACCAGTCACGAAAGATGTGGCAAGGCATGGCTGACAATAAACCTAAAAAATTGAAGCAAAATTACATTTATCAAAAAGAGAAGCCAGGAGAGAATGAAGCCTAAGCGGGCAGCCATCGCCATGGCTTGCGGCCCTCGCTTGGCAGGGCCCACCCTGCTATCATGGCCACGGGGCACAGACCATGCAAACATGACCACGCCGACCCCTATGGCACGATGACCGAACAAGACCGAACAAGAACTCTCATTTTTGGTAATCCATAGATATATGAAAAACAAAACCTTATCTTTCAGTCACAGAAACGCTCTACTTAAAACAAGCACAGAAACACAAACCTCAAGCCCTTCAAATGAATGCATAGTTTCATGTTTCAGAGCTACAAAACAACACAATAATGAAGAAACCCATCTTGGTTTACAAGTACATTGATCTCCACAAAAGTGAGAACGGTACAAAAAAAAAATGAAAGCCATTCACGCATAGGAATTACAGCAAATTCTCCATTGAGAAATTTGAGTTAAATTTAAAATTAACTTTTTCTGTCCAGAAAACTTGACGGAAAACTACTTCAATTAAAATTATTATAATCTAGCGAATTGTGATACCTTAAGCGATGGCACTGCACGTAAAACTGAGCCGCCATCCAAATGCCTTGTATAATCTGTTGCTCCACATTCCAAAATTGATCGATGTACATCTAATAAAATTAGTTTATCATTAGCTGCACCTTATGTACGCAGGAAGAAAAAATCTATGCAGACTTGGTGGAAAATCGTGTGCACAAAATAATGGCATATAATAAAACAAAATACATTAAAAAATGTCAGGTGTAGCAAATCAAAACAGATTTTGAAAATAAGAAAACTCACCAAAGATTTTGAAACTAAGAAAACACCAAATCTTCATCAGGCTACAGTGACGGATTCTCCGCCCAATATTGCAAAATCCATACGCCGGCGCACGCAAAGTCAAATAAAGTAATCGTTAAATTGGTCGAAGTCAATTCAGTTAACAAGAAACCCTAAACAGTGAAGTGACTGGAACATTCACTATCAACCAGGCATTGGACGCAGTTAAAATAAATTTAAATACACAAACCAGTAATAAATTTAAATACGCAAACCGCAAATTGCTAATCACCGCAATAAACAATTCATTTATATCTTGTACTTGCTGTAAAATAAATCTGAAAGAGTGTCGTGTCTTGCATGACAACTAGCTTCGTACTAGCTTCATACTTGCCTTGCACGTTTTATGCTTCACGAAATTTGTAAAACCCTAAATATGTCTTTAACACTTATCTCTCACCAAACTCTGAAAACCCTAAATATGTCTTTAAAATAACATTTAGCTTTGTAAACTTTGTCATATGATAAACCCCTCCACGTGATAAAATTTATAATATTGTAATATCAATTGTACATGTATTTTATATATATATGATTTCCTTTGAGGTTTGAAGTGGCATTGTTAGAAAATAGATTTGACAACCTCAATAATAAAAAATAAATGAGAAAATGCGCATCACATAAATATGTTAGTTAACGTGTAAGAATGGTTGGAGGTTTCCAATGAAGATGTTATGTAAAGAACAGTTATAAATAAATGTGAAAATATTATAAGTAAATATGTAAGTTAGTATGAGAGAATGGTTGGAGGTTGCGAAAGTCAAGGAGTTATAGGATGTTTTATCGGCAAACCATATATTTAAATTTATAGGTATTAAGAGTTGATGAATAAGAAATTAATAATTACGTTATGTTATAGTAATAGAAAATTATACAAAGAGATGTATTTTTTAAATATATAATGAAAATTTAAAATGTTGTAAGAATATTATAGGTTTTTGAGTTAAATTAATCAGTTTACTCTACATTGTAATTATGGTTAAATTAATTTTTATGATAAGAAGATATAATAATATTCATGTTCAACAAATAATTAAAATTGCGTCAATGAGATTATTAAGTATAATGGTGTGCTTATTACAAAGACCAATTGGAAAGATTATTAGATCATTCTTGTAATAAAATAAGATCTTATACCTATAGTCTAAAATCAAAGAGTGCAAAGCACTGCATTACTAGCAACCAAAACCCCATTGGAGGAAGAATGCTTCCCATTGGTTTACTTGGAAGGGAACCTCAATGCCCCTTAATTTTGTAACTTGAGGATGAGAATGATGAAGAAAAACATCCCTCCCTTAGCCAAGAATATCAATATATATATCTCTCATAATAATCAAGGTCATGGAAAATAATCTTTGTGTAGATGATTTATCGAATGATTTAGAAGCATTGATTCATGGTGTGTCTTGTTATCTAAATGATACATTGGATCTAGGGGTAGTCAAACATCTATTTGTTTTGTGTAAAATGTCTTAGGATATGAGACAACATCACCTTAATATTTTTCCTCATGCAAAACAAAATGCCTCTTGACGTCTCAAGAACCTAATGGATGACACAACATTGATGGCTACCTATTAATGCCCTTATCCACTGAGAGCATTGAAAGGTCATATATAATAATAATGGTAGCACTAGATTAGGGAGGGTATTGTGCATTATTAATGTAAAAATAAAATAAAGGTAAATCAACCCCACTTTAACATGCAACCAAAGGAAATCAAGAGACAGAGAAGAAGTAAAACCTTAAACTAAGTTTTTTTATGACATGGTTTTTTATGCAGAAAAGTGCAAGTTAAAATGAAGAGTCACTATAACCACAAGCCTCAATTTTATCATAGATCAGTAAAAGAATAGCCTTATCAAAAAATAAAAAGTAAAAAATGAATTGTCAACCCCAAAAAATCATAAAAAATTCCATATGATATACCTCATAAATTATAATGAGTCAAAATATAAAAACTTTTCCACATGTATTTCACTATGTCTCCTCATTATTCTAAAAAGATTAGAGTTTCTTAAATATATATATAGTGAAAATCCCAAGATGACTCTTATTAAAACTTATTTTGAAGATTACTTATGGATTATACCTTTTATAGGCTATATCACTAAAATTATAACACACCAAAATAAAACAAATTGACCACGTATAATATGATATTTCTTCTTTGTATCCACCAATTTCACTAAGTGAAACTTCCCATAAAAAATTATAGCGAAAATAAAAATATTACTTGTTTGAGATTGATTTCTTAGTCTTTAAATTTTGTTGTCTACAACTTCCCTAAAGAAAGGTTATAGTGAAACTTCCACAATGTTGAGTCAAATTGTAGGCTCATAGGATTTGATACCAAATGTAATGAACCAAGAACCTTAGAAATGATAATAGGTCAATGAATATAATCCAATTTAAGGGAGAAACAATCTTTTACAATGAATTCAATAGAAAATATATAATGCCACAATCCTAAGGCTAGGTGTGTGTGTGTGTATATATAGTACAATCATAATGAAAGGTTCTAGCTAACCTAGTAATATAACTTTATAATGTAATAACTCAATATATGGGGCTTAATAAGGGGATTTATGCTTATCACAACTCTTGTTAAAGAAGATATAGTAATATCTAAGATATATATTCCAAAACCTATGAGTTCAAAGCAATATTGCACTACTCAAAATCAAAACCCTTGGGAGGAAAAATATTTCACATGGTAACACTTGGAAGGGAACCTCAGTGGCCACTAATGTCATTCATTGAGGATGAAGAGAGGAAGGAAAAATCCATTCCCTTAGCTAGGTGTGATATGGAGATAAAAAATAGGCTAAAAAATGAAAGTACTTAGAATATTTGGAGTGAGCACCAAATCATAGTGCTCATAGTCCTCATTCCAACGTCCCTTGAATCACCTCAATCCCATGTCATATGAAGAAGTTATGGAGTTCCAAAGCTTCGGCCAAACAACAACAAAAGAGCCAAACAACAGGGTTGACTGGGCTACTGACTGAAAAAAGCATATAGTTGATGTCATCAACTAATTGTTCATGGTACAGATGATGATGGACCAATCTAGGCTTGACATGTGGCAGAATCGTACAAGTTAAGGTGGTGCAATTTAATTGGTTGAAATGTTTGAGGTGACCCAATAAGAGGGCACCAATTGCCCAATTAGAGGATGCCACATGGCCCTCTCTGATTGGAAAGAAAAAATTATAAGCAGCCCAAGAGCCTCGACGGGGTTCAACCCCTAGATCTCTGGTAGACTAACCTCCAACCTAACCGCTACGCCTCCACATTAGTTCTTAGCTAATATGGTACCTTGATTCTATTTAAATTTTAAAAAGTTTTCGGCATCGGGGGGAGGGGCGGGGCACTTGGTCCCATTTCCCAGTTTTTGTTGCCACCATACGACGCATGGCGAACAGTGAAGGCACTACAGTGGAGAGGGTGGGGACTAAGCCCCAACCCCTAGTATTGTTTTTACCACATGACCCTTTGTGGACAACGGAGGCACTACAATGGAGACAGTTGGGCACTTAGCCCTAGCCATGGTCACCTGGCTCACGATACAACCTGCAATATAAGGGAGTCGGGCAGGGCAGATAAGCCCTAGCCCCTGATTCTCAACGACATTTGTGTCCATGGAAGAGACTTTGGCGGAGGGCGCGGGCAGTTAGCCCCAACCCTTGATCCTATTAATTGCCACATGACCATGTTAATTGATAAGAAGGGATAAATCAGTGGAGGTAGGCAGTTAGCCCCAGCCCTCAGTCACATGGAATGCCATGTAACCCTAACCCAACGCTTAGGGTTATTGGCGCATTTTAATGAGGTGACAATTTAACCGTTTTTTGGCAAGAATCCCACTCATGCCATGAGAAATTATCTCTCGGTGGACTATGTAAAGGGTGAATTCGTTGCACAGTTAGTAGGTTTTGCCAATTTGCAAGATAGATAACAGAGCTTGGTTGCAAGAGGCATAACTTGCTCAGTTTTGAGCCTTTTTTAGCTCAAGAAGAGCCTCAATAGGGGTTTCTCTGTGTCTTGAACTCAGTGGAAGCCTCTTATTTATGATTTGAGAAATGTGTGATAGAATTTTTATAGAGTAAATTACTTTAGTGCTAAGGACAAAGAGTTTTTAAGACCAAATATAGGAATATTTTAGGAAGGAAAGAGCCTAGTTGGAGGTTTTCTAGCCTTCCAATTTCATCTATAACAACTATTAATTTAGTAGAGCAGCTATTTTTAGTTTTTTTTTAATGTGCTTATGGGAAAATCCCTTTTCAACAACTCATTGTGAAGTAGTTTTATGTTTATGCTTCTTAATTTCAAGTGGACCACAAGGATGTATTATGAGAGAGCCTTTTTTCTATTGAAAATCATGACTTGTTGTAGGGAGTCATATTTTCAAGTGAAAATTCTTTCTAGGAGAATGTTCCTTTGTAGGAGAAACAAGTCACTCTAGAGTCAAAAGGTTGTAATGTACTCATTTGTTGTTGAAATGAATAGAGCGGTCTATCCATTGGAGCATTGCCTAGAGACGTAGCCCAGGAGGGGTGAAATCCATTATCACTTGCTAGTTTCTTCTCTTCATGTTTATAATGTTGAGTTGCATATAAATTTGTTTCATTTAAGCTCATGTGAAAACTTTGTTAAAATTATCAACTAGGGTCAAATTACACTTTGGACACCTCATTTGATGGAGATTATGATTGCATTGAATTCTTCTTTTTGAGAAGACCAAAATAAACCTAAAGATTATCAAATTTGGATAAGGGAAAGTGTAATTTTTAATTAGAAGTCCACATGTGCATATTTGATCAGGTTAACCCTAAAGTAAATTGGGCACCCCTAGAAGGATATAGATTGGGCACCCTTGAAAGGACATCATAATGATACATTCTTCTATTCTCTTTCTTGGTCTTGGCTCGCAAAGGTCTGAGGCACTTTTGTAGAGAATGGGTTGTCATGAAGGATAAATTGTAGGGTCTGAAGCTCACATTTTTGTTTTAGTGTTTTGGGCCTTAATTGTAGGCATGGCACAAAGATATACCAACTGTAGTCACTTGTTGGTTGGCTCATCCATGAGACTAACATCTAGGATTTCTGAGTCACAGTCGCAAGCTTTTCAAAGGCTGATTTTGACTGTAGTCATTGGCTTTCAGGCTCAAGGAAGTGAATGGGATCTCCCAATCACACACATGACTCCTCCTCCATGCGACTAAGACCTGAGGGTTGAATTTTGTCAGAGCCAGAGGTAACTCCTCAAATCAAATCATATTATTCATTCAGGTTGTTCATTATTATATACAAGAGGGAGTGACTATTTAGTTCATCTCCCGTTGACTTTCCATCTTCTGTATTATTTATTTACACTAATTACAGTTATTCACCCAATCCCTATGATTAGGTGTCAACATCCCCCCCCTTAATCTTCAAGCTTTTCTCTTCCAAGTGCTTTGGTGAAGACGTCTGCAATTTGCTCATTAGTGGAACAATGGTCGAGATGGATTGTTTTTGCCTCAACATGATGTCGAATCAGATGATATTTAGTATTGATGTGCTTTGTTCAATCATGGAACTTTGGGTTCTTGGCCAACTTTATTGCCGAGGTATTGTCAATCATGAGTGGAGTCAATTGTACTTGTTTTACCTAAAAATCTTCAAGAATGTTCCTAAGGCACATAATTTCTTTTGTTGCCTCAGCTGCTACCACATATTCTTCCTCTGTTGTGGAATCCATTGGAACTGATTGTTTGCGTGATCTCTAGGAAACATATCATAACATAACCTGAAGTAGATACCCCAGTTGTTTTGTCTCCATCGAAGTCTGAATCAGAGTATCCAATCAAGTTGAAGTCGCCCACCTGTGTATACTTGATTCCAAAGTCTTGAGTTCCCTTCTAGTACTTTAGAACTCTTTTTTCAACAGACCAATGTCCCTCACAAGGCTTTTGCATAAACCTGGAGAGGATTCCAATAGCAAACGAAATTTCCGGTCTGGTAGTAGTTAGGTAGTTGAGACTTCCTACAAGCTGTGTATACTTTGTTGCATCCTCAAATTCGTTTCCTTCAATGGATGTGAGCTTTAAGTTTTGTTCCATTGGAGTAGTCTGAGGATTGCATTCAGTCATGCCAAACATGTTCAACAGATCTCCAATGTACTTCTTTTGAGAAAGGAATATGGACTTCGGATGTTGACTTACTTCAATACCAAGATAATAATGAACATAGCCCAAATCAGTCATTTCAAAACCTTTCCTCAATTCCTTCTTTATGGATCCAATGTAGCTCTCATTGTTCCCTGTCATCAAAAGATCATCTACATATACCACAACATATAAAACTATTTTGCCAACCTTCTTGAGAAACAAAGTTGCAACATCAAGATCATAATGTTTGTGTTATGAAACCAGCTCAAGAAAAGATAGAAAAGATAGATCAACGCCTTAGAATTCAGCCTCTTCGAGGGGGCAACCTCCTTTACATTACATAAATGAACAATTCTTGGATGATACAAATGACAAAACCTCCTTTCTATATATAGGAGTCTAAGGAGTCACAATATAATCCAGCCGACCTAACAATAATAATATAAAGCCACAAAAATAACAATAGAGGGATTCTATGGGGCACAGAAATAACAATATAGGGGTAATAGGGGCACAACAATATAAATAAGGGGTATAAATACAATAGTAATGGGGTAATCACTAGTATTATAGGGACCCAACATGCCCCTCTCCTTCAAAAAAGTGTTGTCCTCAACGCTTGAGTAGTTCTGGATACTTCTGCATAAAATTCTCATCCTCCCATGTGGAATCTTCAGCGGATAAGTTCTTCCACTTGATAAGATACTCTGAAATTGATCGATTTCGTAGCTGTCGAGTTCTTGTTTCTGTGACTGCTTCCGGTTCCAATATAATTTTTCCTTCCTCGTCAAGTTCTGGCAATATTGTTTGAATTGGGAGCTTGTCACCTATAACCTTCTTTAAACATGAAACATGGAAAACTGGGTGCAATCGAGAAGCTGCAGGAAGCTCCAATTTGTATGCCATAGTACCAATCTTTTGCAACACCTTGTACGGACCATAATACTTTGGTGATAATTTATTATCCTTCTTAGCTTGCTTTAGGGACATTTGCTTATATGGTTGTAGCCGTAGGAATACCCAATCACCTACATCAAAACTTCTTTCACTGCGATGTTGATCTGCCTGTTGTTTCATTCTATTTTGTGCCAACACGAGGTTATCCTTTAAGAGTTGGAGGACTTGTTGTTGATGTTCGATGTGATGTTCCACTGCCTGAACCTTAGAATTTTCTCTTAAATATGATGTGATGGATGGTGGTTGATACCCATAAAGTGCCATAAATGGGGTCATTTTTTTTGCTGTATGGAAGGAAGTGTTATACCACCATTCAGCCAGAGGCAACCATTTGACCCATTGTGTCTGTTTATCAGATACAAAGCAACGAAGATATCCTTCCAAACATTTGTTTACTATCTCAGTTTTCCCATCAGATTGAGGATGATAAGATGAGCTATGAGCTAACTGAGTACCAAGACAAGAAAATAATTCTGTCCAAAAATTTCCAGTGAAAATGGGATCTCTGTCACTTACAATAATCTTTGGGTTTCCATGTAGCTTTTGAACTGTTTCCATAAATGCAGTAGAAACTGTACTGGCTTTAAATGGATGTGATAATGCACAAAAGTGTGCATACTTGGTAAGTCTGTCAACTACCACCATGATGACACTCTTTCCCTCAGACTTGGGTAAACCTGTGATAAAATCCATTGAAACCTCCTCCCAACGTTGGCTTGGAATGGATAAAGGTTGTAATAGACCTGGTGTCTTAATTGTTTCAACTTTATTTTGCTGGCAAACCAAACATTCTGCCACAAACTTTTGAATATCTGATTTAAGGCCATCCAAAAAAAATTCCTTCTTAACCCTGTGGTAAGTTTTTAAAAATCCTGAGTGCCCTCCTAAGGGAGAAGTGTGCAATTCCATAAGAATCTTTTGTTTTAGCTGGGAATTCTTACAGAGGTATAAGCGATCTTTGTACCATAACGAATCATTTTTCCAGCTAAATGTATCAGAAGTACTGGAATCTTGTTGTAGCTTTCGAATAAGTGCCCACACTTCTTCGTCATTCTTCCATTCCTCCCTTGCTTCGTTTATCCAATCTGGTTGGATAATAGAAATGGCACACAACAATGCTTCCACATCCTCATCCTTTCTTGAGAGTGCATCTGCCACCACATTTTGCTTCCCTTTTTTGTAGATGATTTCAAAGTCATAACCCAACATCTTTGTGACCCACTTTTGTTGCTCTTCAGAGGATAATCTTTGTTCTAAAAAGTATTTAAGGCTATCATGATCCGTTTTTACCTTGAAGTGTCTTCCCATTAGGTAGGGTCGCCATTTCTTAAGTGCATGGAGTATTGCCAACATTTCCTTCTCATAAATAGCTTTGCTTAAAAACTTTCCCTTGATTGGACGACTTTCAAAAGCAATGGGTCTTTCATCTTGCATTAGAACAACACCAATTCCATTTCCTGAAGCATCACATTCCACAATAAAGGTTTTTGTGAAGTCCGGTGTAGCTAAGACCGGTGCTTGGCACATTGCCTCTTTAAGATGTTCAAAGGCCTTTGTTGCTTCTGGAGTCCATGAAAATGAATCTTTCTTCAATAATGTTGTTAGAGGTGCTGCTATTCTCCCATAATTCTTAACAAACTTGCGATAATACCCTGTCAACCCAAGAAATCCTCGCAGATGCTTTATGGATGTGGGGATTTTCCATTCCTTAATGGCTTTAATTTTGCTAGGGTCTACCTTAACTCCTTCATGAGATACAATATGACCCAAATATTCCACCTCCTGGACTCCAAAGAAACATTTGGATCTTTTTGCATATAATTGTTTCTCCTCCAATAGTTGTAGCACCCTGTCAACATGTTCAACATGATCCTTCCAAGACTTGTTGTAGATTAGTATATCATCAAAAAATACTAACACAAATTTTCTAAGGAATGGTTTGAAAATTGAATTCATCAAACCTTGAAATGTTGAAGGTGCATTGGTAAGGCCAAAAGGCATGACCAAAAATTCATAATGACCCTCATGAGTTCTAAATGCCGTTTTCGGAATGTCTTCAATCTTCATTCTGATTTGATGATATCCCGAACGAAGATCCAACTTGGTGAAGTAAATTGATCCATGCAATTCATCCAGTAATTCATCAATAACAGGAATGGGGAACTTATCTTTAATAGTGAGCTTGTTGAGCTCCCTATAATCCGGACACATGCGCCATGATCCATCCTTCTTGTGCACCAATACTACTGGAGCTGAGAAAGAACTTTGACTCGGTTGAATTATACCAGCCTCTAGCATTTCTGCAACCATACGTTCAATTTCACTTTTTTGGACATAGGGATATCTGTACGGCCTGATGTTTGGAGGAACACTTCCTGGAATCAGATGAATAGCATGATCATGATCACGCATAGGTGGGAGACCTTTGGGAGTCTCAAATACCTTGGAATGATTGTCCAGGACTTTTTGGAGATCTGGAGAAATAGATGATTCCAATGTGGAAACATCTAGCGAACATAATTGTGCAATTACACCTCTTTGCTCCTTTTTTAGAAGCTTTGTCATGCCATTAGAGCTGATTATCTTTCCTGGTTTCCCTGCAATACCCCTTAATTCAACTTCCTTTCCTTCCGTAGAAAATTTGATGAAAAGTTCTTGAAAATTAAAAGCTATTGTACCCAAGGATTGTAGCCATTGGACTCCTAGTACAACATCAGCACCTCCCATTGGAATGGAAAGCATTGGGCTAGTCAATACATATTCTCCCATGGATAGCTTGATATTATGGCACTTTCCAGAGCAATTTATTGTTCCTCCATTTGCAATCATCACTTGACACTCTGGTGCTGGATATAGGAAGCAATTCAATTCTTTTGCTACCCTACAATGAATAAAATTGTGGGTGCTTCCTGAATCAATCAACACTATTACCTTTTTCTTCTTGATTTGTCCTTCTATCTTGATGGTTTGAGGAGTGGTAATTCCCACCAATGCATTACAAGATATGGTCGGATTTATTTGTTCTTCATCTAGGCTTTGTTCCTGGAGTATATCTTCTTCTTTTGACCTTTCTTGCTCCTTTTCTTCTTCCTCTTCACAATCTATGTAGAATAATTTCTTCTCAGCACACTTATGACCTTTAGTGTATTTGCTATCACAACTGTAACAAAGCCCTTTTGCTCTTTTTTCTTCCAATTGTTGTGGTGTCAACCTTATAGGTTGTGGAAGACTAGGGGCAACAACACTTCCGTCTTTATAGTTGTGAGTGGTATGCTTCCTGGTTGCCATAATTTTGCTTTCCATTTTTCTTGCTAACCTGAATGCCTTCTCTAATGAATCAGGTTCCCAAAGGCAAACATCATGTTGGATATTATCCTTTAAAGACCCTATGAACACATCAATCCTATGCTCCTCTGGAATATCTTTTACCCTTATGTTCAATTTTTGGAACTCCTCAATGTGCTCCATTATTGAACCCTTTTGTTTGAGACTTATCAATTGGCTAAAAAAAGTGTTGCTTTTTGTATCTTCATAATGTGCTATCAATTCTTCCGTAAAAATTGCCCAAGTGATAAATTGTTTACGAGAGCAAAGCCATTGATACCATACAAACTGATTTGGTTCCAAATATACAGTTGCCATACGTACCTTTTGTGCGTTTTGCACATTATTGAGATCGAAGAATTGCTCCATCTGTAATATCCATGTGGCGGGATCCTTGCCATCAAACTTCCTCATATCGATTTTTGGAATATGGTGATTCTTCGATCCAACATTAGCATCTATGGAATCATGATTAACATTTCTTTTGTTCTCATCATGAGTTTCCTTTACTACCTTTTCACCATTAGTGACCCTTTCTTGTAGCAACTTCTTCAATTCTTCCATGTCTGTCTTCAAATCTATCTTCAAATCATCCATCTTAGCTTCCATGCCCTTTATCTTAGATTCCACGCCATTTACCTTAGATTCCACGCCACTTATCTTAGCTTCTGTTAGCTTTTGTGAGCGTGACATTTGTTGCACTTGTTCTTGTAATTTTGATATATCATGTAGCATTTCTTCCTCTTCTTCATGAGTCATGCTAGAGCTTTCAGGTTCCTTACTAGGTGTTTGCATTTTCTTTCCTCGGGGCATCAGTTACCGATAATAATGCTTTACTATGCCCTTTGAATTCCGTTAAACCAAGCTTACACAAAAATTTAAAAAAAAACTACACACCTTTTTTCACTTTATAGAAGCATGATATTGAATCTGATGTATCTCTGTAATTTCAGATCATCCAGTTCTGAAATTTCTACCTGTAGTAGCCTTCTACGTCCTCTTTCCAATGCCACAAGTCTGAGCCAAATTGGATTCTCCAAGGAAGAGTTATGTGAAATCTCCCACAGTGACTTTCTTTTAGACTGGTTCAGTAGAGCGAACTTGTACGATGTGCCACGAGTCACTGTTTCAACCTTTGAATCTAAAATACACACACAAGAAACTAAAGTCTGTCCTCTTTCTGTACCTTTTTACGAAATTTCAATCTGATCCACAGAGAGAAAGTTATGACGATTTTCCCTAGGTCACCTGTTTTGAATGTAATTCAGGAGTCTGCAAAAATACCAACTTCCTCAGATCATATCTCCGTAAATATCACGCGAAAAGCTCTGAAATTTGGACCCAAGGTTTAGCGCGATTTCTTCTCAAATGGGTTTTTTTTGCGGCTTTTGAAACGTAACAGAAAAAAAAGTTATAGCGAAAATTCCACGATGACCTGTTTGGAGCAGCGAAACCCTAGAATCCAAAGCTCTGATACCAAATGTTATGAAACCAGCTCAAGAAAAGATAGAAAAGATAGATCAACGCCTTAGAATTCAGTCTCTTCGAGGGGGCAACCTCCTTTACATTACATAAATGAACAATTCTTGGATGATACAAATGACAAAACCTCCTTTCTATATATAGGAATCTAAGGAGTCACAATATAATCCAGCCAACCTAACAATAATAATATAAAGCCACAAAAATAACAATAGAGGGATTCTATGGGGCACAGAAATAACAATATAGGGGTAATAGGGGCACAACAATATAAATAAGGGGTATAACTACAATAGTAATGGGGTAATCACTAGTATTATAGGGACCCAACAGTTTGAAATTGAGTTTTAGAAGATGCTTAGTTAGTTTTTCATACCAGGCTCGCGGTGCTTGTTTGAGGCCATATAAGGATTTCACAAGTTTGCATACTTTATGTTCATGTCCTTTCATAGCAAATCCTTTAGGATGGGACAAAAAAACATTCTCTTATATATCTCCATTCAAGAAAGCAATTTTTACATCCATTTAATGGACTTTCCAACTGTTTTGAGCTGCTAGGGCAAAGAGTGTCCGAATGGTAGCCCATTTTGTTGTGGGGGCTTTGTGCTTGTCAAGTGAGCCATCAACTTTATACTTGTTCTTGTAGACCCACTTGCAGTCAATTGGTTTGGTTCCCAATGGAGGATCGACCAGCTTCCAAGTGCCTTTCTTTATTAGGGCATCATACTCCTTTTGCATCGCTTCTTTCCATTCATCATGAGAAGCAACTTCTTTGAAGGAAGCTGGTTCAAAATCTGTAGAAAAATTCAATTCACAATCATAAGAAACATCCATATCAACAGGTGAATCATAGTCATCTACATCACCTCCATTTTGCCGGTTTGAATTTCTAGTTCTTGTCTTTCCAACCTCATCAGGATGAACACTTTCAAGTGTCTTTGTCAACCACTTTGGGGGACCTTTCTTAGATGGTCCCGACTGCTCCATTGATTGAGTTGGGAATGAATCAAGATTGAGTCTCCCAATTCTGTCAATCACATCACTCAAAGTATCATCTGTTGTTGGATTTCCATGCGGGGGAGAGAGTGCTTTAGAAGAAGATTCCATAGGTTGATCTAGTATAGGAATCCCCCCTTAAAGGTGTGGAATCTAATTATCAAATTCTTGAAATGATTTTGCATTTCCAAATCTATACAAGTGATCAAGTTGTCGCTCAACAACATTGTTAGTTTTGGATGATTCAAGAAAGATTACATCTCTAGATACAACAAACTTTTTATTGACTTCATCATAGAGACGATATGTTTTGGAGGTGTTTGAATACCCCAGGAAGATAGACTTATGACTTCTTGCACCAAGTGTGTTTCTATGTACCTTTGGTATCAAGGCATAACATGTGGAACCAAAGACCCTGAGATGCTTTACCGAAGGAATGTGCCCATACCACATTTCATAAGGAGTCTTGTTTCTAATAGCATTAGATGGACATATATTATTTACATATATAGCACATAGAACTGCATCAACCCAAAACATCAATTTTACATTTTTGAAAAACATCATGGAGCGCACCATATTTAAGATTGTCCTATTCATTCTTTCAGCTACTCTATTCTATTGGGGATTATAAGACACAGTTGTTTGATGTTTGATCCCATGTTGGTGAAGATAGTTTTCAAATTCAATTGAAGTGTACTTTTCCATTATTAGTGCGAATAGGGCCAATATGAGATTATGCATCATTTTCAATCCATGTATGAAAGTTATTGAATGTTTGAAAAGCATCAGATTTGTTCTTAAATAAATAAACCCAACACATTCTGGTGTAGTCATCAATAAATGTCATCATATATTTATTTCCATTTGCAGAAGGAACAGGAATCGGACCACATAAATCTGAATGAATGAGTTCATGTTTTCTATGTGCTCTGGAATGTGAATCATGAAAAGATTGTTTGCTATGTTTTCCTAGAATGCAAGCATCACATTGCTTAAGTTTCCTAAGAATTGTAGGCAAACCAGTAACCATTTTTCTTCAACAAGTAGAGGCTGTCATAGTTCAAGTGTCCAAATCTAGCATGCCATAATAAACTTTATGGAAATGTACCTTCTTCATAATGAGAATTGTATGAGAAATTTTGTGCACAAGCAGAGGTACCTTATAGCTTGAGAAGCCTTTCTTCTTCTATCCCTGTCATGACAAGTGAGTGGTTTGATTATTTTCTCGCCTTAAGCTTGCCATCAAACATATGAATGGAGTGCCCTTACTGGCAGATGTGGACCAAGGACAACAAGTTTCTCCTCAACTGTGGGAGATATAGAACATGATGCAGAAAAAAGTCTAGAAGACCAGGAAATTTAAGCCCGATTGTGCCAAGCCCTGATGGCTTGAGTTTTGATTTGTCTACAAAGTATATTGCTCCATCAACATTGTCAGTAAATTCTTCAAAAAAAATCTCTTCTAAAAGTCATGTGGCAAGTTTCTCTTGAATCAAGCAACGAATCATTTTTCCAAGAAGCAAGTGAAGCATAAAATAAGCCTTCATTGACTCCAATATTACAATGTGCCACAACATAATGAGCGGATTTAGGTGCTTTACCTTTATCGTTGTCATTAGTTTTACCTTTGGGTTAATTTCTTTCCTGCTCAATTCTGTCCCAAGGAAACTTGCATGTGGATGCATCATGTGATCCATCTCTTTTGCAGCGTATGCAGTGCAAATCTATCTTTTCTCCTTGAGAGTGTCTGCCCCCTTGCCTCCAAAAGTTCTTCCTCTTCCTCTTTGACCACCTCTTCCTCTGGAAGAATCTTGAGCAAGATTCTTTTCTCTATTAGTAAGGCACACAACCTCTTCAGAAGACTTAGAAGTTGTCTTCTTGCCAAAAGTTTTCTCTCTTTCAGCAAATATTTTCACAAGGGAGTCAAAGGTAATATCTTTGAGGTTTCCATTTGCTTGCAATGACTCCTGGTAATTTGAGTAAGTGGGATAAAGTGCCTTGAGAAAAGATATCAAAGGAATATCTAGTTCAACCTTTGTGACTTTGATATCATGCATTATAGATTTTACTTCTGATGCAAGAACAAGAGGATCATTATTTTGTAATTCAAGGGTGAAGAGTTTAATCATGAGTTGAACAACTTCAAGTACAGAGTGTGAGTCATAGAGTTCCTTCAGTTTTTGTAAGGCTTCGAAAGAATTTGAAAATGGTGAAATATGGCAACTCACCTTTTCATTATTGGTGCTGCAATCAATCCATAAGCCTTGATATTATTATTTTCCCAAATGACGAATTCCTTGTCTGAGGTAGGTTGTTTTGTCTCCTTGTCTCCGTCTCCAACACACACTCCTTTCCACAGCTCATTAAAAATTAGATTGTGTTTGATTTTTCGAGACCATTTAGGATAATTCTCCTTCCCATTGAGAACCATTCCCATAATATATATTAATGAATGCATTGTAAAATCTGCGTACTGTGGAAAAAAATACTTCTGCTGCAAAATTTTACTCCTAAAAGAAATCTGATTCTGATATATGAAGACAGAGGTATTATGTGGAGAAGGTGGTATTTGGGGAAGGTGTTATTGGAGGAAGGGTGATACCATGTCATATATCCGGTGCGGGTGAACATAGACAATCACAGATCATTATAGGCTTCTAAATTAGGGTTTTGAGTATGAGCATTGTTGGGTTCATTTCATGGATGTTGTTAGTTGATTTTTGTTAAATAGTTGTATGGATGAAGATATGGATCATCGTACTCTTTTTTTTTTAATCATTCAATGATAATCTAATAGGAAGAATAATTCGAAAGGGTTTTCCCCATAGTGGATTTTTCCTTGGTCTCCGATCAATCCTGGTGTCTCTATGTATGAATGTTTTTCTTCTATTATTCCTTTATGTTTCTCTCCATTGATGATGATGATATTTCTATTTCTACATATGTGCATGTGTTTTTGAATAATGACGTAAATCTGAATAATGTTATGATGTCATGGGGTGAATTTAATATGCTAACGAAGAATTAAAATTATCAAAGCAAAGAACAATATAGCCCTAAGAAAAAATAACAAACTTAACTCATCATATTTGAATAGGTTGAAAAAATAATTTTACCTTTAAAGACCCATTTTTTTATAAGTTTCAAAGTGTCAGAGGATGATCAAAGTTTTTTTCATTAACAGATCTGTTATGAAACCAACTCACAAAAAGATAGAAAAGATAGTTGAATGCCTTAGAATTCAGCCTCTTCGAGGGGACAATCTCCTTTACATTACACAAATGAATAATTCTTGGATGATACAAAGGAAAATACCTCCTTTCTATATATAGGAGTCTAAGGGGTCATAATATAATAAGAGCCGACATAACAATAATAATGTAAGGGTATAATAATAACAATAGTGGGCTTCTATGGGGTACAATAGTAACAATATGGGGACTACATGGGTACAACAATATAATAAGAGGGTTGTACTAATAACAATAAGGGCTTACACTAGTAATATAGGGGCCTAACATGCCCCTCTCCTTCAAAAAGTGTTTTCCTCAACACTTAAGTAGTTTTTGATGCTTCTGTATAAAAATTTTGTCGTCCCGTGTGGAATCTTCAGCTGGTAAGTTCTTCCACTTGATGAGATACTTTGAAATTGTTCAATTTCCTAGCTGTCGAGTTCTTGTTTTTGTGACTGCTCCAGGTTCCAATATGATTTTTCCTTCCTCTTCAAGCTCTGGCAATATTGTTTGAATTGGGATATTCTACAACTTTTGAATGAGTGGCCACACTTCTTTGTCCTTCTTCCATTCATCTCTTGCATCATTTATCCAATTTGGCTGGATAATAGAAATAGCACAAAACAATGCTTCCACATCCTCATCCTTTCTTGAGAGTGCATGTGCAACAAAAAATTTCTTCCCTTTTCTGTAGATGATGTCAAAGTCATAACCCAACATATTTGTGACCCATTTTTTATGTTCTTCTAAAGATAATATTTGTTCTAAAATGTATCTAAGACTATCATGATCCACTTTTACCTTGAAGTGTCCTCCCATAGGGTAAGGTCGCCATTTCTTAAGTGCATGTAGTATTGCCAACATTTCCTTCTCATAAATAGCTTGCTTGAGATGTAACCATAAAAATACCCAATCACCTACGTCAAAACATTTTTCACTACGATGTTGATCTACTTGTTTTTTCATTCAATTTTTCACCAAAGTGGCATTATCCTTTAAAAATTGGAGAACTTGTTGTTGATGCTCAATGTGATCTTTCACTGCTTGAACCTTTTTCTTCTTGATAATTCCTTCTATCTTGAGAGTTTGAGGAGTGGTAATTTCTTCCAATGCTTTACAAGATATGGTCGAATTCATTTCTTGATGCTCGATGTGATCTTTCACTTCTTGAACATTTTTCTTCTTGATATGTCCTTCTATCTTGATAGTTGGAGGAGTAGTAATTCCGGCCAATGCACAATTGTATCATCCACGAATTGTTCATTTGTATCATCCAAGAATTGTTCATTTCTGTCTTTTTTATCTTGATGGTTTGAGGAGTGGTAATTCCAGCCAATGCATTACAAGATATGGTCAGATTCATTTATTCTTTATCTAGGCTTTGTTCCTAAAGTATATCCTCTTCTTTTGACCTTTCTTGCTCCTTTTCATCTTCCTCTTCACAATCTATGTAGAATAATTTCTTCTTAGCACACTTATGACCTTTAGTGTATTTGTTATCACAACTGTAACACAGCCCTTTTGCTCTTTTTTCTTCCAATTGTTGTGGTCTCAACCTTATAGGTTTTGGAAGGCTAAGGGCAACAACACTTCCATCTTTATAGTTGTGAGTGGTATGCTTCCTGGTTGACATAATTTTGCTTTCCATTTTCCTTGCTAACCTGAATGCCTTCTCTAATGAATCAGGTTCCCAAAGGCAAACATCATGTTGGATATTATCCTTTAAAGTCCCTATAAACACATCAATCCTATGCTCTTCTGGAATATTTTTTATCCTTATGTTCAATTTTTGGAACTCCTAAATGTGCTCCATTATTGAACCCTTTTGTTTGAGACTTATCAATTGGCTAAAAAAAGTGTTTCTTTTTGTATCCTCATAATGTGTTGTCAATTCTTCCGTAAAAATTTCCCAAGTGATAATTTGTTTATGAGAGCAAAGCCATTGATACCATACAAACTGATTTGGTTCCAAATATAAAGTTTCAATATGTACCTTTTATGTGTCTTTCACATTATTGAGATCGAAAAATTTCTCCATCTGTAATATCCTTGTTGCGGGATCCTTGCCATCAAACTTCCTCATATCGATTTTTGAAATATGGTGGGTCTTCGATCCAACATTAGAGTCTATGGAATCATGATTAACATTTATTTTGTTTTTATTGTGAGTTTCCTTTACTACCTTTTCACCTTTAGTGACCATTTCTTGTAGCAACTTATTCATATTTATCTTCAATTCTTCCCTCTTATCATCCATGCCATCTATTTTAGTGTCCATGCCATTCATCTTAGCTTCCATGCCATCCATCTTAGATTCTACGCCTTTCTTTAAACAATCCATCTTAGCTTCTACACCTTTCTTTAAACCATCCATCTTAGCTTCTACATCTTTCTTTAAACCATCCATCTTAGATTTTGTTACTTTTTGTGCAAGTGACACTTGTTGCACTTGGTCTAGTAATTTTGATACATCATGTTGCATTTCTTCCTCTTCTTCATGAGTCATGCTAGAGCTTTCAGGTTGCTTACAAGGTGTTTTCATTTTCTTTCCTTGGGACATCAATTACCGATAATAATGCTTTAGTATGCCCTTTGAATTCCTTTAAACTTTTTTTTCAAACCAAGCTTATGCAAAAATTTAAAAAAAACTACACACCTTTTTTCACTTTGTAGGAGCTTGATATTGAATCTGATGTATCTCTGTAATTTTGGATCATCCAGTTCTGAGATTGCGACCTGTAGTAGCCCTCTGCATCCTCTTTCCAGTGCCACCAGTTTGATCTAAATTGGATTCTCCAAGGAAGAGTTATGCACAATTGCCCAAGATGACCTGATTATATACCTTTCCAAAAGAGTGAAATTGTATAAAGTGCCATGTGTCACTATTTCTACCTTTGGCTTTGAAAAAAATATATACAAGAAACTACAGTCCATCCCCTTTTTGTACCTTCTTACAAAAATTCAATCTGATGCTCAGAGAGAAAGTTATGACGATTTTCCCTAGGTCACCTATTTGGAATGTAATTTAGGAGTCTACAAAAAGACCAACTTCCTCAGATCATATCTCTGCAAATATAGCGCGAAAACATCTGAAATTTAGATCCGAGGTTCAGTGCGATTTCGTCTCAAATGGGTTTTTTTTCGCTTCTGATACATTGTAGAAAAAAGTTATAGCGAAAATGCCACGATGACTTATTTGGAGCAGTGAAACCATAGAATTCAAAGCTCTGATACCAAATGTTATGAAACTAGCTCACAAAAAGATAGAAAAGATGGTTAAATGCCTTAGAATTTAGCCTCTTCAAGGGGGCAACCTCCTTTACATTACACAAATGAACAATTCTTGAATGATACAAATGAAAATACCTCTTTTCTATATATAGGAGTCTAAGGGGTCATAATATAATCAGAGCCAACATAACAATAATAATGTAAGGGCATAAAAATAACAATAGTGGGCTTCTATGGGGCACAATAGTAACAATATGGGGACTACATGGGTACAACAATATAATAAGGGGGTTGTACTAATAACAATAAGGGGTTACACTAGTAGTATAGGGGCCTAACAAGATCATCTGGTATTAGAGCGGGTTCTAACTAGATTACAAGTATGGGAAAGAAATTGAAGCGCGAAAGACTCCAAGAGTTGGAGGACAATAATTTATCTCTTCGAATGGAGAACGTTGAACTAAGGAGATTGATTGAAGCTGAAGAGGAGGAGAAAATGAAAATGTTCCTATAGTTGCAACATAGAGTGGTGGAACATACTAGTGAGTGTTTCGTCCTAGAAATAGCAAAGAATCCCACCAAGTTGAAACCAATTTGTGGCCATGGTCTATACACAAGATACGGATCCTATTATTAGAATGATGTTTGCAATTTTTGTCAACATCTAAAAGATTCTCCCTATGTGCTAATTGGTAAAAATGGTTGGGTAGAGACATCTTCCATTTCTTTATCAACATCTGAAATGGAAAAGATGGGTGGTTGGCCAAAGGATGTCATTAGTGTTTCTAGTTCTACTCCTTCAATTAATGTTGATAACACATCTTTTGCAGCTTTTGAAAAGCATACCAAGGGGATTGGTATGAAAATTTTAACTCATTTGGGTTATGATGGAAGGGGCCTTAGATTCAATGGAAATGGCATCATTAATCCTATCGAAGTGAAGGAAAGACCACAATATGAAGGATTAGGTTATGGCCATGAAGAAATTGGAGGGTACTCCAAAATTGTTGAGGAAAATAAATCATCAAGTGATGGTACAACACGCCATGATGAGAGTGATAGAGACAAACTATCTCTACAGAGAGACAAATGTTCTAAATGACATGAAAATTCCAATTCTCCTCATTAAATTCACAACCCAAAAGGTAGTTATAAGCATCATGGGGATTCCATAAATGTTTTTGATTTTGATCATTTATGCGAAATGATTCCTTATACATTTTTTTATGCATCTAACCACTGTGTGGCTAAATGTGAGTGACGTAAGGTTATGTTAAAAAAAATGGATCAAATCATTGGGACAAGGTATGAGGAACATCTCCCTCGTATGAAGACTTCCCTATGGATGGATAAGTGTAAGAATTTTTGTCTTGTTGTATCTTGAATGGGCACCGGGTTGAAAAGTATTGGAAAATCCATCCATAACTTCGTCCCAAGAAGGAAAAAGAGGTCATGTGATCCCCTATAAGGGAAGCTACATGTGACAAAGTGGAAATTGATATGGTTCCTAAAACAACCTTTAAATCAGAGCAGGTGCAGAAAGAGAACCGATAATCCTCGTTAGGAAAATAATGGGTAGACTATTTTGTACAGTTAGCTTACATTGTAAAATTGTAATTACTTGTTGTATATTCTTGTTTGGGTACTTTTTAAAGTGAACTCATGTTCAAATAACTTATTTGCAACATGTATATTTTCTTGGGAATGTTATGTTATTTTGTATTTTTGTTAATTCAATTTATATGGGACTTTTGGGATGAGCATTTGCATTTCAGCTAGCATGTCTATAATTGTGTTAAACACTCACCTATACAAGTATTTCTATGTGAACCTTGTTTTCAAATTTGATCTTTGGTAAATATTGTGCAGAAGATGACCATAGTAATGTGGACAAATTCAAGCATTTCATTGAAAAAATACATAAAGTACATAAAAAAAATTAGTTGCAGCTTGAGGACAACAAAGCAAAGTGTAAATAAATGCATGGAAAACATTGAGTTGTTTAATATTTCCAAGTGGAATAACTGGTTTGTTTTTAGCAAATAAAGACTTCAAGGTGGATTTTGTTTGAGCCAATGAAAGATGGAATTGAAGAGAATATTTAGAAGAATTTCATCATGCCACAATTCTTGACAGGAGGATACAGACTTGACAGAGATGCAAGATGGAGTACCTTGAGTGAGGCTCAAAGTCACTAATTCAAGCAATGCAAGAAGGATTGACATTGGGAAAGTAAATGAGCTTTTTCCTAACTTATTTTCTAAGTGAGGATAGAATTTTGGGGGTCCAAAAGTTTCTATTGAGGAGGTATGATCCATAGATAAAAAAAATAGCCTCAAAAATTAAAGTGCTAGGAATATGCTAATGCGCCAGATCGTAATGTTCGTCATCTTGATTCCAGTGCCACTTGAATCACCTCAAACTGACATTGTATGAAGAAGTTATGTTGTTCTGATGTTTGGGCCAAAGAAAACTAAAAGTAAAACTACACGGTTGACTGGGCTACTGATTGAGAAGATTGTACAGATGACATCATCAGTTGACTATGTAGGGTACAGATGATGAAGGACTAATCTGGGCTCGACGTGTGGCCTAGTCATACAAGCACAGGTGGAACTATTTGATTGGTTGAAGGATTTGAAGTGGCCCAATGAGAGGGTCCAACATGGCCCTCTGTGATTGGACAACAAATTTATAAGCGATGCAAGGGCCTTGACAAATTTCAAACCCTAGACCTATGGAAGACCAACCTCCAACGTTACTTCTATGGCACTACATTATTTCTTAACTAATATAGGACCTTGCTTCTATTTAAATTTCAAAAGGTTTCAGTATTAGGGGGAGGGGCGGGGTACCTGGCCCCAACCCCTGGTTTTTGTTTCCACCATACGACCCATGGTAGACAGCAAAGGCACTACAATGAAGAGGGTGTTGACTAAGCCCCTGCCCTTGGTTTTGTGACTACCATATGACCCTTGGTGGACAACAGAGGTGCTACGGTAGAGAGAGCGGGGAGCTTGTCCCTAGCCTTGGTAACCTGCCTCACGATACGACCAGTGGTGAAAGGGAGTTGGGTATGGTAGATAAGCCTTAGCCCCCAGTTCTCAGTGATAGTTGTGACCATGGCAAAGACTTCGACGAAGCGGGAGGGCAGTTAGCCCTGACCCTTGATACTATTAATTGCCACATAACCATGTCGACTGGTGTGGAGGTCTAAACCAGTGGGGTTGGGAAGTTAGCCTCAGCCCCCGACCACATGGTGTGCCATGTGACATTGACTTAGATTTTAGGCTTTATGGCGCATTTTAATGAGGTGATGATTTCCCCTTTTTTGGCAAGGATCTCATCGACGTGAGGTGAAATTGTCACTTGGTGGACTCTGTAAAGGGTGAATTCATCACATAATAAGAATGTTTTACCAAATTGGAGGATAGATAGAAGAGCTTGGTTGCAAGAGGCATAGCTTGCTCAGTTTTTAACCTTTTTGAGCTCAAGAAAAGGTTAGATAGGGCTTTTTGAGTGTCCTAAACTCAATTTCAGCCTTAGATTTCTGATTTGAGCATTGTATGATGGATGTTTTGTAGAGCCAAGTCCTTTAGTGCTAAAGACAAAGAGAGTTTATGACCAAATGGAGGCATATTTGAGCATGGAAAGAGCCTCGTTGGAGGTTTTCTAATCTTCCAGTTTCATCTACAACAATTGTTACTTTAGTAGAGTAGTTATTTTCAATTTTTTTCTCAATGTTCTTTTGAGAGAAATCCTTTTCAACACTTCATCGTGACGTAGTTGTATGTTTATGCTTCTTGATTTCAGTTGGAGTATAAGGACCTATTGTGAGGGAGTCCTTTTTCTTTTGACAATCATGACTTGTTGTAAGGAGTCATATTTTTCAGTGAGAATTCTTTGTAGGAGAATGTTTCTTTATAGTAGAAACAAGCCACTCTAGATTCAACAAGTTGTAATGTTCTCATTTTCTGCTGAAATCAATAGAGTGGTCTAGCCATTGGAGCAGGGCCTGAAGATTTACCCCAAGAGGGTGAACTCTATTATCACTTGTTGGTTTCTTCTTTTCATGTTTATCATATTTAGTTGCATATGATTTTTTTTCTTTTAAGATCATGTGAAAATTGAACTCATCATCTTTGAAGAGGTTGCAAAACTAATTTTACCTATAAATACCCATTTTGTTATAACTTTCAAAGTGTCAGAGGATGATCAAAGTTTTATTTTATTTACAAATAAATGTGTATGTGTGTGTGTGTGTGTGCATATGTAAGTGTAATAACAACAACCAAAGTCATAGAATATATTTTCTTAGTGGATGGTTTATGAAAGATTTCGAAGCATTGATTCTCAATGTGTCTTGGTATCTACATAATGCATCTCCTTGTCATGATATAGTGGTGCTCAACCATCTATGTTTATTGTGTAAAATGTCCTAAGATATGATACAACATCACCATAAATTTCTTCCCAGTGGAACACTAACTGCCACATAAGATCTCATGAATCTAATGTATGATATAACATTGATGATTTCCTAACTCTTAGCTCCATTGTACACTAGGAGCATTGAAAATAAAGATGTAATCATCATGGTAGTGCCATGTTCGAGAGGGTTTTCTGCATTTTTTATTGTAAAAATAAAACGAAGGTAAATAAACTATACATTTTTTAATTAAGAAATAAAAAGGGAGAGAAGAAGTGAAACTTTAAGATAGGCTTATCTATGATGTTTGGTATGCACTATATTCTTTGCATGCCTATCCCACGTGTTATATAATGTATGATGGGCAAAAAGGGGTCAAAACTAAAAAAGGAACTATTTTTTGTATCCATTGTTGGTAGTTTTAAGCTCACGATTTTTGTTAAAAGTAGTTTTGTGGCACAAGTTGATTTTTCACATGGTTTTGTACTTTTGTTAAGTAACTATATTTTTATTCTAATCCAAGGTAAATGAATTAGAGGTTCATGGTTTCCAGGGAATATATATTGTAGTTTAATGTTATACACACATACATACATACATACATACATACATACATACATACATACATATATATATATATATATATATTGAAAAAAAATTATTGGTTTTCGTAGTTTCAGGTTTCCAAGATAAAATGTCGATGTTAATGTGTGTATTTGTCATTATATCTTTTATTTTTTATGAAGAATATATTTTAGTAATTAATTATATAGGGTTAAAACCTACATTTTATATTAGATTATTTTTTTCTTCAAAGAGATGCCTTTGTGGTTAAGGGGCTTGGTTTGAGCCTGTTGTAGACCTTGCTATAATTGGATATATGTGTAAGTGATTCTTGTGGTTAAAGAAAATGGAGAAAATTCCAAATATAGAGCCAAAGAAACACAATGTACATGGTTTTGAGAATTGGAAGCTCAAAATGGAAGATTTGTTGGTGGACAAAGATTAATGGATCACTATGGACCTTGGTACTATTCCAACAAGAATGTTAACAAAACACTGAACCAAGTTGGATCAAAATGCAAAGAAAATAATACAATTGTGTCTCTCGAATTCAATATTTCTGAATTTTTTAGGGGAAGCTACAATAAAGGCTTTGTAGGATAAGTTAGGGGCTTTGTATCAATCTAAGTCCCTAGTGAACACCTTTTTCATGTGGAATAAGCCATATAACCATACGATGAAGGATGGAGATTCGATGGCAGAGCATTTGAATTGCTTTAATATTATGGTAAATTAGCTATTATATGTTGATATAAAAAATTCAAATGAAGACAAGTGCATTAGTTTGTTATGTTCTCTAAAAAAATCATAGGATAGTTTAGTTCTTGCCATAGGTAGTCATACAAAAACTTTAAGATTCGATGAAATAATTTGGTTCTTGTTATCAAGGGAGATGAGATGGAAAAACATGGAAAAACAAAATGAATATGCCTTATCTATAAGAGGACACTCCCAAAATAGAAATAAAAATAATTCTTTGAGTGGGGGATCTAAATATATAGAAATATCTAGATATCCGAGAAAGTTCATAAAGGTATGTTGGAGATGTGGAAAAGAAGGGAATTATAATAAAGATTGTAGATCCAAACTTAATAAGAAATGGAAGAGATATAAATATGCTCCTTATAAAGAAGAAAAAACCTCGTCAGACGAAGGAAGGGATGTGTCCAATGTTTTTTTTCAAATATGCATGTAGATCATGAGGCATGATTGATTGACTCAAGCACATCCTTTCAAATGACTCCTCACAAGGAGTGGTTTTGCAAGTATGAAATATTTGATGGTGGTGTTGTTTTCATAGGAAATGAATTGAAATATACGATCATAGGATGAGAAAATGTGAAGATCAAACTCATGGGTGGAAGAATTCGAACACTCATTTGTGTTCTACACATCCTATAATAGGCTAGAAATTTTACTTTTATACATAATATGAGCGATTCATGTGTAAAGATAATGTTTGAAAAGAAACCTATCATAAGGGGAGTTTAGATTTGAATTCTATATAAGCTATTGGGAAGCACTTCTAGTGATGGGTCAAACATTTCCATTGTTGCTAAGTGTGGAGCTAAAGAAAGAAAAACTATTGTGATCTCTAGAGAAATTACTATGCTGTGGAATTAAAAATTGGGACATATTGGAGAGAACGACATTCAAGTACTACATGGAAATGGTGTGATAGAAGGTATGCCTAGTTTCTTTCTTTATTTTAATTTTTCTGAAAATTGTTTATATGGCAAGCAAAATCGAGTAAGATTATCCTCTGGTGCTAAGGGTAGAGGGAATATTACAGTTGGTGCACAATGATGTGTTGGACCTGTTTCAGTTCCATCTCTAGGAAAATATATGTACTATGTCTCATTTATAGATTTATTCTTGAGGAATGCTTGTCCTTATTTCTCAAGAAGAAATTTGAATTCTTTAAAAAGTTCAAAGAGTTTAACACTCTTTCCAAAAATTAGATAAAGAAGAAAATTAAGGTGATGAGGACAACTAATGGTGTATAATTATGTGGGGATGACTTTGAAGAATTCCGTAGGAAGTGTGGTATAGAAAGGAAAAAGACCACGCCATACAAACCTCAAAAAAATGGAGTTGCATAAATGATGAATAGGATGTTAATAGAGAAATCAAGGAGAATGCTTTGTGATGTTATGCTAGGATAGGAATTCTAGTGAGAGCCAGGGGATATTGCTTGTTAGTTGGTAAATAGATCACCCTTATCAATGTTTGATGACAATGTTGCACATGAGGTAGGTACTAGTAAGAAACCCTCTCTTAAACTTCTCAGAGTATTTGGTTATGATGCTTATGTAGATGTTCCAAAAGACAATAGAAGTAAGCTAGAAAATAATGTTGAAAATTTTATATTTATTGGATATAAATAAGGTATAAAAATTTATAAGCTTTGGAACCCAAAAATTAAGAAGGTAGTGTATAGTTGAGATGTGTTATTTAAAGAAGTCAAATATGCTATCAAATAAGTATTCCTACCAAGGGAAAAAGAACTAGATAATTTAGAGTTTGAATTGAAGGATGATGAATCATAATCTACATAACAATAGGAATTAGAAGAAGAAGAACCATATACTCTAGCATTAAGGAGATCAATTTGTGAAAGAAGGCATCCCAAAAGGTATACTACACCTATTTTTTATTCATATTTGTCTTTTTTTATTTCTGATGATAATCCTAAAACTATTATGGAAGTAGTGGATTTAGAGGATGGAAATCTCTAGAAAAAGGACATGGTTGAAGAAATAGAAACCTTGGACAAGAATAAGGCTTGGGATCTAGTCAAGTTGTTGGCTAGAAGAAATCCCATTTGTAGTAAATGGGTATTTAAGAAAAAAATTAATGTAAAAGGAAGAGTGGAGAAATACAAAGCTCAATTACTAGTAAAGGGTTCTTCGTAAGTAGAGGGAATTGACTTTAGTGATATGTTTTCTCTTGTTTCCAAGTTAAATTCTATTGGTTTTCTTTTATTTATTACTATTTATTTTGATGTTGGAAATAAAAAATTACTAATAGGGGGGATGTGAATCAGTAATTATAAATATTTTCTTATTTAAAAAATATCACACAATCACACAACAAAAAAATGCCTTCATAATTATACTCAATCCTTTTAATGTGGAAACCCTTCCAAAAAAAAATCCACCAAGGTTTCTTTTATTATTATTATATAAATTCAAATCAGCCACTCTTTTTACATAAAAAAAATTGTGACCACCCACTCACAGGAGGCCCCAACCCCCTTAGAGTAGAAAGAATTGGATTTCTTAGAGGCACCAACCTCAGATCTATATAGGCACCAACCTGGAGATAGATATGCTCTTTCATAGGAATTTCAAATTGAGACCTCCAATAGTGTGCTTTATTTTAATTACACATTGTTATCATTGGTCAGACATAACCACTTTAGCTTCTACAAGTCACATATGCCTTAATGGGATCTTCTCTTTTCTATAGGCACACGCATAGATGCAATCTATAGCACTAATGTTTTCTTAACAAACTCACTATCAAGTTCCACTACTTTCAATTCACATTCTCTACACAATTTTCAGTCACACTAGGTGTCTCACACATGCACTTCACTTCTATGTTGTCGTACCTTTTCATTCCAATTACATACTGCTAGAGAACAAGTACTTCACCTAATTCTTATTCTACTCAAGGAGTTTATTTAATTCATTCCAGTCACAATTTCTTGTAGATATCCTCTAACACTATGTTTCTTCACATTGGAATGTCAAGAAACTCACTATTTAATTCCACCAGCCACACTTTTCATTTAAAACTTCTCTATCTTCAGTTACAATTGTGCCACATAGAAAAATCAAACTTGTGTTACAATATCTATGGGTGGTTACCCACTACTTTTTATGAACAAATCAAATACCATCCTCTTTTTTCTGTAGTTCTCCACTGTCCAACAACACAATAAAGTCATTTAATTTCATAATTTATTTCAACACCAAAGTCTTAACTATGCAAGCTCCTTCTGACTTAATCTCCTTTTTCATATGACCATGACCATGACAAGAGCTTTAACACATGATGCAATTATCATTATGTTCAGGTTTGGGCCTTCTCTATTGTTTCACTTTGATCAAATCATCCTGACAACCAAACTACTAAACAAGTTAGATTTATGGCCCACTACCTAACTCCAAAAGAACTCAACGCTTCTATAACACAAAGAATCTTCGACAAACACAACATATTGGAAATATTCCTGATGCTATGACACATCATTAATTGTCCACTCTTCTTTCATCATGATGACATCATCTTGCCACATGTCACATGGATTTGGCCTACTTGGCCATTCAAAAACTCTAAAATTTCTTTCCACGTGTAACTTACACAAGGTTCCTTGTCATCATACATGCCTAGTCAGCGCCACCCCTCTAGACATGTAATTTTTCCATGTCGTCAACCTATACAAAGGGGTAATTTGTGTTAAGGTGTTATTCCTATGTTTCCTTTGAAATGAACCCTTAAGGGCCAAATGCTTAATTGACACTAGAACTTTTCCAACGTACATAACTTTTTTCATCAGTTTGGGTTCGAGACTCTTGTGTACCAACACCCTTGAAAAGCTCAAATTCAATAATATTCAACATCCACACCCATGAAAAAATTGAATAGCCTAACCGAATGGATGACCCTAAACTAATGTGGGGTTTGGCCTTTTCTTCTATACACTCCTTATTTCTTTCTCAAGTGGCCTAGAACTCCAAACTTCTTCAACCAAGCCCAACCAGCTTACTTCAACTTGCCAAATATCTTCAACCTTTAGGATATTTTCTAAGTGTGATATATCATTGGAAAGGTCTTCTAAAAGGCTATACATCTGTACACTTTGCAGGGGAAGTTAAATTGATTGTCTTCCCATAAACTATCTGCAACAACTAGATCTCTGAACCATTCAGCCACCAATCATAGTTATGTTTTATTTAAGGATTATCCAGTTATTCTACTACTATTATTTTTATTTAGAAATTACCTAAACAACCATATTAATGCTTCCTTTGACATTAATGACTAAACAACATCAATCTCCAAGACAAATCACAGTTGCCAATCAATGACAACATTGTGTCCAACAATCTCCAACACTACATCTAATAACATCCCCCTTTGACATTGAATATGGAAACTGTGTTAAACATATCTAAGGCATTGATGGTAATCGACATGCAACAATAACACACAACACATGGCATGCAACAAAACTCCCATTCACACCAATTAGGTTCACTCTTATCTACATTCAATACACCCCTTTAACATGATACTTACACACAACTTCTATTCATGGTTTTATTTTCCCCATAAAGTATTATCCCTGTACGAATTTGGGTCCTATTATACCCTCTTTGATATGTCGGATGCCTGAGATATATCATTATTCACACACAATCTCTTTCACTTGTGTTCCTAGACTACATCAATGTATAAAAAAACAATGTTTGGTTTCCTCTTCCCCTTTGATATTGATGGAAAGGGGTATACAAAACTAATATATCTCTCACTAAGATCATGCATATTCCTATAAATATATAGAAAAAAATGCAAAGTTGAACATTTCATCATTCTCCCTGTAGCTCACTCATTATATTTTTTAAGGAAATAGTAGATACTAATTCTCAAACACTCTAAGTCATTTTGATGAGCGAGATATCATTACCATTTTGTTTATGAGGTACTGAAAGAGCTCCCTGAGTAACGACTTTGTAAAAATATCCACCACCTATTCATTAGTAGCCACATATTCCAATCTCACAACATAATCAACAACTTGATCTCTTAATAAATGATATTTAATTGGGATATGTTTTGTATTTAAATTCATAAAAGATTTCTTGGAAATAATTTGATGGTGCTCATATTGTCAGACATAATTTGGATTGGATCATAAAGTTCAACTTTGACATCCTTTAATATTTGCTTCATCCACATAATTTGAGCACAAAAAATAGTTGTGGTTATGTACTCAACTCCATTTGTAGATAAGGAAATGGAATTCTACTTTTTCCTCACCCATGTCACTAGACAGTTCCCTAGAAATAAGGTTTCTCCACTAGTACTCTTCCTGTCATCAATACTAATAGCCCAATAAACATTAGTATAATCCTATAAATTAAAATATTTATAGTTTTCATACCATAGACCATAGTCTCTCATGCCTTGAAGATACTTTAATATCCTCTTGACTGCATTAACATGAATTTCCTTCAAATTTTCTCGAAATATGGCCAGCAGTTCTACTACTTTCATGATATTTGGCCTAGAGGAAGTTAGGTAAAACAAACCTCCAATCATGGATCTATATGACATTTGGTTTATAGAGGGGGGCTCATTTTATTTGCTTAATTTATAGCCAATCACCATAGGTGTACATGTAGGTTTAAAAGCGTCCATTCCAAAAAAAATCAAATTTTCTTTCAGGTACTTGGATTGGGAAAGGTAAATACCTTTTTTTGATTGTGTGGTTTGCAGCCAAATAAAGAATTAAAACTCTCCTAACATGGACATCTCAAACTCCTTTTGCATAGCTTCAGTAAATTTATGTCCCATCTACTCCAAATCACATCCAAATGTGATGTCATCTACATATAGAATAATAATTAGAAAATTGAGATTTTCAAATTTAATATATAAATGGTTGTTTGTTGTTCCTCTTTTGAACCCTTGATTTTGTAGATACTTATCCAACCTAGAGTACCATGTTGTTGGAGCTTTCTCAAGCCCATACAAAGATTTTCTCAATCTGCACACATGGTCTTCATTTTCTCGGAGAAGAAAACCTTCTAGTTGCTCAATATACACTTCCTCATCTAAATCACCTTTGAGAAAGGATAACTTGAAACCCACTTAATAAACTTTAAATTTCTTCTAGCTAGAAAATTCCAAAATCATTCTAATGGCTTCAATTCTGGCTATAGGGGAAATTTTTTCCTTGAAATATATAACTTCTACCTGAGTGTAGCCATTACAGACTACTCTGGCTTTATTCTTGACAATATGACCGTCTTCATTCAGTTTATTCTTAAATACCCATTTTGTGTCGATTCTGTTCTTATCTTTCGGTCTAGGAATCAATTCCCATGTACTATTTTTCTCTCTTTGATCTATTTCTTCATCCATTTCCTTAATACAATGCTTATCTTCACTTGTCTAGTTGTATTTATTGGGATTTATCTGTGACAATAGTGAAAAGTTTGATTCTTTGGGATTGCCTGTAAATCTCCTTCTGGTCTACAAACCAAGATATTTAATTCCACTTATCTAGCTCTCAGGATATTTTTTTTTGGACATACCTAAATGGAGTTTTGTATTTCTTAGATGATTTTTGTAAATCTGCATCTTCCTCTTCTTGTAATCTTAATCTTCTTCTTCCTCCATCTCTTTTGGTTTTTTATACCTGTACACTGAACCACCATCCACATCTTATTTCTCCTAAGGCTTTATTGTATGGTGTACATCTTCATTCACTTTGAAATCTATCCGCTCTTCAATCCTCTTAGTCCTTTTTTTGTAGCACTTATAGCTTTTTTCTTTGGTTTCATATCAAATAAAAATTCCTTCATCGACACAAGATTCAAACTTACTAAGATTTTTGTCATTCCTCTTGATATAAAACTTTCTCCCAAAAACTTTGAGGCACTTCACTGAGGCTCATCTCCCTTTCCACAATTCATAGGGTGTCTTATCAATATTCAGCCTAAGTTGAGTTCTATTTTTCAAGTAAACAACAGCTTGAGATGCTTCACCTTAGAAAGTGTTTGTCACTTTTCCTTCATCCATTGTGGCCTTAGACATATCCTGAGTGGTTCTATTCTTTCATTCAACAACTTGATTCTATTGATGTGTTCTTGTAACAAAGTATTGACTTCTAATGTCATGATCCTCACATAATTCTTCAAACTCCTTTGAGGTGAACTCACCTCCTCTATATGACCACCGAAATTTGATCTTTAGATTCTTTTTGTTTTCAACATATGCTTTAAATATTTAAATTTTTTAAGTCTTATGATTTCTCTTTTAATGGCATGCTCCACATGGCTCTAGTGAAATCAACAATGAAAAAAATAAAATACCTTTCACCTCTTGGACTTCATGCTTTGGTTAGACTGTAGATGTCTATGTGGACCAATTATAGAGATCTCGATGTGGAACATTCCCTTTTTTTGAATTGCACACTTGTATGTTTACCACACTGACATGACTTACATATTGAATTGTCTGGTTTTGATAGTTTTAGTAAGCCCCTTACTATTTTTGTTTTGTTGACATTCACCAAACTATCAAAGTTTACATAACCCATCCATCTGTTCCTCTTCCATGTCTCATTACCTGTTCTCATATAACACTTCACTTTGGAATCATCAAAGTCTTAGACATTGTTAGAAGTTTTGATTGCTTTCCCAACTAGCTTTCCATTCTTTACCCTTTTGATTTCACAATCTTTTAATCTAAAAATGGCAACATAGCCATTATCACACATGTAACTAACACTTAGGATATTTTGTTTGAGGTTTTCCACATATAGGATATTTTGAGCCTCAGTCTTCTTATCTAGGTTGACTATTCCTTTCCCTTTTATTTTGGTTGGGGCATTATTTCCAAATTTCATGCTACCTTTCCCATTTTATTTAAGAAATAGGAACTTGCTTTTGTCTTCAGGCATGTGCTTGGAGCATCCACTATCCACATACTACTTTTTCTTTTGATCATGTGCATATAGTACAACATCGTATTCCTCTTTTTCTATCTTTTCTTTCCACCTTTCTACATTCCTTTGAGTCCACGCCAGTATAATATTGTAAGAAGTTTTTTTATAATAAAAGATGAAGACAAATACAACATCAACTGTGGTTTTTTCCCACATTGTGTTTCCACCTAAAAATCCTGGTGTTCATGTGTGCTGATGTATTTCTTATGTGTGTTATTTTATTCATTTCTTACTGCACATGATTACTATTTAATTAATGTCTAAAGAAGTACTGATGCACTGGTTCAAGTTAAACAAATGATGAATTAGTTAAAAAGTTACTTAACTGAGCATACACTACTTATCCTCATCATAGTTACGTACATACATTGGTTCACTGAAGTAAAGTCGCATACATAAATAGGAATAAGAAATTGAAATTTTTTAGTGAGTTTTAAAATACTAATTCACCCACCCCCCCCCACCCCCCACCTCTCAATATTTTTCCCAACAATTGGTATCAGAGAAGGTCCTTCAGAAGAAGCTTGATAGCTTGAAGGAGATTCATCAATATGATGGGAAAGAAGAAGATAGATCGAAGGAGGGATTCAAACAAATGTGATAGTGATATATCATATACAGTAACAATTACGAATGTTAGCAAATATTTAGGTTTGGGAGCACCCCACTTTCTATTGATCAAGAATAAAGAGGACAGAAACAAAGAACTATTAGGTATGGGATTGTGTTCTAACTATGGTCCATTTCCTTGTCTATGCAATAATGATAGTGATGATTATAGTGAAACAATTGAACTTGCATTCATGGGTAAAATTGAAATTAAGCACTCTAAATAGAAAAATATTAAAAAATGATGCCTCTAGAAGTAGAAGATGAAGGCAAGTTAGAAACAATGGAAAATGCAGATGTACCTATGCTAAGCAAAGATAATTATCAACAATGTAAAGAAAAGATGAAGTATAAACTAATGAACCTTGATGTTTGGTATCTAGTGTGCCATGGCTACACCAAGATTCCTCCATCAGATGAGGAAGTACAAAATAATAGTAAGGCATTAAGTGACAACTTTTATAGCATACCCGATTCAACATTAAATAAGGTTATGCATTATACAACTGTAAAGCAAGTGTGGGATAAGCTAGAAGCAATCCATGAAGAAATACTAAAGGAAGATTTATCATCAGGGGAACTACCAGGCAATCCTATTCCTAACAATGTGTCAAAAAATGAACATGATAAAAAAATACCCTTTGTTATGTTAGATGGAGTTGTTGATTCAGAAGAAGGCATGTTAGAAGATTTTGTTTTATCTTAGAACAAAACTTGATCTTGCTTTGAAAAATATTGTTAATCTTAAAGATAAGTTGTAGGCACATTATAACAAGGATCATATTAAACCAGTAAATGTTGTTGTGGAATCTAAACAATATTGTGAAGGTCTTGAAGCTAAGATCGTCTCTCTAAGAACAGATCTTGAAAAATCAGATAAGTGGAATGAAGAACTACTTCAAGCATTTGAAGAACAAGAAAATGGGTTGAAAGAAGATATTCTCAAATTAAAGGAGAAAGTGGAAGAAGGAAGAAGGGTTGAAGAAGGTATGAAGAAGTAGTATCTAGAAAAGGAAAAGCAATATCAAATAATGGAGGTTGAGGTAAACATTATAAAAGGTAAATTAGAAGAAAAAGATAAACATTTGAGATTTCAAGATGGTACTAAGATTATTCTTAGTATTCAAAGGTCTCCCGCTGTCAAATCTGGTTTTGGCTTTCATGAAACTGTGTAAGGAGAATCTAGTTCACAAGCTGATCCAAGGAATTTAAAGGGTAACAGTGCAAAACCTAAAATTCTCAACAAAGAGATAAGAAGTCAACCTTATCAACAACTAAGAAAAGTATATCTTCAAAAAAATTCATTTACACCTAACTATAGAAATTTTAATCGATTCTCTCCTCTGATCAATAATGTTTAATGTTTTATATGTCATAATTATGGACATGTTGTAACCAATTGTAGAAGTATATTGTTTCAATCTTAAGCAAATACTAGATTCACTGAAAGATCATTAGCTTCCAAGTACTCAAGCTTCTTTAAGGGATATTTTTTTTCTTGTAAATATATTTGGCCACAAATGTATTGATTCTAATAAAAGGAATATGAGACATAAATATTATGATTCCTCTGCTCATATAAGACGTTATACTTGTAACAAGTTTGGGCATGTAGCAAAAGAATTTAGGAAAAAATCTATGGATCACCTCAGACAAAATGGAAAGCAATCAGATAAGAATATTCATGTCAAAAGACCTGAAAAAGATGGATCCACCAACATTTCTCATAATAAGCAGAAAGAAGAAGAACATATAAGGTGTGGTATTTCTCTTTGCTCATTTGAAGAATAAGATGAATGGTACATAGACAGTGGATGCTCTCATCACATGATTGGAGATAAGAGTAAGATGGAGTCTCTAAATAAAAACCAATATGGTAAGGTTATTCTTGGAAATAATGCTCCAGCAAAAGTTATGGGAAAAGGTAGAGCCAGAATTAATAAACATAGAGGAGCAACTGATACTTTATTAGTTCAATGGCTAAAGCAAAATATTCTAAGTGTAGGCCACATGGAAGATAAAGGAAATGTAATTTTGTTTACATCAACCAAGTGCAAGGTTATGGATGAAGAAACTAGAAAGATCATAGCAAGAGGATATAGAAATCCAAACAAGTTATACATATTTAAAGAACTGAATTCTCGCAGAAATGAGGAGGATTCAGAATAAGAGTAAAAGAAGATGATCTCTACTGAAGTACATTATTCTTAAAAGAATACTTCTCATAGTGACTGCAAAAGCGATGTGAGGTACATGACCTCATGAGGAGCCGAAGATGATTATTGGGTCCTTGAGATTAGTGATGTATAATCTAAAGGGGAGAAATACATATGTTGATGATGATTCCCATGGTTGTTTTAATATTCATGATTACTAATAGTATATTTGATGTAGTGATGGTCAATAGGTACAAAAAATGCAGGCTCAGGGTGTTGGAAATAATATTGAGAAGGGGGTGAATCAGTATTATCATATCTATAATTTTATTTTCCAAACAGATTTATATACGCTACTTCAGTGAAGTGAACTAGTGTGTACACGCGACTGTACTTCAAGAAACCAGCATATATGCAAAGAACTTTTTATTTAGACAATTTATCATGTAATGAGCTTAAACCAGTATATCAGAGATTTATTAGATAGTGCAAAATAAAACATCACACACAAGCAACACACATGAAAACCAAGATATAAAGTGGAAACCCAATGTGGGTAAAAACCACCTGCTATCGTCGTCTTTGTATTTTTTTTAATAATAAGAAAAATTGTTTACAATCTTGTACTGGTGCAGACTCATGCCAGTAAGCAGGCACCCACCTGCAGAAGGCTACAACCTTCTCTTGATATCCAACCACTACTGGAAGGGAGATACAACCCCCTAGCTCTTGTACTAGTCAATATGTTTACTCGCACATAGGTGCCAGCCTACAAAAAACTCCACTCTTCCACTAGGTACCACGTTTCATGAATTTTCAGACTGGATACTCCTAGAATACAACACCACAATCTGAAGGCTATGTTTCATCCAATTTTCATACTAGACCCATCAGCAACATTGAAACTCAGAAAATCATAACTGCAATACTACCATCAACTACATCTGCATCAACCAATCACTAAAACCCAATCATCACTTTCTGAATCAACCACTACTAAATCAATCAATCACTTGACAACCCATCATAAATGAAACAAATCACACTCAATCTGATCATTCAGAACACTCTCATCAGAATACAGTCACTAGAACACAAAGTAGAACCCAGAAATATGCAACAACAAACAGAAACAACTAAAACTTTAAATATCAGACTTCATAAGGTATAAGCTACTTCCATGTGGTGAACTAGCGTGTATACACACTTTTACCAAAGGGAACTAGCATACATATCTTCATATTCAAATTTATGATGTATATGCTACTTTGATCTGTTGAACCAGCGTGTATACGCGCTTTTATGAGAGCGAACCTGCATACATATCTTTAAATGATAACTTAAACATTACAAATATTCCAGACTTCAGCCATACCCAAATCATCACATTTACAGAATAAAACATGCGTTAGTATTCAGATCTAGACTATTCAAGATCTAACCACATAATAATAATACTCTTAAGCCTTTATGATCTCAGTCCATCATCCTTTATCAGCCTTATAGGTGCATCCTTAGATCAGATCAAGCAAACCATCAAAAGCTCATTAACCTACATATATGATTCAACACTTCATAAGATATTCAGATCCCTTGCACACCTTGGCCTAATGATCTTCTCCTCTTTATATAGTTTTAGGCCTTTCTCAATACCATGACCCAGAACTACTTAGGACCAATACCTTGGACCAAATACCTTGAACCAATTACCTTGGGTCAAATACCTTGAACTAAGAAATACCTTGGACCAAAAACTTTGTTTTCCCAAGATATATGCGGTTTTCCTTTTGTGAAAGTGCATGTGTACGTATACGCTCTTTTTGTTCAGTAAACCTATGTGTATACGCAGCTTCGTCAAGGTGAAACTGTGTATACCTCTCTTTCTACATTCTTTGTAGTCTGAACTACAATTCTTTATTGTTGACATGCTACACTGTGATCTTTCATTTGAGTGAGTTTCCATCAAGGATAACACCTGTATCATAATGCCAATAATCTCCTCCTTTGGACTTGATGGCAACAACAACACCAAGTCACTCTCCCCCTTTGACATCAAGGGCAAAGGGTGGACCAAGATATTTTCTCCCTTTGACATACATTATGTTGTTCAAGCTCACCCTGAGTACATGCTGAATTATCTGATCGGGCTCCTCTTTTGTACATGTTAAGATGCACTGAAACTGTCCATGCTCCCCCCGAGCACAAGCAAAGTCTGCAAAAAGATTTTCTAAAAGAATAACATGACTCTATAACTCAACTATGTGAGGATGACCTTCCTATCACCAATGACTCATACATACATCCATCTCCCAACCAAGTGGGGATATACCAATTGTTTATACATGACAAAAAAAAGAAATATTACATCATCCATCCCATGTAAAGTGGGGATACAAATTACATCATTTGTCCAAGAGGACTCATTCAAATGTATGAGAAGACATATCACACCCTAGACTTTTACATGACTTGAGCAACAAATGGTATAAATATCTAAAGCCATAGCTGGACTCAGCAACCATAATGCCAACAATGCTGAATGTACGTGAAGGCTAATGCTCCCCCTAAACCGGTGCTACCCATATCTAAGCCTGCCCCACTATTTTTCTTGTCTAAAAAACATATACACTCCCTGACCCACAGAAACCTGCATGTGTACGCGACTATACTTCATGAAACACGTGTATAATAACCTTTCTCTGAAAAATTGGATTTAACAGCAGGATGATGCAGCAACTACTCCCAGCTTTTGTCTGAGATATTCAAATGTCTCTCTAGGCAGTGGTTTAGTGAATATATCAGTAACTTGTTCTTTGGAGGGAACATACTCCAAGTTGACCTTTTGTTCAAGCACTTATTCATGTAGAAAATGGTATTTGATGGGTATGTGCTTGGCCTTGGAGTGCATGACTGGATTCTTTGAAATATTGATGGCGCTTGTATTATCACATAAAATGGAGATGGGTGGAGTACACATGATTTGAATGTCTTGCAAGGTTTGCATCATCCAAAGTAGTTGTGTGCAGCAAGATGTAGCAGCCACATATTCTGCTTCAACTATAGATAATGCAATTGAACTTTGTTTCTTGCTGAACCAAGACACTAACCTGGAACCCATATAGAATGCACCACCACTAGTGCTTTTTCTGTCATCAACATTTCTTGCCTAATCTGCATTTTTATATGCATGAAGAGTAAGATATATATCTCTAGGATACCATAAACCAAAGTTTTGTGTTCCTTGAAGATATTTGAAAATTCTTTTGACTGCCTGAAGGTGTGATTCCTTTGGATTTGCTTGGAATCTTCCAACTATTCCTATTGCATGCATGATGTTAGCTTGGGTACCTGTTAGATAAAGTAGACTGCCAATCATGGATCTGTAAGTTGGTTGATGTATTGTTGTTGATTCATCGTTTGAGCTGAGACTGCATCCTGTTACCATTGGGGTACATACAAGTTTAGAATCTTCCATGTTGTACCTTTTCAAGATCTATTTGAGATATTTGGTTTGTGAAAGAAAAATACCATCTTTATGTTGTTGAACTTGTAGACCAAGAAAATAGGTAAGTTCAACAAGCCGGGACATTTCAAATTCTTGCTGCATTACTAAAGCAAAATTATGACTCATGGATTCTTCATTGCTACCAAAAATGATATCATCAACATAAACAACAATAATTAGCAATTTATCAGTGTCAATATTTGTATATAGATTGTTATCTGCTGACCCTTTTGAAAACCTTGTTGGTGTAGATATTTGTCAAGGGGTAATACCAGGCCCTTGGAGCCTGTTTCAGACCATAGAGAGCGTTTTTGAGTCTGCATATATGTTTTGCACCATTTCCAAGAACGAATCCTTCTGGTTGTTCCATATAAACTTCTTCTTCTAGATCTCCACTAAGGAAAGTACATTTTACATCCATTTGGTATACTTTGAATTTCTTAAAGCTAGAAAGAGCAAGAAACATCCTTATGGCTTCAAGTCTAGCAACAGGTGCAAAAGTTTCTTCAAAATATATACCTTCTTGTTGAGCATACCCTTTACAAACAAGTTTGGCGTTTATAATGACTTCTCCATTTTCATTCAGCTTGTTTTTGAATATCCATTTAGTTCCTATAATATTTTTATTATGAGTTCTAGGAACTAATTCCCAAGTATTATTCTTTTCAATTTTCTCAAGTTCTTCATTCATGGCCTTGACCCAACATTCATCTTTTCATGCTTCATTTACATTTTGAGGTTTGGTGGAGGATAGTAATGCTAGATAGCTTGAGGTTTTTGTAATAGTTCTTCTTGTCTGTACACCTGCCTCTTTTTCCCCTAAAATTTGAGTTTCTGGATGATTTTTCTGAACATACCTGGATGGAGTCTTTTCTTCTACCGTTATCTCTTCTTCTGGTGCTTCATTGGTTTCTTCTTCAGAACCATTGTGATTTGATGTGGGAAAATAATCCCCATCTTCTTCATTGTTATAATCTTCAGTTTTTATCTGTTTTGGATTTTTGCGTGCTTCATCAACTACAACATCAATACTTTCAAAAATTTTCTCAAGTCTTTTATTATAACATTTATATCTTTTACTTCGGGAAGAGTAACCAAGAAGAATACCTTCATCTACTCTAGGCTCAAACTTACCAAGTTTTTCATCGGTCCTTTTGATATAACATTTGCTTCCAAAAACTTTAAAGTATTTTATAGTAGGAGTCTTACCATACCAAAGTTCATGTGGAGTTTGAGTGTTGTTTACCTGAACATTTGCTTGGTTGAGAATAGTTACAGCGGCCAATGCAGCTTCACCCCAGAAGGTTGCAGGAGTTCTAGATTCATCTAGCATAGCTCGAGCCATTTATTGAATAGTTATGTCCATTATTTCTACCACTCCATTTTGCTGAGGAGTCCTTGCGGTGTAGAATTTCCTTTTTATTCCATGTTGTTCACAAAAGTCAAAGAATTCATCCAAGGTAAATTCCCCTCCTCGATCAGATCTAAGGCATTTCATTTTGCGATCTGATTCATTTTAAACAAAAGCTTTGAAGGCTTGGAACTTTTCAAATGCTTCATTTTTATGCTTTAGAAGAACTATCCAACACATTCTGGAAAAACCATCAATGAACAAAATAAAGTATTCTTCTCCACGAGGTGACTTTTTCCTTAATGGTCCACATAAATCAGTATGGACAAGTTCAAGAGGCTTACTAGCTGACCCTTCCTTTTCAGTGAAGTGAGCTTTGGTTTTCTTACTGATTTGACATAGTTTGCATATTGTATTTTCAAGGATGTTGATATCTGTAAGATCACGAACAACCTTGAATCTGCATGCTTTTCTTATTTGAGAAAAGCTTATATGTCCCAATCTTCTATGTCACAACCAGTTTTCATAATTTTTGCTTAGATAGCACTGTTGTTGTCCTCCCTTGAGTATGTATAAGTTGTTTGGAGTTCTTGTACCTTTGATCATAGTTTCTCCTGTATCAAGCTCACGAACAACACTTCTATTTGATTGAAACACCACTTCATTTCCTTGATCACACATTTGACTGACACTCAACAGGTTATGCTCTAGACCGTCTACATACATGACATTTCTAGCTTTAACCTGTTCTTTCAAGAAAACAAAGCCTTTACCTTTTATGACAGCAGGAGTGTCATTTCCAAATGAGACATTCTTTTCCTTTTCTAAGGCATTATATGAGTGAAGTTTTTCTTTTTCACCTGTCATGTGTTCTGAGCATCCACTGTCGATGTACCACTAATTTTCTTGTCCTTCTGCATACAAGGCTATACCACATATTTTTGTTTGAGATTCTTTCCTTCTCCATATCTTGGAATTTAATGGAGTTTTCTCCTTTTAAGAAGTTTGCCGAAATTTTCTCCTGCATTCAGATTCTTCATGACCAAAGTTGTTACAAATTGAGCATTCTATTTCATTTTCAAGAAGAGAAAAGTTATCATAGGAACTTTTCTTGATCCCTGTCACATTCCTTTGATTTTGTGCTTCTCTAGTCATGATGGTTTTGTAAACAACAAATTGAATAGCTTTGTGTCCAAAATTATGACATGAAAAACATTTCCCATTAAAGAAGTTCCTGCGACTATCAAATATATTGACCTGGTGATTGTAGTTTCTATTAATATTCATCTTTGGAGCAAATTGAGTATGATTAACTTGAGGTTGGTTGTGGCTTCTATTCATCCTTGGATCAAATTGAGTCTGATTTACCTGGTGATCTGCTTTATGTGTTTACTGACATTTTTCATACTATTCATTTTCTTTGATGCATCAAGATAGCTTTTAGTGGAGGTTGACGGCTTCTGTGATTGAGATGCCTCTTTAGTATATCCAAGGCCTATATTTATTAGAGGAGACCGTTGTACATTAATAATTTCATTCAAATTTTCTAATCCTTTATCAAATCTAATATTGAGAGATTTCATTTTCTCAAGATCCTTTCTTAGGCCCACAATTTCACACTCTAGTTTTTCATTGTGTTTTTCATTTTCAGCAATTTGGTATGTCATGGTATTTACAATCATATTCTTTTCTTCTAAACGGATTTTGAGTTTAGAGATTTCTTCATGAAGGTCATCCTCTTCTAAAGCATCCCAAAAATTATCATCGTCATAAGCCATTAGAAGTCTATAATCATTACTATTTTCATCTTCATCACTATTTGATAAACCATCACTGTCTTCGTGAGTATAGTAACTCCTTTTATTTAGAACTTGTTTTCTATTCCATTTTTCATATTCTTTCCCTTTTTCATATTTATCTTTATGAGCACATTTGGTAGCATAATGACCAAATCTACCACAGGCAAAGCATTTGAAGGGCAGCTTACCTCTAAATCTTCCGGAACCTCGTTGAAGTTTCTTGACAAAGTTTACTTCATCTTCTTCTTCTGAAATATGTCCTGATTCATTGTGTTCTTCCTTTCCTTTTCCTGAAGCTTTAAATGTGGCTTCCCTCATATTTGATGGTCCTCATTTTCTCATCTCAAAGGTAGTTAAGATACTGTGAAGCTGTGTCAAAGTGATAGTCTACAGATCTTGTTTTTCTTCTATGGTAGGCACTTTTGATTAAAATTTAGTAGACAAGGATCTCAAAACTTTCTCAACTAAGGTAACTTCCTTTATTTCTTCACCCAGATTCTTCATACAATTAACAACTTCATATATACATAAGAAGTAACTAGTTATACTTTCATCATTGTGCATCTTAAGATTTTTATACTGAATTATGAGAGTTTGAAGCTTAGCACGTCTTACCTGAGAGTATCCTTCGTATCTCAGAACGATTTTATCCCATATTTCTTTGGTTGATTTGAGCTGCATGAATTTGACAAATTCTGATTGTGACAGACTTCCCAATAAAGTATTGACTGCTCTATCATTGTTCTTATATTTCTTTTTACCTGTCGTATTTGTAGGAATTATTGTTGGAAATGTATATCCTCCTTCCACAATTTCCCAGACATCCATTCCAAGTGATTGTAGATAGGTTGTGGTTCTTATTTTCCAATAAACAAAATTGCTCCCATCAAAGATTGGCAGTTTGATGGTTCCCACACTTTCTTGATTACTCATGATGATGGATCTCCCTTAAAGCAATCAAGCTTCTTCTGAAGGACCTACTCTGATACTAATTGTTGGAAATAATACTGAGAGGGGGGTGAATCAGTATTATCAAATCTATAATCTTATTTTCCAAACAGATTTATATATGCTACTTCAGTGAAGTGAACTAGCGTGTACACTCAATTGTACTTAAAGCAACCAGCATATATGCAGAGAAATTTTGATTTAGAAAATTTATCATGTAATGAGATTAAACCAGTATATCAGAGATTTATTAGAAAATGCAGAATAAAGCATCACACATAAGCAACACACATGAACACCAAGATATAAAGTGGAAACCCAATGTGGGTAAAAACCACCTATTGTTTTCGTCTCTGTCTTCTTTTTAATAGTAAGAAAATATGTTTACAATCTTGTACTGGTGCAGACTCATACCAGTACGCAGGCACCCACCTGCAGAAGGCTACAACCTTCTCTTGTTCTCCGGCTACTACTAGAAGGGAGATACAACCCCCTAGCTCTTGTACTAGCCAATATTTTTACTAGTACGTAGGTGCTAGCCTACATAAAACTTCACTCTTCCACCAAGGACCATGTTTCAGGAATTTTCAGACTGGATACTCCTGGAATACAACACCACAATCTGAAGGCCACGTTTCATCCAATTTTCATACTGGACCCATCAACAACATTGAAACTCAAAAAATCATAACTGCAATACTAACATCAAATACATCTTTATCAACCAATCATTGAAACCAAATCATCACTTTCTGAATCAACCACAACTAAATCAATCAATCACTTGACAACCCATCATCGCTTAAACAAATCACACTCAATCTGATCATTCGGAACACTGTCACCAGATGACAGTCACCAAAACACAAAGTAGAACCCAGAACTCTGCAACAAAAAACAGAAACAACTGAAACTTTAAATATTAGACTTCATAAGGTATACGCTACTTCCATGTGCCGAACCAACGTGTATATGCACTTTTACCAAATGGAACTAGTATACAAATCTGCAAATTCAAATTTATTATGTATACGCTACTTTGATTTGCTGAACCAGCATGAATACATGCTTTTACAAGAGAAAACATGCGTACAGATTTGTAAATGATAACTTAAACATTATAACTATTCCAGACTTCAGTCATACCCAGATCATCACATTTACAGAATAAAACATGTGTCAGTATTCAGGTCTAGACTGTTCAAGATCAAACCACATAATGATAATATTCTTAAGCCTTTATAATCTCGGTCCATCATCCTTTATTAGCCTTATAGGTGCATCCTTAGATCAGATCAAGAAAACCATCAAAAGCTCATTAACCTGCATATATGATTCAACACCTCATAAGATATTCAGATCCCTTGCACACCTTGGCCTAATGATCTTCTCCTCTTTATATAGTTTTAGGTCTTTCTCAATACCATGGACCAAAACTACTTAGGACCAATACCTTGGACCAAATACCTCGGACCAATTACCTTGGGTCAAATACCTTGGACCAAGAAATACCTTGGACCAAAAACTTTGTTCTCCCAAGATATATGTGCTTTTCCTTCTATGAAAGTGCGTGTGTACGTATATGCTCTTTTTGTTCAGTAAACCTGCGTGTATACACAACTTGGTCAAGGTGAACCTGCGTATACCTCTCTTTCTTCATTCTTTGTAGTTTGAGCTGTAATTCTTTGTTGTTGACATGTTACACTGTGATCTTTCATCTGAGTGAGTTTCCATCAAGGAAAACACCTATATCATAATGCCAACATAGGGGGAGTTTTGGTTATGAAATTTCTGCATTTTACTTTCTGTACGAGGATAGTATGAAGGATATTCACGTATATACGTGAGTTCAGATACATACAATCACATATGTTTTCCTATGATGAAGAAACAATAGGACAGACTCAAGGAAAGACTCTGATATGCTTCAAACAATTATTATTTGGCTTTCTTGTTTTGATGTGGATGCTACTTAGAAGTAGTATTGGATAATGATGGTTTATGAATGGTTACAATATGACATTTGATGATTTGATGGATATATTGATTGATGAAGATGCTTTATGACCTAATTAATGGATGAGTTGATGTGATCAGATCTGACAGTGAATAGTTGGCACAGGTTCAAGGGGAGAATTTGCTATGCTTCTAATAATGCATTGTTGGAATTATGATTTCTTTATTATTCCTTGTTGAATAATGGTGTTTATGTTGGTAATGATGCTGAAGTTTTGAATGATAACTACATGTTTCTGTTGTCATTTTGCATAAGTTTTTTATGGTGACATATGGATGATGCTTATATGTTTCTTGAAAAGATGCATATAAAATGTCAATAATGTTGTTGATCAAATTTTTTATGAATGTATATCATGATACACATGACATGAGAAGAGAATGTTGATCTTGATGATATGAGATCAAGCAGATGGGTTGATTTCAAAGTCTTATGATTGGTTGATGATGATGATGATTTTATATGTATTGCAAAAAGGGATCTTATGGATCACTGCTTGAGTTGCATATTGATGATGAGTTGTTCTTGTTGCTATCTATGGTATAGATATGTTGGGATGGGGTCCCCTATGTCAGCTTTGGGGTTAAAAACCCAAGTTTTGAAGTAAATTTTGTAAATGATGTAAAGTCTCCATAGTTTGTGGATGCGGAGTGCTTAGATGATTAGGACTCAAAGGGGTTTTATCCCCTTGCGTATGTAAAGATGAGTTGGTTTTGAGATCCACCCACAGTCCGCGGACCATGGGATTGTATGAAGAAAAGCTACAAGTAGATGTGTCTTAGAGAGTCTAAGGGATAATCTGATAGTCTGAGATGTAATGGGTCAGTAGAAGATAGGGCAGAGAAGTGGGTCAGATAGGAGAGAAAGATTCTGCAGCTGAGTGCGCAGAGGCCTAGGTAGAGCCTGCAACTGAGTGCACGGAACCCTGAAGCTAAGTGCGTAGGGTAGTTTGAGTCTGTAATACCATATTGAAGATTAATAAATGATATTGTTGATGAATTTATGTGTTTATTTGTTTACTTCTGTGTATTTATGATTGTGATATGTGCTATGGATGAATAATGTATTTATGAAATATTGATCTAATAATGCGCGACTCTACAGAATAAGTCTCAATAACTCTACGCACTGCATATTAAGTACTTTCACAAGGATTGTGACATATTTTGTTATGTTTATTAAAATACTTAAGTAGATTTTCGCGAGCTAAGATCTAGGGTTACTTTTTGATGTGCGTAAGTGGATGATTTGACTCTTAAGGGTCTACAAAGACCAATCGTAGACCTTCGCGAAGGTCTAGGGGTTGTTTAAAGGGAGTTGAAGTACCAAGCCCTAGGGGCTTATAGATATGTGCGAAGGCAGATCTGGGGCACTAGACATCACACTGATCTCTGGATGTGAAAACTTGGTTCTAGTATCCCCCCATACTGCTTCAAGTGAGACTGTAGCCTACATTATGCGGGTTGTTGCCTAAAGGGCCAATAGTGTAGGGTTTTGATTGAACAATTAACACTGAACATGGGTCAGGACCCCCTAAGCCAACAAATGGTTCTGTTGTCGGGACCGGGATTTGCTTGAAGGAGATGTGTGATGTTGCATCACTGGAATCCAACCAAGAAGGAAATTGAGAAGTGGTTGAATAGGAAGGTTCATAAATTCATGGTGCAAGAGAAAAGGAACATGTGCTTTTCAAAGGAGCAATGGTTAGACATATATTTGTATATGAAAATACATGAAATTTTATTCCGCGCCTTCCCGATCAAGTTATATGACTCGATACCTAAGTTGGCAAATGGCCAAGGGAGGTGGAAGCTTGGCAGTCCAATAGTGTGGACTCCAAAGTTGGTACATTGATTAGAAGCCTCTGAAGACAAGATCGCGTGCATTGTCGACAACTGGCTTGATCGAATTATAGGAGGATTTGTTATAGAATTCACAGTTGATACCTCAGTCAGCTACAACGAAGCAAAACGATGCTTCATCAAGGGACCGCGAGGCAAGTATATAAGATCTTTGAATACCTGGATTAAGATGATCTTGTGTGAGAAATGGGTTATGCCATTGCCTTTATGTTCAAAGCTACGCGAAGTGGAAAACTCTTCAAAGATAGAGATAAATCAGGTCCTGAAAATAACCCATTTGATTGGACCCCCTTCGAATGACAACGAAGGAGTAGTATAGGCCTCACCGTGAAGTGTTGTTCAGCTGATAAGATAGGGTTTTACATGGACACATCATCCATCCACTCCACCTCCACCGCATACACCTTCGCCCACACCTCCAACACCACCATCGTCGTTCAACATGTCGAACACAATGAAGTTACCAATTTTCAAAGGTATAGGGAGTGAAGATACTGATCAATTTTGGTTTGTTGTGAATGTTGTGTGGACAGTGCAACAGATTACTAATGACAACATAAAGAAGGTGCAGTTAGTTACTACTCTACAGGATCATGCATTGACGTGGTATATTAAGTATTGTTCTGATCATCCTATGGCAATGCTAGCAGAAACTAAGGCTACTTTAAACAAAGATTTTAGCAAGCCTAATTCTGACTCGTAGTCAGTAGTTGGATTTAAGGAAATCACGATGAGGGCTAATGAGACACCTTGGGAGTTAGATTGAAGGTTGAAATGTGTGATCCGTGAAGCTAACATGAATCTCACAGATGGTCAGCATGGTGAGTGGTTTATAGCCTTTCTTCTGCCCCACCTAAGGATTGCATTGTCACAGCAGAAGCTAAGAACTTAGGAAGAAGCCCTAGAAATTGTGATGATGTTGCATGTGATGCCTATGCAGGATGCGACCCTAGGGGTACAAAAAATCCATTCTCAGTTACAGAGCCTATGCTTAGAATCGGAGAGCTTGAATAAAGATAAGGAGGCTAAGTTAGAGGTGCATGAAGAAGTCTAGTGTCTGAAATGTAAGATCCGGGGGCATGATAAAGACCACTGTCCCATATTTGTGAACTATATCATAGGAGGGAGACCAATTCCCCTGAGACCAGAAGCCCCAACAGGACCAAGCATGGGGGCTGTGCTATGGTGTGTTATTTGTCAGGTGGCTAGAAAACACGTACCGGATAATGGTCATTTTCTTCAAAAGTTAGTTCAGACACCACAACAGTTGTTCTGTGACTTTTTCAAATTAATGCGCCACAATGAGTGCCACTGTCATAGCTATGAACTAATGATGGAAAGAATTCCTACCTACTGAATGCAAGAAGAAACTTGGCCTCTAGAGCAGGGTGCTAGAGGAGCACAAGGAGGATATCAAGGATGAGGACGAGGCCAAGGAGGAGGAGGACCTGGTAGAGGTCATGGATAGGTTATCTACTATAACTGTGGAACAGTAGGGCACTACGCGTAGGAGTGTCAGAATCAGACATGCCCGTCATGTCAATACTGCAGCTAGTTTGACCACACTATAGAAGAATGCCCTGTGTTCATAGCCAAGATGTAGGAGAAAAAGGCGTGGCCTCAGAAACCTATGCAGAACTTACAAATGATGAGATTTGATCCCTGCAAAGAGGATTCAAATGTGAATATAGTGCTGGGAAGCATAATAATGATTGGTGATGATAAGGGAAAATAGCCCAAAGAGGACGGATGGGTCCACAAGGCCACAGAAAAAGAAGTTGGTTTTGATTTGGAGAATGCCAAGGAAGCTTTTATGGAAGCCAAGAAAAGCTTCACTAAGGCCTCCACCTCAAAAGGCAGAACAAAGTACCAGAAACTAGCGCGCCTACAAAGGTTGATCCTTCTATGCTTACCATGTTCTTAGAGACCTCCATAAACTGTTACATGATATAAAAGTTGTGAAGGTCCTGTAGGAGTTAATAAAGAAGTGCATCGACAAATAATACGTCCCTGATGGACAACGCGTAGTAAGAAAAATTGGCAAGCATAAGGCTAAAATAGGGCGTGAGATGAGGCTCACTAGGCAGATAGGAGAATATGAGATGGACCAGGTCATTCTAGATCTAGGGCTTGACGCGAACGTTTTGCCTAAACAGACATGGGAGATAATTGGGAGACCTGCATTGAAGTGGTCTCCAATCCAGCTTAGAATGGAAAACTAACAGAATATCATCCCTATGGGACGACTGCATGGAGTAACATTGGATATCGAAGGTGCGGTCGCGTTGTTGATTTTGAAGTAATAGAGATCGTTAATGACGATAATCCATACCCCATGCTCCTTGGAATTGACTGGGCCATTAACATGAATGGAGTCATCAACTTGAAGAAGCGTAAAATGTCGTTTGAAAAGAAATCGCTTCGAGTTGTAGTACCGCTGGACCCTGCGGAAGGGTCATGCTACACTAAACTGATCTGCGATTATGAAGAAAGTGAAGATGATTTAGACAAAATCTACAAAATAATAGCGCGAGATCAAGACTATATCAATCAAACAGCAAATGGAAGAATTGCATGGTACCGGGAGAGTTCCTGCACCTCTGATTCAGAGGAAGAGTTGGAACATTAACAGAATTGACTGCATGAAGTATCTACACTGCACTGCAACATGATGAGTAAATCGTTGTGCTACATTTCGTTGGAGGTGAGGATTTTACCTTATTATGATGATTTGACTGATGTGGATAAATTTTTAGATGCGTTTGAGCTTGAAGTCCCTGAGCATCACTGCTTCCAAGCATTAGACTTGGCACTACGCACTACACTTGCACGATGGTGGGGTACGCACAAGGATAGATATGATGGATGAGGGGACTACAAAAGAAGGATGAGGTTGCTGTTTTCTCGACCTAACCTTTGATTGAATGAGAAATATGATGGGAGGAATGATCCATGCAATCATCTAGCGAAGTGGACTAAAGCTTATGGAACAGAACTGCAACAGGAATAGGTATGCTTGTTTTGCCATACTTTAGACACAATCCCCATGAACTGGTATTTGGAGACAGAGCTCTGCCATGGCACCATGGAGTGGGATATATTAAGTGAAGGATTTTTAATGAACTTCAGTTTTAAAGATGGGTTCGAGACCATTGATGAAGCTCTACAGGAGGTTAAGGCAATGATCTTCAAAATACCCCAAGAACCTTTGGAATGGTTCCAATCAGATTGGAGCACCTGGTTGCACCATGCGCTAGAATGTTGTAATGTGACCGCTAAGGAGGAGGATGAAGAGCCAAGAAATATTAATATCCCATAGGCTGAAGGGCATCGTAAAGTCGAGGGCCCATAGACAAAAAAACCCAAAAATCACCGTGCCATTGAAAACCAAGCAAGTGAACATTGGGAATAAAGCAGAACCGAATTTTGCAAAAATCAAGGATTATTGGGACGACGCTACTATGGATAAGGTTGTTGAGTTACTCCGTGAATACCAAGATCTGTTCCCTACTAAGTTTTTGGACTTGAAGGGCATAATAGGAGACTTGGGTGTTATGAAAATCACTCTGAAGTTGGATGCGCGGCCTGTTAAGCAGAGGTCATGTCGCCTGAATCCTAAGTACAAGGAAAAGGTTCGCTTGGAGTTGGATAAGATGCTGGAAGCATCTTATGATAGAACCAGCGGAAGAGTCTGATTGGGAGAGTGCAATGGTAGTTCAGGAGAAGAAGAAAAAGGGCAAGATAAGGATTTGTGTAGATCTGAGGAAGCTTAATGATGCCTGTGTCCATGACCCGTTCTCGAAAATGTTGGAGGGAAGGAGGCCTACTCGTTTACTGATGGGTTTTCTAGGTACCATCAGATTAAGATCGTGCCAGAGGATAGGAGCAAAACAACCTTCACGATGGAATGGGGTTGTTTTCAATATACTGTAATGTCATTTAGACTCAAGAATGTGCTTGTGATTTTTTCTCGCGTAGTCATCGCAGCATTCAAGGAGTTTATTCATAAGTTCTTGGAGGTGTACTTTGATGACTGGATGGTGTTCGGACTAGTAAAGCACCATGTAGCAAGTATGCACTTAATGTTGGATATGTGTTGTAGATACTAGATCACGATGAACCTGAAGAAGTGCATATTCTGTGATCCCTTTGGAATCCTTCTAGGTCATGTGGTGTGCAAGCAAGGGTTGATGGTGGACCCTGCCAAGATTGCGGTGATAGTGAATTTGGAGGCCCTGAGGAACGTAAAGCAATTGCGCGCAATGTTGGGACATACAGGATATTATAGAAAATTTATCAAGGCATATGCTCAGATTACTGCGTCTATGGAGAATCTGCTGAAGAAGGATGCAACATTCTGTTGGGATGAAGAATGTCAGCACATATTAGATGTTTTGAAAGAAAATATGATCACCACACCGATCTTGGTCTTCCCCGATTGGAAGAAAGAATTCCATGTACATGTCGATGCCTCTTTCATTGCGTTGGGCACAGTATTAAAACAGGCTAGTGAGGGAGAAATGGACCACCCTATAGCCTTCGCAAGCAAGAAACTAACAAAGGCCAAGAAGAACTACTCAATGACTGAGTGCGAAACATTAGCCATGGTGTATGCACTGTAGAAGTTCAGACGCTATCTGTTGGGCAGACATTTCAAGATGTACACAGATCATTCTGCCTTGAAATACCTAGTCAATAAGAATGTGTTGGCGGTAAGATCTGCCGATGGTTACTGCTATTTTCAAGAGTATGACTTCGAGGTCATTGTCAACCCAAGGAGGTTGAATGCAGGACCTGACCATCTGTCGCGGATCGAAATAGGAGAGGAACCTACTAATTTGGAGGAAGGATTGCCAGATGCGTAGCTCTTCACGGTGCACGTAGCTGATAGTCATTTTGTAGACATCATTCATTTGTTTACTGCGGGATGGCACCGGAAGGGTATACGAGTCAGCAAAAGAAGGAATTAGTGGTGCACACGGCAAACGTTTAGTGATTGCGGGACATCTATATAAGATGGGTGAAAACGAGAGACTGCGATGATAGGTGCCAAATTTTGGGAGGAACAACATTCTCATTGAAGCTCATGGAGGGGTTGCAGGAGGACATTATGCAAGAAAGGAAATTGCATAGAAGATTTTACGTGCAGGATTATAGTGGCCTACGCTGCATAAATATTCCAAATCATATTGTAGGGCATGCAATGCATGTCAGAGAATGGACATACCATCGCAAAGGGACGAGTTTCCATTGAATCCTCAAGTATCATTGCAACCATTTGAAAAATGGGCAATGGATTTCGTTGGGCCAATTCAGCCCCCAAGAAAGAAGACAAGTGCATGCTATATCATCACCGTGACAAAATATCTAACTATATGTGCATAGGCACATTTGGTTAAGGATTGTACAGGGTCTACAACAGTGAATTTTTTGTTTGAATATGTCTTAACTCGATTTAGTTGCCTGAAGGTATTGATGAGTGATCAAGGTATGCACTTTCTAAATGAGACAATCAGTGCATTGACTGGGGAGTTCCATGTCTATCATCAGAAGAGCACACCATATCATCCTCAAACAAATGGAACAGTTGAGGCATTTAATAAGATTTTGGAGAACGCGCTGACAAAGATTTACAACATGCAGTGGAATGACTGGGATGTGCACATACTTGTAGTACTATGGGCTTACAGGACTACTTGTAAAAAGCTAACAAGGCAGACACCTTTTAGATTGGTTTGTGGTGTAGAAGTTGTGATGCCAATGGAGTATATCATCCCTAGTATGCGCATAGAAGCTTTCGTAGGTATGGCAGATCGTGAAGCCTTTGAGGCACATCTCGTGTAGCTGATGGAGCTTGAAAGGATTGATTTGTGGTGGGATTCCATCAGCAAGTATAGAAGGAATGTGAAAAAACATGGTACGATCAACACATCAAGCTTCGCATGTTCAAGGTCAATGATCTGGTACTGTTGTATGATAGTAAGTTCACTAAGTTTCCGAGGAAATTTCAGATACATTAGCTAGGCCCATTTATTATCAAAGAAGTTATAGATGGAGGTGCAATTCGGCTCGTCAAGCTAAATGGAGAACCTTTTCTGGGAAGAGTGAATGGAAGCCACTTGAAGTTGTATACAGGGGATCCTACCCAATGACTATATGGCGGTAGGATAGTCATAGTGCTCTAGGTAGTTGCAAGGGAGCGCAGGACTATAAACTACACTGCTAGGGTTGGAGGACTATGCAGCAGGCAGGCTGCATAGAAAATGGTGAAGTTTCAATATAGGAAGTCGTGCTATGGAGGGGGGTGTTGTGTAGTACAGCAAGAAAGTGACCATTGAAGTCATTGTTCAGAATTTGATAGCCAGAAGACAATTAAGAGGAGCAGGCTGGCGGCATTTAAGGCCAAAATATTTAAGATATACCACCAAAACAACATTAATGATCGAAATTTGGGGGGAACGGTCGGATTTGAATTCAAAAACTACTATAAATTACCCGTGCTAGTCCAAGAGATAACACTTTGCACACTTGGAGATTTTTCTGAAATTTGTTGTCTATTGCTTATGAGCTGAGCATTTTGGGAAGAGTTTTTCATCCACACAGATGTTTCTCTTAAAGCCCATGAACTATTTATGGAAAATATTATTGCCACCAACCCCATAGAAGGTTTGAGTGTAGAGGCTATTGTATCCAATGCCCTAGGCCCTAAAATATCCAGTGTTGAAGTTATGCCTGCAGTGCCCCCGATGCTGAGGTTGCCAAGACCGAAACAATCCATGGAAAAATAGAAGCAACAAAAGTCGTTACAGATACGCACTTCCCCCAAGAAGCATACCATGACACCTGCATAGAAAAAAGACAACAAGTCGGCAAAAGGTGAACAAAAGTTTGTAGACTTGGAGGCAAAAGAAGGTCAAGGAGTAGAAGATGTTGATGCCAAAGGAGCAAAGACCATCACAAAGATCCCTCAGTATATCCCTCCGAGGAAGGGAAAGGCGAAGATTCCAAAAGACCTGGACTCTGAAAAATTTGTCATTTCCACACCCCTGCTACTTGAGTAGGTGCCTTTTGAAGGTTCGTGGCTCGCACAAGTCCCATTACTGAAGATGGAGGACTGGGACTTAGCAGATCATGCTATGTTCCCACAATTAGCGACATATAACTTCATGAAGTGGATATTCTATGAAGGCACAGGTGTGACAACGCTAAAGAAAGAAGAATGGGCCTATGGTGTTGAGCAATCCAGGCTACTTAACTTGCTTTGGGTGCCACACTACCACCACACCCCAATTAACACAACGTGCATATGCCAACTGCTCACGCTGGTACATGGTGAGTGTTTATGGCTAGGAGGGCCTATCCCCATCACTGATATGTTGATTCACATGCTTACACACTTGCCGTATGAAGGGCTAAATTCGACCAAGGCGTTTGGTGGAAAGACAGGAGAGAAGGAGTTTCCTGAGTGCATGAAAAATGGTTATAAACTTGTGAAGAAGGCACACGGGTATTATATCCTATCAATAAATGACCTTGCAGTTCAATTAGTCACACAGATATTCTCTGGCAAGGTGATGAGGAAGTGTCGCACAAATGAAGTTTTGGTTCCCATCATATCTCTAGAAGCTCAGTGTGCAAAAGGCGTACTATTCAATTGGTTTAGATACCTATGCCAAGAGTTCCTAGCGAATTTCCGCGAGGCGTAGCATGAGACCAAGCCATTCCATTATGCTTGGTTGCTACTATCTATTATTCTGGTTGTGTGGGACCTATTGGAGGACAGCTAGTTTCCTCCATTGGAAGAAGGATTGCTAGAGGCAGCACAATTCACCTCCCTATGGGCTACGAAAGACACCACAAGCATCATAGAGACGAAATTTTTTTGGGTCTTGATGGAAGCAAGTCTCCGCATGGTAGTTAACTAGTGCCCAAGGTTGTCCCCAACCTTGTACACACAATTGTCCACCTATGCATCTTTCAAAGCTGACTTCCATAGAGTTTATATCCAGGCCCGGGAGGATCCCACACAGAAGTGGTATGACCTGCACTATTTGGTAACAGATTTCGATGTGTAGGAGGTAGTGTCGCACTAGCTAGCTGAGTGGTGTGCCCCGTGAGATTTGGTTGTTGGACCAAGCACAGGTGCAGAAAGTGTAGCCACAAAGAAAAGAAAGGAGGAAGCTAAGCAGGCTACATAGAAGAAGAAAGATACTGCCAAAAAGGCTCGGGTCAAGGCAGAACACATTGCTAATGGGAAGGCACAGCAGGAGCGACACAAGACCCAGAAAGATGACAAGTCACCTTCTACAGCAACAGAGACCAAAATAGGGCAAGGTGATAGAGGCGAGGAAGGGCCATGCACCCCCTTCAGTGTGAAAAGGCAAGATGTGGAACAGCAAGCTGGCTCGAGGAAAAAACAGAAGGCACACAAAACACAGGTTGAGCCCCTGGTGCTCACAAAAACCAATCTTGATGAGATCAATGACAAATTCAGGGATGTCGCCATAGAAGTACTATAGCAGTTGGAACAACAGTACATTTAGACCTTAGGAGGAGTGCATAAGGATCTTCGAGAGTTGCAGCTCCAAGCATATGTTGACAAAGAGAGCGGCGCAGTGTGCAGTTCAGCGCAAGAATAGGATATTGGTGCGGAGCTAGTTCTATGGGTGACAATGCATGTGCGACTCTTCCCCTTTCCTATAAGTTCAATACGCACTAAGACTAAGGAACATCGCACCCTCCTTGATAGCATATCGAAGATGGGCCTGAACCTTGTCGTGATGCAACTGGAGACTGTTGGGTTGTGTTATATTCTTTCCATGACTAGATCCCCTAGTCTAACCAAGGGGTTAGAAGGGGGGCGGAGCCCCCACTTTGTTGCGCCAATGTGCAATGGGGGGGTCATAAGTGGTTTGAAGGGGTGGTTAGGCCCCCTCTGTGGGGCCCAGGGCAGCACCCCAGGGAATTTTTTTTTGGATCCTATATTAGGTGGGCAAACCAACCTATGGTTTTGTGCATGGTTTTCGCACATGGTTTTGGGCGTGATGGTTTTCGGTCCATGGTATTGGATGCCTAGGCATGTATATATATGTTTTGTAACATTTGAAGGAACATAATGAAAAGTCAATCTGGTAGTCCCGGTTTTGGTATCCATGGGAAAATCTGTGTATATTTGTTTTATGTGTTATGCTCTCGCTATTGTTTATTTTCTATTTTTTAGAATTCGTATGCAAGTCATTTCTGAATGGGGTTAAAACCTACAGAGACATTGCATGAATTATTACATGGAATTGCATGAGAGTTTTGCCTTCAAGAACAAAAATCACTTAGTGCTATCAGCGAGATCAAGGTGAATAATGGTATCTGTTCACCGAGAAGACATAGATTTTGGAAGAAAAGGAGGTGCTCCAAGTGCACAGTTCACGGTTGGAGTCCATGGTTGCGAAGGCATGCATAACTGTGCCTGAACTTCATATTCCCAAGGATGCACAACCAGAGGTGAAGGTTAGAAAATTGGATGCTGGGGTGCTTGATGCAAAAGATGAGGTTAGTCGAGTTCAATTTGAACTCAACATGAATTTAACTGACCTACAACTGAAGATGCAGCCATCGACTCTGTCGGAGGTCCAGGAGCAGTGTGGAGTCACCGTAAAAGAAGGGATTAACACTTTGGATGCCATAGTGGCTGACTGTTCGGCCTTAATTGAGCAGGCAATGGAGTTGGTGATGACTTTGTAGGAAGACCCAACCCTAAAGATTCTGAATACAAAGGTGTGGAGCTGCAGAAACAGTATGATGAAGTCTGAGCAATGGTGCACTCCATTTCCCTAGCATAGAACCTGGCCAAAGTGCAGGAAGGGAAGCAGCCCCTCACGTAGGTTGAAACAGTAGAAAAGGAGGCCTTGCTTCAGGCCAGGTTGGGGCCTTACTTAGAAAAAGCTTACCAGGTCACAACCAGCATTCAGGGAAATCTTACAGGCTTGGAGCAAGTGCAGTAGACCATGAAGCTAGCCGTAGAAGGATGTTAGGTCCCTATACTACTAGTGTAACCCCTTATCTTTATTAGTACAACCCCCGTATTATATTGTTGTGCCCATGTAGTCCCCATATTGTTATTATTGTGCCCCATAGAAGCCCACTATTCTTATTATTGTGCCCTTACATTATTATTGTTATGTCGGCTTTGATTATATTATGACCCCTTAAACTCCTATATATAGAAAGGAGGTCTTGTCATTTGTATCATCCAAGAATTGTTCATTTGTGTAATGTAAAGGAGGTTTCCTCCTCGAAGAGGCTGAATTCTAAGGCGTTTATCTATCTTTTCTATCTTTTTGTGAGTTAGTTTCATAACATTTGGTATCAAAGCTTTGGATTCTAGGGTTTTGCTGCTCCAAACAAGTCATCGTGGAATTTTCGCTATAAAGTTTTTTTCTAAATTGTTTCCGAAGCTAAAAAAAACAATTTGAGAAAAAATCTCTCTGAACCTCGGGACTGAATTTCAGATCTTGTCTCGCTATATTTTTGGAGATATGATATGAGGAAGTCAGGGTTTTTGCAAGCTCCATAATTTCATCTAAAACAAGCCATCCCGGAATTTTCGCTATAATGTTTTCTCTACAAAGTTTCAAAAGCTAAAAAAAAACCCATGTGAGACGAAATTAGTCTGAAACTTGGGTCGAAATTTCAAATCTTGTCTCGCTATAGTTTAGGTTATATGATCTGAGGAAGTTAGGGTTTGCGCAGACTCCCAAATTACATCCTAAACAGGTGACCTTGGAAAAATCATCATAATGTTCTCTCTAAGAATCATATTGAAATTGTGTTAGAAGTTACAAAAAGAGGATGGACTGCATTTTGTTTGGTTATAATTTTCAGAACCTAAGGTTGAAACAGTGATACGTGGCACATTGTACAAGTTCACTCTACTAAACTAGTCTATAATTAGGTCATCGCGAGTGATTAGGAATAAATCTTTCTTCGGGAATCCAATTGCGATCAAAATTGCAGAGTTAGAAACAAGACTTAGAGGGCTATTATAGACCAAAATTTCAGAACTTAAAGATCTGAAATTACAGAGTTACAGTCGTTTCAAGATCGAGCTCCTAAAATCAAGAAAATGGGAGAAGAGGAAGTTTGATGGCAAGGATTCGATAAATTGGATACTACAGATGGAGAAATACTTTGATCTACATGGTGTACCACTATTACAAAATATATGTATTGCATATAATTATTTAGAACCAAATCAATTTTTATGGTATAAAGGGCTTTGTTCTCGTAAACCACTTGTTACATGGTCAATTTTCATGGAGGAAATGATAACACATTATGAGGATACAAAGAGCAACACCTTCTTTAGCCAATCGATAAATCTTAAAAAAAAATGTTCAATGGTAGAGCACATTGAGGACTTCCAACAATTGAATATAAGGGAAAATGATATTCCAGAGAAGCAGAGGATTGATGTCTCCATAGGGACTTTGAAGGATAACATTCAACATGAGGTTCATCTTTGGGAACCTGATTCATTGGAGAAGGCATTCAGGTTGGCAAGAAAAGTGGAAAGAAAAATTATGGCAACAAGGAAGTCTACCCGTCAAAACTATAAATATGGAAGTTTTGTTTCTCCTAGCCTTCCATAACCTACAAGGTTAACACCACAACAATTGGAAGAAAAAAGAACAAAAGGGATTTGTTACAATTGTGATAACAAATACATTAAGGTTCATAAGTGTGCTAAGAAGAATTTGTTTTACATAGATTGTGAAGAGGAGGAAGAAAAGGATCAAGAAACATCAAAAGAAGATGATATGCACCGGGAACCAACCCCAGAGAAAGAAGAAATGAATCCGACCACATCTTTCAAAGAATTGGAAAGAATTACCACTCCTCAAACTCTCAAGATAGAGGGACATATCAAGAAGAAAAATGTTCAAGAAGTGAAAGATCACATCGAGAAAGAAGAAATGAATATGACCATATCTTGTAATGCATTGGCCATAATTACCACTCCTCAAACTATCAAGATAGAAGGAAATATCAAGAAGAAAAAGGTAATAGCGTTGATTTATTCAGACAGTACCCATAATTTTATTCATTGTAAGATAGCCAAGGAATTGAATTGCTTCCTATATCTAGCACTAGAGTGTCAAGTGATGATTGCAAGTGGAGGAACCATAAATTTCTCTGGAAAGTGCCATAATATCAAGCTATCCATGGGAGAATATGTATTCAATAGCCTAATGCTTTCCATTCCAATGCGTGGTGTTGATGTTGTACTAGGTGTCTAATGGCTACAATCCTTGGGTACAATAGTGTTGATTTTCAAGAACTTCTCATGAAATTTTCTTTGGAAGGAAAGGAAGTTGAATTAAGGGGTATCACAGGAAAACCGAAAAATATAATCAGCTCTAACGGACTAACAAGGCTTCTAAAGAAAGAAAAACGAGGCGTAATTACAGAATTATGTTCGCTAGAGGTTCCCACATCGAATTCACTTATTTCTCCATATCTCCAAAAAGTCTTGGACAATCATTCCAAGGTATTAGAGACTCCCAAAGGCCTCCCACCTATTCATGATCATGATCATTCTATTCACTTGATTCTAGGAAGTGTTCCTCCAAACATCAGGCCTTACAGATATTTGTATGCCCAAAAGAGTGAAATTGAACGTATGATTGCAGAAATGCTAGAGGCTGGTATAATTCAACCTAGTCAAACTTCTTTCTCTGCTCCAGTAGTATTGATGCACAATAAGGATGGGTCATGGCGCATGTGTCTAGATTATAGAGATCTCAACAAACTCACTATTAAAGATAAATTTCCCATTCCTGTCATTGATGAAGTATTGGATGAATTTCATGGATTAATTTACTTCACCAAGTTGGATCTTCATTCAAGATATCATCAAATAAGAATGAAGACTAAAGACATTTTGAAAACAACATTATTGAAGAAAGATGCATTTTCATGGACTCCAGAAGCAACGAAGGTTTTTGAACATCTTAAAGGGGCAATGTGCCAAGCAACGGTCTTAGCTACGCCGAAGTTCACAAAAACCTTTATTATGCAATATGATGCATCAGGAAATGGAATTGGTGATGTTTTAACGTAAGAAGAAAGACCCATTGCTTTCGAAAGTCATCCAATCAAAGGAAAGTATTTACACAAAGCTATTTATGAGAAGGAAATGTTGGTAATACTACATGCACTTAAGAAATCACGACCTTACCTAATGGGAAGACACTTTAAGGTAAAAAAGGATCATGATAGTCTTAAATACTTTTTAGAACAAAGATTATCTTTAGAAGAATAGAAAAATGGGTCACAAATATGTTGGGTTATGACTTTGAAATCATCTACAAAAAAGGGAAGCAAAATGTTGTTACAGATGCACTCTCAAAAAATTATGAGGATGTGGAAGCATTGTTTTGGGCTATTTCTATTATCCAACCAAATTGGATAAACGAAGCAAGGGATGAATGGAAGATGAAGAAGTGTGGCCACTCATTCAAAAGTTATAGAAGATCCCAATTCAAACAATATGGCTAGAACTTGACGAGGAAGGAAAAATCATATTGGACCCCAGAGCAGTCACATAAACAAGAACCCGATAGCTACGAAATCGGCTAATTTCAGAGTATCTCATCAAGTGGAAGAACTTACTTGCTAAAGATTCCACATGGGAGGACAAGAATTTTATACAGAAGCACCAAGAACTACTCAAGCATTGAGGACTAAACTTTTTGAAGGAGAGGGGCATGTTAGGTCCCTATACTACTAGTGTAACCCCTTATTGTTATTAGTACAACCCCCTTATTATATCGTTGTGCCCATGTAGTCCCCATATTGTTATTATTGTGCCCCATAGAAGCCCACTATTCTTATTATTGTGCCCTTACATTATTATTTTTATGTCAGCTCTGATTATATTATGACCCCTTAGGCTCCTATATATAGAAAGGAGGTCTTGTCATTTGTATCATCCAAGAATTGTTCATTTGTGTAATGTAAAGGAGGTTGCCCCCTCAAGGAGGCTAAATTCTAAGGTGTTTATCTATCTTTTCTATCTTTTTGTGAGTTGGTTTCATAACAAAGGACCAACTACAGAGAAACTAGTGGAGGAGATCAAGCAAGAAGCCAATTAGAGTGTTGTCAATATTACTATAGTTTAAGTGGAGCTAGGGGATCTTCACAGCAAGATCACCACGCCAGTCGAGTGACTCAAGGGCGAGTCATGATCTTTGTGTTGGGGGCCTATTGGGATGGGGTCCCCTGGGTCAATTTTGGGGTTAAAAACCCAAGTTTTGATGTAATTTTTGTAAATGATGTAAAGTCTCTTCCATTTATGGATGCAGAGCACGTAGATTATTAGGAGTCAAATGGGTTTTAGCCCCCTATTTATGTAAATTTGAGTCAATTTTGAGATCCACCCATGATCCACGGACCATGGGATTGTATAAAGAAAAGTTATAAGTAGGCATGTCTTATAGAGTCTAAGGGATAATCTGATAGTCTGAGATGTAGTGGGTCAGTAGAACATAGCGCAGAGAAGTGGGTTACATAAGAGAGAAAGGCTCTGCAATTGAGTATGCAGAGGCCTAGGTAGAGTCCGCAGTTGAGTGCGCGGACCCCTGCAGTTGAGTGCGCAGGGTAGTTTGAGTCTGTAATACCATATTGAAGATCAATAAAAAATATTGTTGAAGAATTAATATGTTTATCTGTTTACTTCTATGTATTTATGATTGCGATATGTGTTATGGATGAATAATGTATTTATGAAATATTGATCTAATGATGTGCAACTCTACGGATTAAGTCTTAGTAACTATACGCACTGCATATTAAGTACTTTTGTGAGGATTGAGATATATTCTATTATGTTTATTAAAATACTTAATTAGATCTACACGAGCTCAGATCTAGGGTTACTTTCTGATGCGCATAAGTGGATGATTCGAATCTTAAAGGTCTGTAAAGACCAATCATAGACCTTCGCAAAGGTCTAGGGACCATTTAAAGGGAGTTGCAGTATTGATCCCTAGGGGTTTATAGATCTGCGTGAAGGCACATCTGGGGCACTAAAAGACATCACACTAATCTCTGGATGCAAAAACTTGGTTCCAACATCCCCCATACTGCTTTGGGTGAGACTGCAACTTGCGCTACGTGGGTTGTTGCCAAAAGGGACAGTAGTGTAGGGTTTTGTTTGGCACAATTAACTCTAAACCTGGGTCAGTACCCCCTCAGCCAGCAAGATCCTACATAGTATATAATGTTTGTTGAAGACTATCTTTCGCTTTTTATAAAGGTCTTTGCCCTTGATTATAAATTCCATATCTGTCTCTTGATGTAAGGTTCATGTAAATACCTATGGTATAAATCATTGTAAACTTCAGTCATCTATGGACTATTATGGTCAAGACATGTAATCCCATCTTTTTTGTACATTTGATGTAATGTTTAATCAAATATGTAACCCCACTATGTTGGGTGATCAATGTAAGCATGAGTTATTGGTGATAGGAAAATGAAATTCTTTGTATATCTTTAGAAAATTCAGCATGTGCTCAGGGGGAGCATGGTCACTATTTAGAGTCCATACTTAGCAGTTTGGATCTATAGTGCTCATGTCAACAAAGGGAGAGAAGCCTTCCTTCAGCATTGGTAAGCCCTTTGCCCTTGATGTCAAAGGGGGAGATAAGCTTAGTGTTTGGAGAATGCGTGGTGAATTGGGAGAGAAACTTGGTATATCCACAAATGTGTTTACAAGTATCTACAGTTGATGGTTACCAAACACCAAAGTAGTTGCCATCAAATCCAAAGGGGGAGATTGTTGGCATTATGACAAATGTGTTGTCCTTAATGGAAACCTACTTAATAGATAGTAATGACTGGAAACCTACTTACCATGGTATTGGCCCATAGTAATGACTGTGACAATAGATATTTGATCTCGTCAAAGAATACCATCAACATAAATAATGGTTTGACCCATGGTATTGGCTAAGGCCTAAGCTATATAAGGACATGAAGATCAAAGAGTTTCGAGTGTGCATGATTTGGGTTATAGATGAATTGCTTGATCTAAAATAAGTGTGCACTCAGGAGTGTGATGATGGATCAGATCTTATATATCTAAAATAACTACACATTGAATAATCTTCTTATGGGTTGATACATTTGTGATGATGATGTTATGATGTGTGTCCTTTATAGTGTGGGTTAAGATTTGGGTTTGATTGATCTAGTGTGAAACAAAGGTATGGTTTAGTAATTACAGGTCTATACATAGGTTTTCTTCATAAATATCATGTACATATGTGGATTTTCTTTTGGGTAGTTGTGCATAGATTCTACAATATGGATAGATATGTATGCGGGTATGATTCTTGGAAGGCATGTACATACGCGGAATTATCTTATAAGTGTCATGTACATATGTTAAGGTTTTTTTGCATATGATGTCTAATCATTCTTGTTGTGTTTGTTGATGTCTGTCAATGAAGTATTTCATAATTATTTGTTGTTGACAATATTGGTTGAGGTTGAACTAATTATGTTATGAAATGTTGAATAGAACCGATACTACTATGAGATGATATGTATTTGGTTCAAAGATTTGTGACAAGGTCAGTATGTGTTTCAATGATTGATTCCAGTAGTGCAGTGATTTAGTTTAAGGGTTCGGTATTTTGAGATATGTACGTGGGTTATTTGAAGAGAAAACACGTATATACATGGGTGTGTCTAATAATAGTAGTCTATATATTCTGAATTTCTAGGGTTTGCAGTGACATGATCTAGTTTCTATGATGAAAAGTAAGTAGTCTTACATTCTGATGAAGAGTGTATAGTTATTTGATATGACCTATATGCTTTGGTGGTTTTAGATTCAATAAATGGTTTATTCAATGATTTGATGATTAACATGGTTCAGTGATTTTATATAGTGATTGGTTTCAGTTTTTTATTTGATATTGGGCTTAAATGATGGTAGTGGGTCCAGTATGAAAATTTGATGAAAGGTGGCCTACAGGTTGTGATGTTTTGAGTCAAGTGGATCCAGTATGAAAACTATGAAATGTGGTCCACAAAATTAATGAGGGTTGGAGCCTTCAGTGAGGAAGTCAAAGCTTCCTTCCAGTGGTAGCTGTTAAATCAGATCACAAGGTAGGAGTTCTTTTCTAGTTGGTGTCGATAAATGAGATCAGGGGGTTGGATCTCCCTTCTAGTGGGTTCTTGAGAAAGGGAGAAGGTTGTAGCCTTTTGCAAGTGGGTGTCTACATGCTGGTGGGTGTCTACATGCTGGTATGAATCTGTGCGTGTACAAGATTGTAAGAAGTTTTTTTATAATAAAAGATGAAGACAGAGATGACAACAACTCTGGTTTTTTCCCACATTGGGTTTCTACCTAAAAGTCTTTGTTTTCATGTGCGTTGATGTGTTTATTATGTGTTATGATTTATTTTTTCTTAATACACATGGTTACTATTTAATTAATGTCTAAATAAGTATTCATGGACTAGTTCAAGTTAAAGAGATGATCAATTAGTTGAAAAGTTAGTTAACTAAATATACACTAGTTATCCTCATCACAGTTGTGTACATATGATGGTTCACTGAAGTAAAGTCGCATACAAAAATATAAATAATAAATTGAAAGGCTTTAATGAGTTTTAAAATACTGATTCACACCCCCCCCCCCCCCCCCCCCCCGTTAGTATTTTTTCCAACAGCTTCTAACCAATATATAACTAGAATATAAACCATGAAAAATTAGCCATATAATCCACATAATAACAAGTACAAGTGCTCATAGATCACAATAGGAAAATAGCTCTTATTAATATATACAAAATCCAACTAAGTCAGGGACTTCCATGTACCACTCGACCATAGATTGTGCTGAACCAAATATTTCTTTCAACCAATCACCCCCTGTGCCATATTTCAAGCATGAATGTGGGGTATCATGGGATAAACCAAGGCATAATAAACTAGGGACTCTAGAGGTTAAGACACCTCCACCCTCAAACATACTACATATGGTGATTTATAACTTAACTTGTTGTAGTACTTACAATGGCCAGTGGTGAAAACATAACAAACATATTGTTTACTAGAGCTTTGAAAAATCTTATTACAATGTTTACAATAACAACCACATATACTTACACACATTTGCTTTAACCAGAAAATAAAAGGATATGATGCATGCACAAAAACAAGGGAATCCAGAGGCTCACACCTCCATGCTCAAAGTAATACCAAGATTCACCTCCTTCCCATGAATTCTAGAATCAAATTCCAAATTCTAACCTACATCCAATGCCTAATGCTAAGATCATTGCACTACATGTTCCACAAGTGAATAGTTACCGACTCATTATTACAGGGCACACTCCCATTGTGTTTTTGATTTCATCTAGAAATGCTAATCACAAAAATAAATGTATTCCCTAACCTTCCTTTCTCTACTACATATTCCCTGGGGAAATCTGGCTACCCACTTTCATGTAGTCACTCACCTTCCAAGTTCCCTGACATTCCCTTCTCTCCTACAAAGTCCCTTGAGCGATCCATCCCTTGGCAAGATTTCCTCACATCCAAAGGTCCAAAAACCAAGGCATATCTTTGCCTCAAAACCATCATATAAGTCATAGAATTCTCATGGAAATCAATTGAAACTATTGGGTACTGGTATCCCACAATGGCTCTACTCCTTAATGCTCTACCAGCATATTGTTGCATGTTCCAATTCCTTTTTGTTGTTGCTACTAGTTCTTACAATAAATTTCAACCACCCAAACCAGGAATTTCCCTTCTTTCCTATACCAAGCACATAATTACCATTAAACTAAAAATAAATTCAAAGCATACCTCATTGGTGGCCCATTAATAATTTGCACTTTCAATTATGTTTACTCCCTATCACAACAAGCCAAACTAGCTCTTTGATCAAATCATCATGTATAAACATATCACATCTGGTTAGCTAAAAACACAACCGTCATAAATGAGAATCATAAACCATGTGCATAATTAAAAACTGAAATAAAATATTGATACTTATCTTTCAAATGGTCCTTTGCTTATGCCTTTGTTCTTTTCTCTTTCCATATACACAATGAATCAAATGTCAAACCTACAAAGCACCTAGTGCCTTCTATTCTCTTTGACCATGTACATACATTAGATTAGTTTCCAAACCCATCAAGCACCCAGTTCTTTATCTTCTCTTCAAAGCAACAAGGAAATCCAGAGACCATACTGCCTCCTCCCTCAATACCAACAACAAGGGCATCCAGAGACTAAACCGCCTTTACCGTCAATATCAGCAACAAGGGCATCCAAAGACTAAATATTCTATACCCTAAATATCAACAACTCAAGATTGGTCTCATCCCATGTTGTCCGAGGCTCAAGGAACTAGTAATTCAACCCATAGCCTTCCAACGCTCCAGAGCATTTGTTCCAACCCACAACCACAGGGAACCCAATAACTAATCCTCTTCAAAACACGTGCACATACATAGTGTATGACACAACACCTACACCTACACCTATAGTATAGCTCCATAGATACACTTAAAACTAGTATACAACACCACACATCACCTACTCCCAGTGTACAACACCACACATACACCTACACTCAGTGTACAACACAACACATATATGTACACATAATACAATACAACGAATACACGTGTCATGATACAATGACTACACAATACCCATGACATGGTACCACATGTACACAACATATACATAATAATAGTACTACACACCCACTAACCACATTGTCTCTACCAGGAAACTTTGCCTCTAGTGTCTTTCCCATGCCCCAATGCTTACATCCACAACCCAAATCTTAGGTTTTTGGTTCTTTCCACTATCCATGCTTGTCCCAGTGTGCCATATATCGCAGTACTTTCATTTTAATGATGTATCCTTCAACATTACCTACCATAGCATAAACATAGGCATAGGTATAAGTGATGAGGTTCATAAATAGGTATATTCTATGGGTTACAATGCCATCCTCCATCTTATTAAATTATCTTTTTCTCACATTTATCTACAATTTTTTTTATATTATGCTTAGCGTGAGGAGTAAAGATGTGTTACTATGTCATGTGGCCTAAGATATGTTAAATACAAGAATAAGAGCACTTTTGAGATGATTTGAGCACAAGAACTTGGAGCAGACAAGAAAGAGAGATTCTAGGAGATTTTCCATCTCTTTAATTCCTCAAATCAATCAAAGATCGCCCACTCTATCTCATCAATTCGGTGTCACTGGTAGCCAAGCAAGCCAAGTTCATTGGCAGTCAAGCCAATGCAAGTCAAGGAAGAGTTAGATTCACTTATTCTTGAGTTAGGGAGGAAAATATCCCTGTTTTCTAGGGATTTGTTGATAGCTCCATTTTTTTATAAATAAACTAGCTAAGGGATTCATTAGGATTCAAAGTTTTATTGTAGCCAAGAGGCCATTAAGATGAAGCACATTTGAGTATTATTGTTATGATGCATTTGCCACTTTTTGAATGATAATTAGAAGTTCTATTTTGATCTAGCACTGGTTGAATCAGAGGGGTGAATCTCTTGTGTTAGGGCCCAACCCTAGCAATAGAGGTTCCTCTCACGTATCTATATTCTTAGGCTAGAATGTTGATTAGTTGTTGTTGTTTACTCATGTCTCTTTTAGCTTAAAAGATTGATTAAGTTATTGGTTTATTCATGCTTCCATTAGATTAGAAGATAAATTAGTTGTTGCAATGAAATAGAGTAAAATACATCAAAAGGGTTGTGACAGTGACCCCTTTCTCATCTCCCCCATGGGATCATGATTAGAGGACCCCACTCTCACAACCCAAAAACAGAGTTTGATTTCTTGCCAATTGCATAGATCAAGTTTTAGCATTAGTTAGATAGTTTTTATGATTTCTTGGAAAGATTTACACTTGTTATTTTTCTTCTCTTGATTTTTGTAGCTTAGAATATATTCTAGTTCATAAATCAATTTCCTAGCAACGGTTAGATTAGTTTTTCCAAATTCGATTCATATTTTCCATATTGAGATGAAACAATTTTCAACTAAAAAGTAATAAGTGTAGGTGTTATGCCAGGATTGTTGATCTGTAGGAAAGGATCCTTCCCACTAGCTCCATTTAGATCCTCTCTCCCTTCTGTTGATGCAACAAAACCCATGTTCTAAACCTCTATTTTCAGGTCACTGTGAGCAAGCCATCTTAGTCGAACCTGACCTTCTTGAAGTACTAGTCTTGGCCAAGGGTAAAGATGACCTTCCCCACACTTTCCCCAGTTGTCATACACCCTTCCAACACTTCATATCACCATTTTTTCTCTCCAAACCCTCTCATCCAACTTCCTGTCGCATTTTAGGACATCTTGTAGCAGTACAGGACATCTTGTAGCTCACCATAGCTCACCTGTAGTAGCCTATTTTGACCCTACTTTGACCTGAAAGGGTAGCCTAGCCTAGTTCAAGAGTAGTTTCACCCCTCATCTTGGACTCCATGACCAGAAGTGCCACCTAGATTAGTCCCTTCACTCCTTTTTCCTTCCTACAATATTTAAGAGCGTTAGTCCTTTTTTCGTCCAAACCTAACAATTATAATTTCTTTACTTTGCAAGTGTGAATTAGGTAGAAAATGCATGCACTTTTGAATTGTGAAATGATAGAGTAATCTAATGTTTTCAAGCAATCCTAATAGCTATATGATTGAGTGAAAGATAACATAGTTTCCTTTATGTAACCTAGCATAAGATTGTATCCTTTCATAACATTTACAAGTTGACAACTTTCATCTTCTGAGTGTAAAATCATTTACTTTCTCTACACTAGGACTAGACTTCACATTCTTCTTTCATTAGTTAGACTCCATTCAATTCAGTAGAGGAATGGTTTGATACCCTAATGATCAATTGACCCAGTTGATGGTGGCATGAGTATAATAATGCATCTACTGTGTATACAACATTGTCACCTCTAAGCTTGTATGAAACCCTGAGTTGATAAAGTAAAGTTGGTAGCCTTGGGAGTTGTAGCACTCTTGTTGCAATACTGGGGCTCATCACTTTTTGGCATTGTTTCCGAGGATCAACTCCAACCTGCCAATCAACCATTTCATCCATATGCTTCTACACATCCTCAGTGGAATAACCCATCACAAGGTTGGAGGCCTCAATTCAACCAACCCCTGCTTTATTGCCTCCACCTCCACTTCAACCACAGATCATTCATCCTGCTCCACCTAAGAAACCCTAGATGCCTTCTCATCCAAATCTGAACATGAACAACAAGCAGACACAATAGGTCTATAGTGGAGAGACATCATACACTGCCTATGTTGTGGAGATTCAATAAATCAATCTCATGTCTAGAAGAGTGCTCGCAGAGAACCAACATCCATCTCCACCTGAGGAGCTTAAAGAAGAAGAGGAAGAGAGTGTTCCTAAATATAATCCACCTCCTTTTCCTGAAAGATTGATCCATTATAACCAGCACACCTAGAAGAGACTGAACTTCTGGGAGAATTGAAAATTGTGTTTGTTAAAATCCCACTCCTTCAAGCTATCAAGGATGTTCCCATCTAAAACAAGCTTATAAAAAGTAAATGCTTCAAACATCCTGGGAGGAGAAAGAAAGACACCCCAACCATTAATTTCATTTGTCAATAGTCTGATCTAATGTTGGAGAAAGTTATTTTCCCAAAGTATCTAGAACCTAGAATTCTGGTGGTAGATGTGAACATTGATGCATTATTGTCCCCCACATCTTGATTGATCTTGGGGTTGCCATCAATGTGATGAATATGGAAACTATGCTCAATCTAAACCTCCAAGGATATTTGAGAAAGACCACAATAGTGTTGAAACTTGCAGATAGGTCCATAGTGATTCTTGAGGGAGATTTTGAGGATGTAATGGTCTCTATTGATTCCTGGAAGTATCATGCTCTCTTCCTAGTTCTTCAGAACAAAACCAAATTCAATGGCTATCCTCTCATCCTTGGAAGACCATGGCTAGCCACTTCTGATGCTTACATAAATTGCAGAGCTGGAAACATGACCATTAAGAATGGGCATTTGTCCAAGTAGTTCGTATTGTACCCTCCTACTCAACCATCCATCGAGCATAAATTACCCCTATGGTTGGAAGAGGAGGAGGAAGATGAAGTGTATCATACAATATCCCATCCAATTTTTACCCTAGATTATATTATAGGAGGGGAGAAACCTAATGAAGATGACCTCATTAACCAAATCATCTAGAACCAGTCCCCCAACACCATGCCTCTTGATGAGCTTGTGAAGGAATCTGAGGGGAATCCTTGGACTGAGTTATGCTTGGTGGACCCAAGTCCTGCACATGTCAAAATGGTAGAATTTTTTCCATCTAAAACCTTGAAGATCAACCCCTCTCTCTCAGCCAATCAAGAAGAGAAGTTGTGTGACATGCTGAGAGAGCACTTAGATGCCTTTTCTTGGAGCTATAGAGAAATGAAGGGAGTGCATCATTCAGCATGTACTCATCACATCTACATCAAGGAAGGATGAAAACCAGTGCACCAACCTCAGCGGAGGTTGAACCCAGCCCTCAAAGACATAGTAAAGTAAGAATTACAAAAGTTGTTGGATGCATGGTTAATTTACCCCATCTCAGATAGTGAGTGAGTATCCCCTATGGTTTTGGTCCCAAACAAAAATGGAAAATGGAGGATCTGTGTGGATTACAAAGAACTAAACAAAGCCACTAAAAAATACAATTTCCCTTTATCTTTCATTGATAAATTCTTTGATGGTCTTGTAGGGAATAATTTCTTCTCTTTCTTGGATAGGTTCAGTGGTTACAATCAGATCCAGATCAGCCCAGAGGACCAGGATAAAACTACATTCACTTGTCCTTGGGGTACCTTTGCTGATAGGGTCCTTCCTTTTGGATTATGTTGTTGGCATTATAATGTATGTGTTGTACTTGATGGCAACCCACTTGTAGTAGAACAACTCACTTGTATATGGTAACTAGATGAATCTACAGAATATATATCAGATGTGAGAGAGTGTAGATGAAAGATCACAGTATAGCAAGTAAATAACAAAGAATTACAGATCAATCTTCATAGAATAAAGAAAGAGAGGTATACACAAGTTCACCATTGACCAAGCCGTGTATACATGCAGGTTCACTGTATACAAGTCGCGTATACATACACATGCACTTTCACAAAAGGAAAAGCGCATATACCTTGGAAAACTAAGTTTTTGGTTCGAAGTATTTGGTCCATGGTATTTTGATCCATGGTATTGGTCCAAGGTATCTGGTCCATGTATTTACCCTAGGTATTTAGTCCAAGGTATTGGTCCTAAGTGGTTTTGGTCCATGGTATTGAGAAAGGCCTAAAACTATAGAAAGAGGAGAAGATCATTAAGCCAAAGTGTGCAAGTATCGAATATCTAATGAAGTGTGAGATCTAGTATGCATGTTATTGGGTTATGGTGCATTGTTGGATCTAAACGAAGGATGAAACTTAGCAGATGATGAGGAACTAGATCTAATGATGGATCGGGATCTTAAGGCGTAAATTGAACTATCATTATGTGTTTTTTCTCATGAATATTCTAGATCTGAATGCTGACGCATATATTATTCTGTAAATGATATGATCTGGGTATAACTAAAGTCTGGAATAGTTGCAGAATTATGAACTAATGTTTGCAGATGTATACGCTGGTTGGCTTTGAGAAAAGTGTGTATACACACAAGTTCAACACATTAAAGTTGTGTATAGCTTATAAAATATGTTTTACTTGTTGTTGGTTGTTTTTACAGAGTTCTGGGTTCTGGTATGGGTTCTGGCTAGTGTAGTCTGGTGACAGTAATCTGAATGATCAGATTGATGGGTTGTCAAAGTGATTGATTGATTCAGTTGTGGTTGGTTCAAAAGGTGATTGGTTGATGCAGATATATTTGATTTAATTACACTTATGATGTTGTTGATGGATTCAGTCTGAAAATTTATGAAACGTGGTCCCTGGAGGAAGAAAGAAGGTCATAGCCTTCTATAGGTCGACACCTACGTACTAGTAAACATATCGGCTAGTACAGGAGCTAGGTGGTTGTAGCTCCATTCTAGTAGAGGCCGGAGAACAAGAGAAGGTTGTAGCCTTCTACATCTAGAAACCTACGTACTAGTATAAGACTGCACCAATACAAAAATTGTAAACAAATTTTCTTATTATTAAAAGAAGACAGAGATGAAAACAGTAGGTGGTTTTCATCCACATTGGGTTTCCACCTTATATCTTAGTGTTCACGTGTGTTTCTTACGTGTGATGCTTTATTATGCTTTTATTGCACTATCTAATGAATTCTTGATATACCGCTTAAAGCTCAACGCATGATAATTTGGGTAAATCAAAAGATCTTTACATATACGTTGGTTTCCTAAAGTACAATTGCGCATACATGCTAGTTCACTTAGCTAACGTAGTGTATAAAAATCAGTTTTGAAAATTAAATTATTGATCTGATAATACGGATTCACCCCCCCCCCTCTCAATATTATTTCCAACAATTGGTATCAGAGCAGGTCCTTCAGAAGAAGTTTGATCGCTTGAAGGAAGATCCATCATCATGAGTAATCAAGAAAGCGAGGATCCATCAGACTGCCAATCTTTGATGGGAGCAGCTTTGTTTGTTGGAAGATAAGAACCACAACCTATCTTCAATCACTTGGAACAGATGTCTGGGAAATTGTGGAAGGAGGATATACATTTCCATCAGCAATTCCTACAGATACGATAGGTAAAAAGCAATATGAAACCAATGCCAAGGTTGTCAATACATTATTGGGAAGTCTGTCACAATCAGAGTTTTTCAAAGTTATGTAGCTCAAATCAACCAAAGAAATATGGGACAAAATCGTTCTAAGCTACTAAGGAGACTCTCAAGTAAAATGTGCTAAACTGCGAACTCTCAGAATTCAATATGAAACTCTTAAGATGCACGATGATGAAAGTATTGCTAGTTACTTCTTACATATAGATGAGGTTGCTAATTGCATGAAGAATCTAGGTGAAGAGATAAAGGAAGTTACCTTAGTTGAGAAAGTTTTAAGATCCTTGTTTGCTAAATTTGAATCAAAAGTATCTGCCATAGAAGAAAAATAGGATCTACAGAATATTACTATGACACAACTTCACGGAATCTTAACTACCTTTGAGATGAGAAAAGGAGGCCCATCAAATATGAGAGAAGCCACATTTAAAGCTTCAGCAAAAGGAAAAGAATAACTCAATGAATCAGGACATATTTCAGAAGAAGAAGATGAAGTAAACTTTGTCAAGAAGCTTCAACGGGGTTTTGGAAGATTCAGAGGTAAACTACCTTTCAAATGTTTTGCCTGTGGTAGAGTCAGTCATTATGCTGCCAAATTTCCTCACAAAGATAAATATGATAAAGGGAAGGAATCTGCAAAATGGAATAGAAAGCACAGTGTAAGTAAAAAGAGCTACTATACTCATGAAGATAGCGATGGATTATCAAATAGTGATGAAGATGAAAATAGGAATGACTATATACTTCTAATGGCTTATGAAGATGATAAATTTTTGGATGTTTTAGAAGAAGATGAACTTCATGAAGAAATTTCTAAACTCAAAATCTATTTAGAAGAAAAGAATATGATTATAGATACCTTGACATATCAACTTGCTGAAAGAGGAAAACACAATGAAAAACTAGAATGTGAAATTGTGGGTTTAAGAAAGGATCTTGAGAAAACAAAATCTCTCAATCTTAGATTTGCTAAAGGATCAAAAACCTTACATGAAATTATCAAAGTACAACATTCTCCTTTGATAAAGACATGTCTTGGATATACTGAAGAAGCACAAAAGTTGTCAACATCCACTAAAATCTATCTTGATGCAACAAAGAACAATGAACAGCATGACAATTGTCAGAAAAGGCATAAGGCAGATCACCAGGTAAATCAGGCTCAGTTTTCTCCAAGGATAAACAGAAGTCACAACCAACCTCAGGTAAATCATACTTAATTTGTTTCAAAGATGAATAGAAACTACAATCTCCAGATCAATAGATTCGATAATCACAGGAACTTCTTCAATGGTCAATGTTTCTCATGTCATAATTTTGGACACAAAGCTACTCAATGTGTTGCTTAAAAAACCATCATGACTAGAGAAGCATGAAATCAAAGGAATGTAGCAGGGATGAAGAAAAGCTCCTATAATAACTTTTCTCTTCTTGAAAATGAAATAGAATGCTCAATCTGTAACAACTTTGGCCTTGAAGAATTTGAATGCAGGAGTAAATTTCGACAAATATCTCAAAAGGAGAAAACTCCATTAAACCCCAAAATATGGAGAAAGAAAGAACCGAAAACAGAAATATGTGGTATAGCTTTGTATGTAGAAGGAGAAGAAAACCAGTGGTACATCGACAGTGGATGCTCAAAACACATGACAGGGGATAAAGAAAAACTACACTCATATAATGCCTTAGAAAAGGAAAATAATGTATCACTTGGAAACAACACTCCTACTATCATAAACGGTAAAGGCTCTATTTTCTTGGAAGAAAAAGTTAAAAATCTGGGAATGTTATGTATGTTGATGGTTTAAAACATAATCTATTGAGTGTAAGTCAAATGTGTGATCAAGGAAATGAAGTGGTGTTTCCATCAAATGGATGTGTTGTTCATGAGCTTGATACAGGAGAAACCATGATCAAAGGTACAAGAACTCCAAACAACCTATACATACTCAAGGGAGGACAACAATAGTGCTATCTAAGAAAAATGATGAAAACTGGCTATGGCACAGAAGATTGGGACATCTAAGCTTTTCTCAAATAACAAAAGCATGCAGATTCTAGGTTGTTCGTGATCTTCTAGGTATCAACATTCCTAAAAATACTATATGAAAATCATATCAATTCGGTAAGCAAACCAAATCTCACTTTTTCGAAAAGGAAGGGTCAGCTAGTAGGCCTCTTGAACTTGTTCATACTGATTTATGTGGACCATCAAGAAAAAAGTCTCGTGGAGAAGAATACTTTATATTATTCATTGATGATTTTTCCAGAATGTGTTGGATAGGTCTTCGAAAGCATAAAGATGAAGCATTTGAAAATTTCAAAGCCTTTAAAGCTTTAGTTGAAAATGAATCAGATCGTAAAATCAAATTCCTCAAATCTGATCGAGGAGGGGAATTTACCACGGATGAATTCTTTGACTTTTGTGAACAACATGGAATAAAAAGGCAGTTCTCCACCGGAAGGACTCCTCAACAAAATGGAGTGGTAGAAAGGATGAACAGAACTATTCAACAAATGGCTCGAGCTATGCTAGATAAATCTGGAACTCTTGCAACCTTTTGGGGTGAAGCTGCATTCACCACCATCACTATTCTCAACCAAGCAAATGTTCGGGTAAACAGTACTCAAACTCCACATGAAATTTGGTATGGTAAGACTCCTACTGTAAAATACTTCAAATTTTTTGGAAGCAAATGTTACATCAAAAGGATTGATGAAAAACTTGGTAAGTTTGAAACCAGAGAAGATGAAGGTATTCTTCTTGGATACTCTTCCCAAAGTAAAGAATATAAATGTTATAATAAAAGACTTGGGAAAATTATTGAAAGTATTGATGTTGTGGTTGATGAAGCATGCAAAAATCCAAAACAGATAAAAACCAAAGATTATGACAATGAAAAAGATGAGGATCATTTTCCCACATCAAATCACACTGATTCTAAGGAAGAAACCAATGAAGCACCAGAAGAAGAGATAATAGTAGAAGAAAAGACTCTGTCTAGGTATGTTCAGAAAAATCATCCAGAAATGCAAATTTTAGGGGAAAAGGGGGCAGGTTGCAGACAAGAAGAACTATTGCAGAAGCCTCAAGATATCTAGCATTATTATCTTCCATCGAACCCAAAAATGTAAATGAAGCATGCAAAGATGAAAGTTGGGTCAAGGCCATGAATGAAGAACTTGAGCAAATTGAAAAGAATAATACTTGGGAATTAGTTCCTAGACCTCATGATAAAAATATCATAGGAACTAAATAGAGATTCAAAAACAAGCTGAACGAAAATGGAAAAGTTATTAGAAACAAGGCCAGACTTGTTTGCAAAGGATATGCTCAACAAGAAGGTATAGATTTTGAAGAAACTTTTGCACCTGTTGCTAGACTTGAAGCCATAAGGATGTTTCTTACTCTTTCTAGTTTTCAGAAATTCAAAGTATACTAAATGGATGTAAAATCTGCCTTTCTTAATGGAAACTTAGAAGAAGAAGTCTATATTGAGCAACCAAAAGGATTCATTCTTGGAAATGATGCAAAACTTGTATGCAGACTCAGAAAGGCTCTTTATGGTCTAAAACAAGTTCCAAGGGCCTAGTATTACCATCTTGACAAATATCTCCACCAACAAGGTTTTTCAAAGGGATCAGCAAATAGCAATCTATATACAAATATTGACAATGATAAATTGCTAATAATTGTTGTTTATGTTGATGATATCATTTTTGGTAGTAATGAAGAATCCATGAGTTGGAATTTTTCTTCAGTAATGCAACAAGAATTTGAAATGTCCTTGCTTGGTGAGCTTACCTATTTTCTTGGTCTATAAGTTCAACAAAATAAAGATGGTATTTTTCTTGTTGAATTGAGGCTTCTGTGATCCACATCAGGTTTATGAGAAATTCTTCAGCGTAAATCACAAGATAAATCATTTGTTGACGTGTTTCAAACCAACAAGTGTGGTTCATCGTCAGGACAAGTTGAAGAAACAGATCTAGCTTAGCATGTTAAATAGTCTGAGCAGAGACTCCAATGGCTATCTTGACTAACGGCTAATTTTGACTTTAGGCCCAGAGTCAAGATTTAATTGAAATTATTTAAATTATGTGAATAAATAAAAATATAAAATAATTTAAAAATTGTTAAAGGTTAGTTAGAAAGTTTTTAAAAAATTATAATTTGTTTTTTAAATGGGACTTAAATAATATGTATATATATATATATAAAAGAAATATATAAAAAGGTTAGTTAGAAACTTATTGGAATAATAAAATTGAAATATACATAAAAATAATAATGAATAAAATTTTATTACGAAAGTTATAAAAGGTAAAAAGATTTTATTTCATTTTAAATAAATAAAATAATAATAATAATAAATAAATAAATAAAAATAAAAATAAAAATAAAAATAAATCAATAAATAAATAATAATAAATAAATAAATAAATAAAAGTAATAATAATAATAATAATAATGGAAATTAAATTAATTAATTAAAGTAAATAAATCAAGCGAGTGAAAAAAAATAAAAATGAATAAATTAATTAAAATAAATAAAACAAGCGAGCAAAGAAAATAATAATAATAATAATAATAATAGTAATAATAATAATAATAATAATAATAATAATGAAAATTAAATAAAACAAGCGAGCGAGGAGGAAGGAAAAAACAAGGCGCCCGGGAAAAACGATGAAATAAAGGGGAACCAACGAAAGCAAGAAAGGGCAAGACTAGGAAGAAAGGGCTGGGATCCAACAGCTACTGATCTTCCAGCCGTCATCTCTATTGAGATTGCTCGGCCTTTTTTCAATTTCAATAGCTTCTCTAAATTTACGGTGATGGAACTGAGCAACCCTGGCAATAACCTTGGCCTCCCCAATACACACTTGATGCTTGGTCTTTTCTGCATGCTCTGCTAACGTTGAAGACTTGGTTCTTCCATGTCTTAGGTCCACTGCATGTTCGCTAATCCTTTGATGGATGGAGCGCCCTGTTTCCGCAATATAGGGGGTCCCACAAGAACAGGGGATCAATTAGACACCCTTCATATCTTTAGGATCAATGGGATTTTTCACTGATCTGAGGGATTTGCGAATAGTGTTGAGGGGCCTGAAGGTTGAGGGAATATCATACTTCTTAAGAATCCGAGTAATCTTGTCAGTGGTTCCTTGGACATAGGGAAGATGGACCCCTAGCCGGCGCTCTTTATGTTCTTTTTTTATTAACGAGCTTTTAGAAGCTTTTAAGAACGCCTTCTGACCCAAGCGGCTACTATAGCCATTCTCCATAAAGACATGAAGGAGATGGGATTTCTCTTTATCGAAGCTCTCCTTATCAGAAATCCTCAAGGCTCGAGTAGCGAGTGTGTTAAGAACACCCAACTTTTGAGCAGGGAAATGATGGCAATCGGCATGAAGATACTGCTCAGTATGCGTTTTTTTCGGAATACTGAGTGGGAGAGAGAACCATCATTATTCTTCGATTTATTTATTTTATTTTAATTAATTTATTCACTTATTTTATTTTATTTTATTTTTCGCTCGCTTGATTTATTTACTTTAATTAATTTATTAATTTATTTAATTTCCATTATTATTATTACTTTTATTTATTTATTTATTATTATTATTATTTATTTATTTTTATTTTTATTTTTATTTTTATTTTTATTTTTATTGATTATAATTATAATTATTATTATTATTATTATTATTATTTTTTGAATTTATTTATTTATTTAAAATGAAATAAAATCTTTTTACCTTTTATAACTTTCGTAATAAAATTTTATTCATTATTATTTTTATGTATGTTTCAATTTTATTATTCCAATAAGTTTCTAACTAACCTTTGTATATATTTCTTTTATATATATATACATATTATTTAAGTCCCATTTAAAAAACAAATTATAATTTTTTAATAACTTTCTAACTAACCTTTAACAATTTTTAAATTATTTTATATTTTTATTTATTCACATAATTTAACTAATTTCAACTAAATCTTGACTCTGGGCCTAAAGTCAAAATTAGCCGTTAGTCAAGATAGCCATTGGAGTCTCTGCTCAGACTATTTAACATGCTAAGCTAGATCTGTTTCTTCAATTTGTCCTAACGATGAACCACACTTGTTGGTTCGAAACGCGTCGACAAATGATTTATCCTGTGATTTACGTCGAAGAATTTCTCATAAACCTGGTATTTTTCTGTCACAAACCAAATATCTCAAGCAGATCTTGAAAAAGTACAGCATGGAAGGTTCTAAACCAGTATGTACCCCAATGGTAATAGGATGCAGTCTCAGCTCAAATGGTGAATCAGCAACAATACATCAACCATCTTACAGATCCATGATTAGCAGTCTACTTTATCTAATAGGTACCCGACCTGACATCATGCATGCAGTAGGAATAGTTGGAAGATTCCAAGCAAATCCAATGGAATCACACCTTCAAGCAGTCAAAAGGATTTTAAAATATCTTCAAGGAGCACAAAACTTTGGTTTATGGTATCCTAGAGATACAGATCTTACACTTCATGCATATACAGATGTAGATTAGGCAGGAAGTGTTAATGATAGAAAAAGCACTAGTGGTGGTGCATTCTATATGGCTTTCAGATTAGTGTCTTGGTTCAACAAGAAACAAAGTTCAATTGCATTATCTACAGCTGAAGCAAAATATGTGGCTGCTACATCCCACTGCACACAACTACTTTGGATGATGAAAACATTGCAAGACATTTAGATCACATGTACTCCACCCATCTCCATTCTATGTGATAATACAAGTGCCATCAGTATTTCAAAGAATCCAGTCATGCACTCCAAGACCAAGCACATACCCATCAAATATCATTTTCTATGTGAACAAGTGATGAACAAAAGGTCAAACTGGAGTATGTTCCCTCCAAAGAATAGGTTGTTGATATATTCACTAAACCACTACCCAGAGAGACATTTGAATATCTCTGACAGAAGTTGGGAGTAGTTGCTACATCATCCTACTGTTAAAATCCATTTTTATAAAGGTTGTTATCCACGAGTTTCATGAAGTCTAGTCACGTACATACGTTGGTTTCTATGGGCACAGTCACGTATATGTTGGTTTGAGGAAATGCAGTGGGCTAGACTTAGGAGAAAAGGGTCTGATATGCTTCAGGGGGAGCATATGCTTCCAATAATGCATAGTTGGAATTATCATAGAAGATCTTGGTACAGATCCACATAGTTGTTTTGAATCAGGTGATTCTTTTTTATGGACATATACAGGTTGATGGTCTGGATGCTATTCACAGATGCTTATGGAGCAGATTACTCATGGTGTATGATAGTTGTTGATGACTATCATGGTCCTGTTTAGATTTTTGTTCTCTGTTATATCATGTATATCATTCAATGTAAAGGTCATATCAATACCCATGATGTAATAATTTGTCTCTGTCGGTTGTAGTCTTTTGATGAGTCCCTTTTAGGCATATGATGTAATTTGTACCCCCACTATGCATGGGAAGGATGATGTAATAATTGCTATATTTCAGTCATTGGTATATCCCCACTTGGTTGGGTGGATGATTCAAGTCTGGTATATTCCCACTTGGTTGGGAGAATGGATGTATGTATGAGTCATTAGTGATAGGGAGGTCAAACTCACTCAGTTGAGTTATAGAGTCATGTTATTTTTGCTTGAAAATATTTGCAGACTCTACATATGCTCAAGGGGAGCAAGGATGATATAGTACATCTCAGCATGAACAAAGGGGGAGTTCAATCAGAGAATTCAGCATGTGCCTAGGGGGAGCATGATCAATATTCAGCTATTGAAAGTCGTCATTTTGGTCTGCCCTTTGCCGTTGATGTCAAAGGGGAAGAGTGACTTGTTGTTGTTGTTGCCATCAAGTCCAAAGGGGGAGATTGTTGGCATTATAATGTATGTGTTGTACTTGATGGCAACCCACTTGTAGCAGAACAACTCACTTGTATATGGTAACTATATGAATCTACAGAAGATATATCAGATGTGACAGAGTGCAGATAAAAGATCAAAGTACAGCAGGTAAACAACAAAGAATTACATATTAGTCTTCACAGAATAAAGAAAGAGAGGTATATGTAGGTCCACCATTGACCAAGCCGCGTATACATGCAGGTTCACTGTATACAAGTCGCGTATATGTACACACACACTTTCACAAAAGGAAAAGCGTGTATACCTTGGAAAACTAAGTTTTTGGTCCGAAGTATTTGGTCCATGGTATTTTGATCCATGGTATTGGTCCAAGGTATTTGGTCCGAGGTATTGACCCTAGGTATCTAGTCCAAGGTATTGGTCCTAAGTGGTTTTGGTCCATGGTATTGAGAAAGGCCTAAAACTATAAAAGGAGGAGAAGATCATTAGGCCAAGGTGTGCAAGTATTGAATATCTGATGAATTGTGAGATCTAGTATGCAGGTTATTGGGTTATGGTGCATCACTAGATCTGAACCAAGGTTGAAACTTAGCGGATGATGAGGAACTAGATCTAATGATGGATTGGGATCTTAAGGCATAAATTGAACTATCATTATGTGTTTTTTCTCATGAATATTCTAGATCTGAATACTGATGCATATATTATTCTATAAATGATATGATCTGGGTATAACTGAAGTCTGGAATAGCTGCAGAATTATGAACTAATGTTTGCAGATGTATATGTTAGCTGGCTTTGAGAAAAGCACGTATACACACAGGTTTGACACATGAAAGTAGCGTATACGTTATAAAATATGTTTTAGTTGCTGCTAGTTGCTGTTGCAGAGTTTTGGGTTCTGGTTTGGGTTCTGGCTACTGTAGTCTAGTGACAGTATTCTGAATGATCAGATTGATGGGTTGTCAAAGTGATTGATTGATTCAGTTGTGGTTGGTTCAAAAGGTGATTGGTTGATGCAGATATATTTGATTGAATTACACTTATGATGTTGTTGATGGATCTAGTCTGAAAATTTATGAAACGTGGTCCATGGAGGAAGAAAGAAGGTCGTAGCCTTCTGTAGGTCGGCACCTACGTACTAGTAAACATATCAGCTAGTACAAGAGCTAGGGGGTTGTAGCTCCCTTCCAGTAGAAGCTGGAGAATGAGAGAAGGTTGTAGCCTTCTACAGGTAGAAGCCTACGTACTGGTATAAGACTGCACTAGTACAAAAATTTTAAACAGATTTTCTTATTATTAAGAGAAGACAAAGATGACAGCAGTGAGTGGTTTTCACCCACATTGGGTTTCCACCTTATATCTTGGTGTTCATGTGTGTTTCTTATGTTTGATGCTTTATTCTACTTTTACTACACTATCTAATGAATTCATGTTATACTGGTTAAAGCTCAATGCATGATAATTTGGGTAAATCAAAAGATCTCTACATATACATTAGTTGCCTTAAGTATAGTTGCGTATACACACTAGTTCACTTAGCTGAAGTAGTATATACAAATCGTTTTTTAAAATTAAATTATTGATCTGATAATACTGATTCACCCCCCCTCTTAATATTATTTCCAACATATGTAATTCCCCTACCACTTTTCAAATGGAAATTCTGAGCATCCTTGTTGGGATAGTCCATGAATCTGTAGAGATCTACATGGATGACTTCACTCCTTATGGGTGTGACTTTCTAGAGGCTCTCTCCAACCTTGGAAAATTCATAAAGAAGTTCATTGAAATGAACCTCTCGCTTAGTCCTGAGAAGTTTGAATTATTGATGAATGCAGGTACTGTCATGGGCCATTCAATATATCAAGAGGGAATACCAGTGGACCCAAACAAAATTTCAATCATAAAAAGGATCCCTACTCCTCAAAAGTAGAGGAATGTTTGGAGATTCTTGGGCCTAGCTAGATATCATAGGAGGTTTATCAAAGACTTCAACAAAGTAGCCTCACTATTGTTTAAATTGTTGTCCAAGGACTCGGAATTTTGTTGGTCAGATAGTTGTCTGAAGGTCCTAGAGATCTTGAAAGACAAATTGAATACTTCACCCATACTTAGAGGCCCAAATTGGGCTCTTCCTTTCCACATCCATGCTGATGCATCTAACAAAAATGTAGGAGAAGCCCTAGGCCATATAGATGAAAAGTTTCCTTATTCCATTTACTTCATTAGCAAAAATTTCTCTAAGGCTTAATTGAATTACACTGTAACTGAGAAGGAAATCCTAGTTGTTGTCCATTCTCCGAATAAGTCTATACACTACATCACTAGATATCATACCTTTGTGCATATTGATTGTGCAACTATCAAGTACTTAATGAACAAGCCTGATGTGAATTCTAGAATTATTAGATTATTTCTTCTATTCCAACAGTTTGATCTAACTATCATTGATAAACTAGGTAAAGAAAATATAGTTGCAGATTTTTTGTTTAGACTTGATCTGCCTACAGGTGAGGAAGAGATGGTTGATGATTAGATACCAGATGAACACTTATTTTCTATTCCAATTCTCTCTCCATGGTTTGTTTACATAGCTAACAACCTAGTTGTTGCAGAGTTTCCTCCAAATCTATCATCTGGGAAGAAGAGCAAAATTTGTCAGGAAGAGAGCCCCTTTCACTTCGATTGGGAGAAATCTCTTCAAGTTGGGACCAGACCAAATTATAGGGACATGTGTTAGGGAAGAGGAGGTCTTTGACATCCTGTTAGCCTATCGTGATGGGCCTTGTGGAGGTCACTTTGCTGCTAAGAGGATAACTTTCAAGGTTCTACAAGTTGGCTACTATTGGCCCACTCTCCACCAAGATACAAGAAGATACACCAGTCGATGTGATCAGTGCTAGAGGATGGGGAAACCTACTCTCAAGGATGAAATTCCCTTACAACCTCAAGTGGATTTAGAGTCATTTGACAAGTGGGGCATGGATTTCATTGGGCCAATTTATCCACCCTCAGGGGAAAAAACAGTACATAGTTGTATACACTGATTATTTGACAAAGTGGGTTGAGACAAAGGTTGTCAAGGTAGAAATAGAGGAGAAAGTGGTTAAGTTCCTGAGGGAAAATGTGTTCTACAAATTTGGGTACCCCAAAGAGCTATTCATTGATCAGGGAGCTCAACTCACATCACATCTAAGTGAGAATTTGTTAATGCAGCATCATGTCAGGCACAGAAAATCTACTGCCTATCATCCTCAGGCCAATGGAAAAGTAGAGATCATCAATAGGGAACTGGAAGGCATCCTCACCAAGGTTGTGAGCAGCAGCAAAAAGGATTGGGCAGACAGATTAGTGGAGACCACTGGGGCCTACAATACCACTTGGAAGACCACTACTAGTTTCACCCCTTATGAATTAGTCTATGGAAAGAAGGATTTGCTCTCCATTGAGTTTGAATACAATACCTTGAGAATGGAAGAACATTTGGATTTATATGTTACAAAGGCACAGCAGGAGAGGTTGCTCCAGTTAAATGGCTTGGATGAATTCAGAATGCAAGCCCTCCTAAACACGAAAGTTATTCAATTGCAAAGGAAGGTTTGGCATGATAGGAATATCAAGGACACGGTCTTTCAAGAAGACAGGATATTATGCTCTACTATATGACTTGAGGTTTAATGAATTCAAAGGAAAATTGATGACAAGGTGGTTGTGCCCATACCTGATAGAGAAATGCCATGAAAATGGAGCTGTTCAGATTAGGGCCATTGATGAGGAAGGGATTCCCTTGATTGTCAATGGCTACAGATTGAAGGTTTATAGAAATCCTCTATCCAATGAAGAGTTCATCAACACCATCAACAAGAGGGTGAATGTGATTGGAAGTTTCATAACTTCCAACTCATAGCATCCATAAATATTTTTTTTGTTTGTGAGGGAAAAAAAATAGTAAGAGGCCTAGATGAAAACCTCCATGAGGCATCTGAGGCAAACTCATGGGTTGAAAACATCCTTGAGGCATCCCAGGAGTGGGAAAAATGAGAAAAAAATAAAATATAGTTGGGTGAAAACCTCCCTTGAGACACCTAAGGCACACAAATAGGCTGAAAAACTTCCTTGAGGTAACCTGTGTGTCCCTCAAAAAAAGAGAGAGAGAAATAAAAAACAAAAATAATGCCATTACATGGTTCTACAACCTGTCCATTAATAGTTTTTGTCATTTTGCATGTTTTGAGGACAGTGGAAAGTTGCAGAACTCCAGGGACAACATGGTCAATTTCCATTCCATTTCTCCCTCCATCTACTCCATAACATCCATGGAAACCATACTTACCACTCTCACCCATCCTCGGACCCCAAAAATCCATTTCTACACCCTCTCTGGTTTGCTACAGGATGTCATGTAACTATTATATGAAGATCCTTTAGCACTACAGGATGTCCTGAAATTCTACATGAAATAGGTTTCAATAAGAAGTCATCAATCATGGCCTATCCAAGGCTAGATAGAGTCCTCACACCTTGATCCAACCACTCACCCATCCTCCATGCATCCCTGATTCAAAAAAATCACCATTTCTTAAATCCAATCCTACGCCCTGTCTCATTCGAAAAGAATGGAAAAGAAACACAAAGGACATTCCCTTTGTTTCCACATCCCTTCACGATGCTACTAGGACTCTAAAATTCATCCTTCAACCCCTACACTCCTTCTCAACACTCCTCTAAAGAAAATCCCTTGGAAGAGAAGAAAAAAAGGGGCTGCTACAAGATCTCCTGTAGCAGCCTATGTGACTATTATGATAAACCTAAAACATAATTATTCTTCCCATCCAAATTGAGAGGATGGTACCACCATCCCGAAGCACCTTTCCATTCCAAGTAGGACTCCATAGCAGCAACAACAACACCTAGGATATCAACAAAGGACCTGCACCCCTGAACAACCTCAGCAAGAAAATACACAGGATCATAGAAAGTATACACAGGAAAAAAGGGCAACAAGATAACTTCATGAGAAGCAACACAAGAGGTCCAACACTCCAACATGCATCGATCGAGCACAAGGTAGGAATAGGTATGGTAACCTCTAAGCTTCTCCCTAGGTGTAAAATAATGAAAAATGTATGAATGTCGAAGGAAGGTTTTTTTATAAGTTGGAGGTGGCCAGTTAACTTGGCCACCCTCAGCTAGTGAACAAAAAGTGATCCATTAGTCATCATGCAATGTAGGAGTGTCACATTAGTCAAATCAGTTAAGAGGGAAGTCAGAATTAGTTAAGAGGGAGTGGGTGTTAATTACGAGGCTCGAGAGAATGATCACCCAAGGTGGGCCAATAGTCCAAATGAGGAAAATGTGTACCACTGCCAGCCATCAGAGTGCACGAAGCCCTAGCCACAAATATCATAAATCTCGAACTTCCTTGCATTTTCACTCGTTTAAAAATATTTTGAGGTAGGGTTGAGCTTGGGAAGCTATTGAAAGAGTTGAACCCTATTTTTTCAATCCTATAGGGAACAGCTATAGGAAGTGTAGGAGGCTACCGCAAAACAACTACAGGAAATGCAGAAGGCTAAGGAAGGTACAGGAAGCACATAAATTACTACAAGAAAACTCCAAGGGTTCAAAGACACTGCCTAGGGTCGATTTTGTCTTGAATTTTCATTACACCCAGCTTGATAGTGAAAAGTAAGTGGCCCTCTCATTTTTCTATCCATGATTTACATGCTGGAGCATCTTCTACTCTATTAGTAATTACAGTCATTTTGTGGATTAAAAGAGATTTTTTTTGCTATAAAATACAAGGGATACACATAATTTTTATCAATTAGAGGTTCCACCCCTTTGTTCCCTTTGAGTTCATATTGGGGCTACCATATAAAAAACCCTCTTACACCTAATTAAAAATAAATAAGAAGATGGGAGGGGGGTTCAATAAAAGAGAACCTACAAACACTAAGAGAATTCACCTTCATCCCCCTATAGTAGACATTTTCAGGAGGCATCAATGGTTAGGTTTCTTTGAGCTTATAAAAAGATATGATGATGATATCACTTATGAGTTTTCCATGGCCCTAAATCCTCAAGGGAGAACTAGTGGTACCACTTTGGTGAGAGGATTATCCATTACTTGCTAAGAAGAATTTCTTCACTAATGATGAACAACCGATTGAAGATAAAAATGGAGTCAAAAGGAAGAGTCTCCCCTATCCCTAGGATGTGATGGCCTACCACGTCTGTAAGTTCATCTGTTATGAAGGAAGAATAACTGTATTCTATGGATACCAGTTCAAACTTCTCCATTAATTGAGATTTCGAGCAAGATTTCCCATGGCCCAAAGACATGGTGTGCCTTATTTCCTCCTACAATCCATTATGGACATGAGCCAAAAGGTGAAAGAGAGAAAACCACAACACTTAGGACACCATGGCCTCATCAAATTAATAGTGGAAGATTGTTTGAATAACTTAAGAGTTCATGTCCTGTGGTCCACATTCAGAGATATGGACAGAGAAGGCTTCCATGACTCTCACGTCCTTGCACTTGGAGGAGGAAAGGCAGGAGAAGAGGCATGAGAAGAGGATGAAGGGGCAGAAGTAGAAAAGGAAGAAGAGATAGAGGTAGAGAAAATATAGAAAGAAACATAGAAAAAGGAAGAGGTGGACGAAGAACAACAGTAAGAAGAAGAGGATGACCAGCAAGAAAAAACCAAGTCCAAAGAAAACAACTGCACCTAGAGAAGAGGAGGTGCCCACAAAGCAGAGAAGTATATCTCCTGAGCACCCTGAAAAGGAGGTAGCTACTATCCTAGCTACTTCAAAACAAGGAAAATCACTTGAATTAAATAGGGGAAGCCTCAAACTCCAACAAACACCCCTATTATAATTGAAGAATCACCAAGTAAAAGAGAGGAGCTACAACCCATTGAGATGAAAATTGAGAAAGTCACATCTCCTGGAGAAATCTCAAAGACTCCCATCACCTATGTAAGAAATCTTGTCACCAAGTCAACCTCCTCTAAGCAGCCCAAGGCACCTATCACACTCCAAAAAAAAGGGAAAGACCATCTACAGGAGAGATAGACATTGCTATAGGAAGAGTAGAAAAGGCGACAACAAGAGAAAAGGGGAAGAAAGAGGAAAAAGAGGCACCATAATAGTTACAGGAGGGGGCAGCTTCTCCAAGAACCTTTGAGAGATATTTTCCAGAGCTGTAGGAGCCTAGTCCACAACCCAATTTGAGCTCCTATTACAAGTTCATCAAAGGAGGCAGAGTGATACCACATAAATTTTCAGTCCCTCTCTTCTTTGAACTTGAGGCAGAAAGAGGAAGGACACATAGATGGATGAAAATTGCCAAATCCAAGAAAGTGGAAGATGTGGGCCTTATGGAGGAAAAGCTCTTAGAAATGGGAAAGGAGTTGAGTGAGTTAAGGGATAGAGAGTACACAATGAGAACTACAGGAAGAAAACACATGGTTAAGGAAGAAAGTGCAAGAAAAGGAGACCCATATGGCCACAATGGCAAGCCTCTCCATGGAGAAGCTTCAATGCAAACTACCACCCAAATCCTATGCATGTTTCCTGAAGGACCAATGGATGAAGTTCCATATTAAGACATTAGCACAACATGGTACCATGCCATTCCAGGACTATAAGAAGTTCATTGAGTTGTGTGATAAGAGTATCCCTGAAGACATAACCAAATTAGTTGAATTCTACCTACACAACCTCACCTTAACTAACATGAATGTTTGGGATCCCAATGCCAAGTTGGGAGACTTGCAGTTGATGGCTCTTGCATCTTGGATGAGTCATGAGGAGGCTAGGGCTGAGGAGGTGAAGAGAGTATTGATAAAAGAAGAAAGAGAACCCCTCTACATCAGGGCAGAGCAAATAAATTCCATGGTTGTAATCAGTAATCACAACATCATTTCCAATGATGCTAAGATGGCACCTAGATACCTTGCCACCCAAGAGCAGGCCATCTCCCATTTTGAGGACACTCTAATACTGTTGGGGGCAGAGATACAACAAGAATGTTAGAGAAGATGGAATACCCTGCCACACAATCTTCAGATCTGGGAGTATCACTCTCCTGAGAGATTGAGAAATGCATTGGATAGAACACCTATGTACAAGAAGGCAATGAAAAGACTAAAGATCAACTGGATTGGACTTAAACTCAGTCCACCTTTTCTAATGGGTTTATAGGAGGAAAGGAAGTAAAAAGAGGAAAGGAAGCAATGGGAAGAAATAAATAAGAATGCAAGCTTCTATCCTTACGAAGAGACACCATCTACAGAATCTTGGGATGTCAGAGAGGCTACTAGGGCCATGAAGGACATGGAAATAGATGACTAGATTGCTCAAAGGATGAGAAACAATTCCAATAGGTGGGTGATGATGAGGCTCATCAATAGGTATATTATATTGGTCACAATGGCATCCTCTAACTTATTAAATTATCTTTTTCTCACATTTATCTACAAATTTTGTTATATTATTCTTAGTGTGAGGAGCAAAGATGTGTTACTATGTCATGTGGCCTAATATGTGTTAAATGAAGGAATTTGAGCACTTTTGAGATAATTTGGGTGTAGGAATTCGAAGTAGACAAGAAATAGAGATTTTAGGAGATCGTCCACCTCTTTATTAATTCCTAAAATCAATCGAAGATCCTCCACTCTATCTCATCAATTAGGTGTCACTGGCAGCCAAGCAGGCCAAGTTCATTGGAAATAGAGCTAATGCAAGTCAAGGAAGAGTTAGATTTTCCTATTATCAAGTTAGGGAGGAAAATATCCCTATTTTCTAGGGATTTATTGGTAGCTCCATTTGTGTATAAATAAACCAACTAAGGGACTCAATAGGATTCGAAGTTTTATTGTATCCAAGAGGTCATTAAGTTGAAGCACATTTGAATAATACGGTTATGATGTATTTTCCACTTTTTGAATCATGATGAGAAGTTCTATTTTGATCCAACACTGACTTGACTAAGAGGGTTGAAGCTCTTGGGTTAGGGCCCAACCCTAGCAGCAAAAGTTCCTCTCCTATATCTTTCTTCTTAGGATAGAATGTTGATTAGTTGTTGAAAATTATTCATGTCTCTTTTAGCTTAGAATATTAATTAAGTTTATGGTTTATTCATGCTTCCATTAGCTTAGAAGATAAATGATCCAAATTGGATCCTAAAAACACTCTTTAAGTTTTCATAAATCTGTAAAATTCATGCCAAAGTTTCAAAGACTTGCAAAGGTCAAGCTTATCAGTAATACCCTCAGAACAGTTGTAATTTGTGAGCAATGAGGATCCTCAGTCAAGCGTGCAGACCATTAGCCCATGGTAACGCGCGCTGCCACGAAACAACGAAACGGGAGGTATTTTGGAGAAACGGGGGAGGTTTCTGATATGCAAGTCGCTAATTTCATATCACCGGGCAAACCCCTCAGAGAAGGAAATGCCCTGAGAGATCAGAACTGGAAAGTAAAAAAACATACGGAATTCGCCGATTCCATCAAAGGTGGGTCCCACACGAAAACCGACAAGATATCGGAAGGGCTTAGAGCAGTAAGCGGTTTCAACCGAGTCCCGCCCAATGCCACAACTGGGTGCCACGTATTCGGAAGAAGAGAGAGAAAGCCACTCACATTGGACGGGTAAACATCATGCAACTTACCCACCCAATATGGACAAAGACCATAAGATGTGGAGGTTCCAGATCGACGGCGGACATGCAATCCGACGGATGACTAGATTCAACAAGGTAAATAGGCCGAGTTGTATAAAGTTTGAAGTCTGGCATGAATGATGAGTTGGCAAGGGAATCATGTTCATGGGAAATCTGGGAGTTAAATGGAAATAACGACCGTTCAAACATTTCCAAGAGAACTGACACTCAGTTCGTTATGAAACAGGTGGCCACCTCCCTGTGAAGCATTACACAATGATGATGCCACAGAACAGGGGAATTCAAACGAACAGAGGCAGAAGAACCAGAATGATGGGAAACAGAAACAAACCATTAGAAAGTAGATTGGCTTTAAAGCCACAAACTGAAAGAATCAGCTAGCAAGCAGCAAACAGCTGGAGAGCAATGAGAAAAGCGAGTAAGAAAGCTAAGAGCAGAGAACAATGAAAGTAAGTCGAGCTGACCTATAGAGAAAAGGCAGCATTGAGACAGAGCCAGAGAGAGTCAGAGAGTTTATGCACTCCAGAGAAAGCTTGAGAGGTTCAAGTGAACTCCTCTGTATATGCCTGTCATGTATGAGTCTCAGATTGGGCTCATACTACTCTAACCAGTAGATGTCAAGTTTCAATAAGGAGAGTCTGTGTACTGCAGTCCTACTGATTTATATCTGTTGAGTGAGACTCAAATTGAGCTCATTGTTGTAAAATCTCTACTTTGGAAACATCATAGAGAGGCCCCCACTGAAGGCTGGACTAGGAGACGTAGCCCAGGAGCATTGGGTGAACTCCTTATTAAGCTTGTTATATTACATGTTTCCCTGTTTTGTTTTCCCTAACTACTTCAATGTATATGTATTTCACAATCTTATCGATCCGTTGCATAAAGTAACATAGGCACATCCATGCACATGAGTCTTTAATACCTTTAATTCTTTGTCCTGTATAAATTCCAGATTAAGTGGTATCAGAGCAATAGGCTACCAAGGTTAGACAAGCTTGTGCTGGATTTTGTTCTTGAATGCTATCTAGATCAAAGCTTAAATTAGGAGAAAAATAATTGGTTGAAGCTAGCCCTAAAATTGGAAGAGTCTATCCTAAGAGGAAAATGTCGGAAGAAAGTCCCTTGGAATCAAACTCCCAATTCATGGATGGTTTCATGATCATGAAAGCCATGGTAGACGAAATGTATAGAGAATTTAAGAAAGGTAGAGAAGGAGATCCATCAAACTCCAAACAAGATAAATGAGTAGAAGAATCTCTCCTCCATGACCACTCTAAAGGAAATGGGAAAGAAGAAAAACACCTCCTAGTAGCCCTTCAAAAAAAAAAAAAACATCTTTGATTAAATTAGATGTTAAATTCAATTTGCCAATATATGATGGAGATTTGAATGCAAAAAAGCTGGATAATTTGATTAGATACATTGATGTTTATTGTAGAGTGTAGAGCATCGATTCAGACAAGAGTAAGATTCAGCTGGCTAGCCTATGCCTTGGAGGCACTACTTTGGTATGGTGGGAAGGCAGGACACAAGCTGACATGAAGAAGCATGGTAAAATTCTTTCTGTCTGGAGTGAATTTGTTTTTGCAATTAAAAAGAAATTCTATCCACTAGCCTATATGCAGCAAGTCATGATGAGCTCGCAAACTCTTCGCCAATTAAAAGGGCAAAGTGTACAAGGCTACACTCAATAATTTAGGAAAAGATCTTTGATTCTAGGAATTTCCTTAGACTCACCTGAAACTCTGTTGAAGTATATAGGTGGTCTACATAGATACTTAAGGCACACTATTTTCATGTTTAATCCCACTAGCATAGATGAGGTATCTGTTCAAGCTACACATTTAGAGGCTAGAGGCAAGAATGTGAACCCAGAAGTTGGGGGATCATCAAAACATACTGCAAGCAAAAGCAAGGAAAAGAGAAAACATAAATGGAAACAGAGGAAGGCAAATACTGTACAAAGGACCAAGTCTTCATGCGCTCACTGTAAGAAGGATGGGCATGATGATGAACATTGTTGGATCCTGCATCCAGAGCTGAGACCCAAGAAGTTTGAGGGCAAAAAGAAGAAGACTGTTGTAGCTATTCAAAAGGATTTGGGGTCAGGCTCAGGAGATGAAACAACAATCATAGCCACAGGTATAAAAGGTAAAAATTCTGAAGCATCTACTAGTAATTATGCACAATCTACTAATAATGAAGAAAATGAGAGGAAAAGACATGAGTTTTTTCATATTCGAGTTGTTTCCAAGCATCAAAAGATTGATACTCTGTTTGATAGTGGCTCACAAGTAAATTTAATTTCTGAAGCAATTGTAAAGAAGTTGGGATTACTAACCCCACCTCACAAAAAGCCATATCCATTAGGTTGGTTATGTGATAAAGCACAACTACAAGTGACTAGACAATGTTTTATTTTGGGTCAGAATTTGTAGATGAGGTTGAGTTAGATATAGTTCCTTTGGATATATGTGGAATTGTTTTAAGAAGTCCTTACTTGTATGATAGGAAAGCTATTTTCTATAGAGTTGAGAACGAGTATCAACTCATTAAAGGTGGAATCAAATATATTGTAAGAGCTCATACACTCAAGAATAATTATACTCTCATAAACTCAGGGCAGATGAAAATAATTGTAAATTCATGCAAACAATTTTTACTGATGGTTGTAAAGGAAAAGAAACCTAATAAAACCAATGTATTTGAGGGTTGTGATGCTAAACAGCAAGTTGATTTAGAAAAAGTTGTTTCAGAATATGATATACTATTTCAAGAACCTAAAGGTCTGACACCCAAAAAGCAAATAGTACATGATATTAATTTGCAACAAGATGCTCCATTGCCTAACATCGGAATGTATAGGTTGTCTGCTTTAGAGAATGTAGAAATCAAGAAGCACGTACAGGAGCTGCTCGAGAAGGGGTTCATCAGACCTAGCACATCACCATGTGGGTCTCCAATTGTCTTGGTGAGAAAGAAAGATGGCTCATGGAGAATGTGCATTGATTACCGAGGACTGAATAAGATAACGATAAAAAATTGTTATCCCCTTCCTTGCGTAGATGATCTATTAGATCAGTTAAAAGAATATGTTTATTTTTCCATGTTGGACTTGCATAGTGGCTATCATTAGGTCAGAGTTGTAGAGAAATATGCATGGAAGACTGCTTTCAAAACAAAGCATGGATAGTATGAGTGGTTGGTTATGCATTTTGGTTTAACTAATGCTCCTGCCACTTTCATGAGAGTAATGAATGATGTACTTAGACCTTTTCTTGATGATTTTGTCATTGTATATTTGGATGACATTCTTATATTCAGTAAAACATGGGAAGAACATTTAAAGCATGTCAAGCGGATTCTAGATGTTTTGAAAAGAGAAAATCTTTATGTTAAGATCTCAAAATGTGAATTTGGCAAAACATCTTTGAATTATTTGGGTCATATTGTAGGGGGTAGTGAATTGAAGATAGAGCCCTCTAAGGTTGCAGTCATTGTAAACTAGCCTAAACCCAAATCTGCTATAGAAGTTAGAAGCTTCTTAGGAGCATCATAGTATTGGAGAAATTTTATTTCTAACTTTTACTTAATTGCAGATCCCTTACATGCTTTAACAAGATTGAACAAGGTTTTCAGTGGGGAGGAAAATAGCAGAAAGCCTTCAACACCTTAAAAAAAAGATTAGTACAGCACTAGTACTAGCACTACTCGATCTTCAAAGACCATTTGAGAATGAAACGAATGACAGTGACTATGCCATGGGAGCAGTGTTGATGCAGCACGGTAAACCCATATGTTATCATTCTGAGACATTTAATTCTATAGTAGTTAACTATCCCACAGTTACACAGAGTGTGAAAAAGTGGAAACATTATTTAATGGGAAAAGAGACAATTACACATACTGATCATCAACCACTTCAATAATTACACTCCTAAACTAAGTTGCAGCAATCAAGACACTATAGATGGATGGGTTTTCTACAACAGTTTCATCTAGTCATCAGATATAAAAAGGGCATACAAAATAAAGTTGCAGATATGCTGTCCAGACCAATCATAAACGCATCTACTATACTTAAGCATAATTCAGTATTGCATGAAAGCTACATTGAACAATATGCTCAGGATATAGATTTTAAATATGTATATGCAACATTAAGTCATGGAAAACAAGTAGAAGAATTGGATTATCATGTTAAGGACCAACTCTTGTATCATTTTGGAAAGTTATGCATTCCACAAACCGAAAGAGTAAAGATAATTCGAGAAGCACACACTTCTCTAATATCAATTCACTTTGGTGTAAGTAAAATAGTTGCACAGCTGCAAAGATTTTGTTATTGGCCAAAAATGAATGAGGCAGTTTCTAGATATGTTAGACAATGTACCATGTGTACTAAAAGCAAGCCCAGCAATAGAAAACTAGTCTTGTACACTCCACTACTAGTTCCTTCTCATCCTTGGGAAAGTGTTTCCATGGACTTCATTGGGGGACTGCCTAAATCTAGGAAATGTCATGACTATTTATATGTTGTTGTAGATAGGTTTAGAAAAATGTGTATTTTAATATCTTGTAACAAATAGATTAGAGCTGAACAAACTACAAAGTTGTTCTTTCAGTATGTATGGGTTTATTTTAGATTACCCACTTCCATTATATCTGATTCGAGATACCCGATTTGCTGGGAAATTTTGGCCAAGTTTGTGGGAAATGATGCACACCAGACTGAAAAAGAGCACATCCTTTCTTCCACAAACAAATGGCCAAACAGAAGTGGTCAATAGGACAATGATCCAGTTGCTCAGAGGCTATTGTAGCAAGCATCCCAAGCTTTGGGATGAACATTTATGTTATGTGCAGCATGCTTACAACCAAGATAAACATTCTTCTACATAGAGATCTCCTTTTGAGACCTATTTTGGTTTCACACCAAGGTCTCCCTTGGATTTTGTCTTTAGTAAAGACATAGTGGTTGATGGACACAGTGATGTGGACAAGGCAACCAAGTTCATCAAACAAATCCAAGAGATTCACCAGGCAATATAGGAACAGCTGGAAAAGATCCAAGCCAAGTATAAGGCAAGGCATGATAAGCATCGGATGGAGCATATTTTCCAAGTTGGTGATCAAGTCTGGTTGTATATCAGCAAAGAAAAAATGTAAGGTGAAGGTAAGAAGCCAAAGCCAATAAGGTATGGACCTTTCAGGATACTTGAGAAAATTGGTGAGAATGCTTTTCGCCTTGATTTACCAGCTTACATGCACATCTACTCAGTTGTTAATGCAAGCATCTTGAGACTATTTGAACCTTCATTGATTAAAGATCCCGAAGGGCAGAGTCAATTGCCTTCTATTGATGATTTGTTGCCTGAATATCTTAATGAATTGCAGGAAGATACAGTTCTGGATCGGAAGGTGAGAACTACGCGTAGAGGGGATGTTGAGTACCTCAGGATTGGACTCAAAGGTTTGAAACCAAGCAGTGCAAAATGGATAGAAATTGGGCAAGCAAGGAATCAGTACCCTCACTTTATGGATGCTTAAAAACCAACTTTTGGTGGTCCAAAATCTTTTTCAGTGGGAAGGTCATGATCCAAATTGGATCCCAAAAACACTCTCTAAGTTTTCATAAGTCTGTAAAATTCATTCCAAAGTTTCAAAGGCTTGCAATGGTCAAGCTTATCAGGAATACCCTTGGAACAGTTGTAATTTGTGAGCAGCACGAAGCAACGAGGACCCTCAGTCAAGCGTGCAGACTATTGGCCCATGGTAATGCATGCTGCCACGAAACAGTGAAACAGGAGATCTTTTGGAGAAACGGGGGAGGTTTCTTATATGCAAGTCACTAATCGCATATCACTAGGAAAACCCCTTAGAGAAGGAAAAGCCCCGAGCGACTGGAACCGGAAAATCAAAAACCATACAGAATTCACTGATTCCGTCAAAGGTGGGTCCCACACGAAAACCGGCAGGATATCGGAAGGGCTTCGAGCAGTAAGTAGTTTCAACCGAGTCCCACCCGATGCCACACACTAGGTGCCACGCGTCTGGCAGAAGAGAGAAAAAACTACTCACATCTGACGGGTAAACGTCATGCAACTTACCCACCCGATATGGATGGAGACCATAGGATCTGGAGGCTCCAGATTGACGGCAGACATGCAATCTGACGGATGATTGGATTCAATGGGGTAAATAGGCCGAATTGTATAAAGTTTGAAGTCCGGTGTGAATGATGAGTTGGCAGGGGAATCATGTTCGTGGGCAATCTAGGAGTTAAATGGAAATAACAACCGTTCAAACATTTCCAAGAGAACTGACACTTAGTTGGTTATGAAATAGGTGGCCACCTCCCTGTGAAGTGTTACATAGTGATAATGACGTAGAACAGGGGAATTCAAAAGAACAGAGGCAAAAGAAACAGAATGACGAGAAACAGAAACAAACCATCAGAAAGCAGATTGGCTTTAAAGCCACAAACTAACAGAAATAGCTAGCAAGCAACAAGCAACTAGAGAGCAGTGAGAAAAGAGAGTAAGAAAGATAAGAGCAGAGAACAGAGAATGTAAGTTGAGTTGACCTACAGAGAAAAGGCAGCATCGAGATAGAGCCAAAGAGAGTCAAAGAGTCTGTGCACTCTAGAGAATGCTTGAGAGGTTCAAGTGAACTCCTCTGTATATGCCTGTCATGTATGAGTCTCAGATTGGGCTCATACTATTGTGACTAGTAGAGGTCAAGTTTCAGTAAGGAGATTATGTGTACTCCAGTCCTACTGATTTATATCTGTTGAGTGAGACTCAAATTGAGCTCACTATTGTAAAAACTCTACTTTGGAAACATAATAGAGAGGCCCCCACTGAAGACTGGACCAGGAGACGTAGCCCAAGAGCATTGGGTGAACTCCTTATTAAACTTTTTGTATTACATGTTTTCCTGTTGTGTTTTTCCTAACTGCTTCAATTTCTATGTATTTCGCAATCTTATCGATCCATTGCATAAAGTAACATAGGCACATCCATGCACATGAGTCTATAATACCTTTAATTCTTTGTCCTGGATAAATTTCATATCAATAAATTAGTTTTTGTAGTGAAATAGAGTAAAATACATGAAAAACCTTGTGACAGTGACCCCTATCTCATCTCCCTTATGGGATCATGATTAGAGGAACTCACTCTCACATCCCAAAAACAAAGTTTGATTTCTTGTCAATTTAATAAATCAAGTTTTAGCATTAGTTAGATAGTTGTTTATGATTTCTTGGAAAGAGTTACACTTTTTATTTTTCTTCTCCTAATTTATGTAGCTTAGAAGATATTTCAGTTCATAAATTAAGTTCATAGCAGCAGTTAGATTAGCTTTTCCAAATTCAATTCATCTTTTCCATATTGACATGAAACAATTTGCAAATGAAATGTAATAAGTGAAGGTGTTATTCCAAGATTGTTGATCTATAGGCAAGGATACTTCCCACCAGCTCCATTTAGGTCCTCTCCCCCTTCTATTGATGCATGCCAACCCATGTTTTAAACATTTGTTTTTAGGTCACCGTGAGCAAGCCATCTTAGCCAAACCTGACCTTCTTGAACTAATAGGCTTGGCCAAGGGTGAATATCACCTACCCCACACTTTCCCTAGTTGTCATACACCCTTCCAACACTTCATATCACCATTTTTTCTCTCCAACCCCTCTCAGTCAACTTCCTGTAGCATTTCAAGACATCTTGGCGCAATACAAGACATCCTGTAGCTCACCTATAGCAACCTGATTTGACCCCACTCTGACCTACAATGATAGCCTAGCCTAGTTTAGGAGTAGTTTCACCCCTCAGCTTGGACTCCATGACTAGAAGTGCCACCTAGATTAGTCCTTTCACTCCTTTTCCCTTCCTACAAGATTCAATAGCATTAGTCCTTTTTTTTGTCCAAACCTAGCAATTAGAATTTATTTACTTTACAAGTGTGAATTAGGTAGACAATGCATGCACTTTTGAATTATGAAATGATAGAGTAATCTGATGTTTTCAAGAAACCCTAATAGCTAGATGATTGAGTGCAAGATAGCATAGTTTCCTTTCTGCAACCTAGCATAAGATTGTATCCTTTCATAGAATTTACAAGTTGACAGCTTTCATCTTCTGAGTGTAAAAGCATTTACTTTCTCTACACTAGGACTAGACTTCACATTCTGCTTTCAGTAGTTAGACTCCTTTTAGTTCAGTAGAGGAATGGTCTGGAACCCTAATGATCAAGTGACCTAGTTGAGGGTGGCATGAGTAGAATAATGCATCTACTATGTATACAACACTGTCACCTCTAAGTTTGTATGAAACCCCGGGTTGATAAAGTAAATTTGGTAGCCTTGGGAGTTGCAACACTCTTGTTGCAATACTGGGGCTCATTAATACGAACATAATATAAAATTATATCCACATGATACTAACCTCATGTATCTGTCAGGGCTACTCTGCCCACCTGATTCCTCATAAAATAGGAACCTTTTCATGCCATTCACCTACATAAACAATCACTCTTGCATAATAATGATCCATGATGAGTCTATCAGATAATGACAAACATACATAAATACATACATACATACATACATACATACATACATACATACATAGATACATACAAACATACATACATACATACATACATACATACATACATACATACATACATACATATATATATATATATATATATATATATATATATATATATATATATATATATATATATATATATATATATACACATACATTAGCATAATCATGATCATAACGCAATTACTAGTGTTCATAAGGTCAAGGTTAAGAGAACTCCCTTTATCTGTGTAAAGCATACACAACATTGAGAACCACAATTCCCAAAATAGGCAAGGCATGTGATGCCTCAAATCCATTTACTTTATCTTTATTGTTACCTTTCTCATGATTGTTTTGTCATTGTCCATTTACCCCAATGGACCCACCCAACCCAACTAGTTATCACATCATTTCCTTCAGATGCCCTTTATTCATTCATCGAGCTTCGTTTGGGTCTTACATTACCTGTTAGGTTTCATTCACCTCTCCTCGAGCTCCATTAACTTTTCTCTTTCCAAAACTAATTCCCAAGGCCCTCAAATCATAAAAGGAATGAACGATAAGAAAACAAGAAGAAAACCAAACAAAAATACAACACCACAAACAAAGTGGCATGGGCATGCACCAAACACAATCAAAACCACAACTCAACCACAAACAAATCAGAAAACACCAAAAGAAAAAAACTAGCAACACACACCATGACTCAACCCCATGGTTCCCAACTCTTCGAAAGGAAAGCTTGAGTCGATCCTTCTTCAATATTTTTGGAAGTATCTTTGTCATGTAATTCCCTGCATCATACTGCCATAAACAAAAAATTGTTAATGCGTAAATAAATATAGCAATATACTATTCACCTTACCTATTGTACCCAACATGTTTCTTTGCAATTGAACACCTTCACATATCATCTCTCAAGGGATTCCAATTCCCTTGACGAATTAAACTATAACTAGAAACTTATTATTATGCTTGCATCTAATAAACAATCTACCATGTAGCTTTCTTGGCCCCAAGGTGCTTCCACATACCTTAACCTACTCTACTACCTAGTCCTAGATCATGAGCTCCTTTTATTGCACGATGCATTGAGGATCTACCTGAAACTCTACCCCTGGTTCCACCTCCACCTCAATGATGGATACCTGATGATATGTATGCATGTTATCCACTGTTTCATAGTCCTAGGGAATTCTTTGACCTACATCCCTAACTATTCATGTCGCCTACGCACTGGAGATCTGAGGTCTACCATGCATCAACTACACACTCTGATACAAAAGGTAATCCTTCTTGCAATGATCTCCATCACAGTTTCAACCCCACAATGGTTTTGCATCTTTCCACATAAAGCTCATCCCAAATCAGTTCCTCATCTCTGATGCCCCTAATACACTTGACACCTTCCCACCAGATGTTTTCTTTTCCCTTGAGACTGAACGTAGTTATATTGTACTTATTGAACTCTTTTAGAAAGTACAACTTCTCACTCCTCATATAAGGATGTTGGTAGTAATGTTGATGATGTCTCTTGAAATCAGATCTGGAATGAAATCCATTAGCACTACCCCTCTTGTCAAAAAATATATCACCTCTGACTGTATCATCTCTATCCAACATATTTCTTCTACAAGACCTACTACCATAATCCCCATTAGTCTCTTCTTCCTCTCCATAACTAATCCCCATCTATCCCTATCTCTTCAAATCTAAAAATCTCTAAAGGATGACTACATTAAATTCTACTTGCTTTTCCTGAGCTCTAGCAAGACTTTCCTGTGTCTCAATCAACTTGTCATTGTTTGCCTTGCAACTTATGATCTCCACGCTCAGACTCCTTAGTGTATTTTTTATATCAAGAGAGTACTCTTCTCCTTTCTTCCCAACTGACATTTTCCATTCCATATATTTCACATCATGCCTAAAAGGGGAGTCATGTGAACCATAGTCCACTACTCTTCTCTTCATCCCTGATCTTCTATTTCCTGCAAACATGCCATGTTGGATAAACCAAATATATGACATAATAAAACTCATACCTCAATGTCTCTTAGGGGAGGCTATCACATCTACATAGTTCAGTACAAATTAGTACGATCCATAACAACATCAAGAACTTGATTTTCATGCAAGCAACCACCATGACAATAATCCTCACGTGTACGAACACAGTGCATATAATAAAAAGTTACTATCATGCATGAATAACTGATGTATTTGCATATGACTACACTAATCAACTAGAATCTACCATGCATGTAACCACAACAACAGTATAATGACAGGCATGCATATAACCATGATGCATATAACAACCATTAACCATCATACATACATGCTAACATATAAGACCCGTATGACAATCTACTTTTACCTTGAGGTCTAGTGTTGTAACCTTCCTTTGATACCCCTCTGTAACCACCCCTCCCACATTTACCCAGTTTTGCAAGCTCCCAGGGTAAATATGAGGTTGAATGATACTATGACATGACCCAACCTCCAAGTTATAGTTATGGAAGTGGGGCCTCTAAACCAATAACTTATTAATACCCCTCAGGAGCACTAGATGACCGAGAAGTCAGTCCACAACCTCTTATGACCCGATCTTGAGCTGGAACTACTTTTCCTCAAGCCTAACCCCCAACCGTATGCACAACAAGGAAAGAGTGTGGTTATGAGGCCCCAATCACATCCACAAACCTCCTTCCATGCGGTTATGACCTAAATATTCCAATTTTGTTCCTGTAGTTCTAAGATCTAAGCCACTTTTTAGGCTAACGTCTAGACCACTTCCTAGAACATCCTATAACTTTCCAAAATCATAATTAAGGTGATAATTTGAAACATTCAAATTTCATGCAAGAAATTGATCTAGACTGCCTAGTACACATTACACATTTTTTCAAACAATTGTAGCGGCTATAAATTCTATAAATTCTTCACTTGATGAATGCACTCACTCAAGTCCACTCCGTGAGCTCGTGTGAGTCCTCGCATCCACCTTACTTGTTAATTTCATTCAAGTTTCTGCATGTTGGTGTCTAAGTCATGCTTGCGACCATGTTCTAGCTATGCTCAAAGTATTCGCTTCGTGTGTACTTGTTGTGTTCGCTATGAAAGCATCTGTCACACTCACACATGGAGTCACATTCATTATTGCACAAACATCGTCTCGATCATGAATGATCAATCACGAGTGTCATGCTTGTTGCTCACACCATCAGTCAGTCATGTTGAACATGTGTGTCAGGATGGTTTGGTCATTTTGTCGTCAAGTCATGCGAGTATGTGTTTCTATGATCACCTATGCATCTTTCGACTACTCACACACTTAGTCATTTTTTCTGCAATTCTGACGACCAGACTCCTCACTGGTAGCTAGACCATCACCCTGCTTTCGACTTGATCGACTGTCAACCAGAACATCGTAGAAACACCAAGCTAGTTCTGTCAAGCTATGCTGCCCACAATCAACTCAAGTAACACTTATGCTGGCCACTCGGATAGCCGACCGACTGTTCATCTCAGAAATTGCACAGTGATCATGAGTATGTCTCCCACTACCCATCAGTCAGCTAGGCTCAGAAATTGCGTAGAGATGATCAGCAGGCCAACCTCCAAGCCTTAGTGCATTTTTTCTAGTCAGCAGCTCCCACCAGCAGATTGCATGCTCCCTCTAGGAATTGTGCAGTTTCTGTTGCCAGTGATTGAGAAGCCAACTGGAAATTCCCTATGGGAATTGCACAGTTTTGGCTACCAGTGACCCTAGTAGCCAATTGGCAGTTCCCTCTGGGAATTGCATGAATCTCGCTGTAGTGACCCACTAACCAACTAGGAGTTCCCTCTTGGAATTGTGCAGTTCTGGCTGCCAGTGACCCCAGTAGCCAACTAGTAGTTCCCTCTAGGAGTTACATAGATCTGGCTGCCAGTGACCCAGCAGCCAACTGGCAGCTCTCTCTAGGAATTGCACAAATCTAGATACCAATGACCCGAGCAGCCAACTCGCAGTTCCCTATAGGAATTGCACGGTTCTTATTGTTAGTGACCCCAGCAGTCAATTGCAGTTCCCTCTTGGAATTGCGCAGTTCTAGCTGCCAGTGACCCGAGCATCCAACTAGAAGTTCCCTCTGGGAATTGCGCAATTCTGGATTCCAGTCTCCTGCAAAGTTCCCTAGAAAAATTGCACAATCCCTGCCTATTGACCCCTCATATAGCTCAGCCCATTCCTCTGGAAATTTGTACAAATTTTACTATCTAGCCCCTACTAACCATTTGTTCTAGAAAATGCAAAGAGCATGCCTACCTTGCCTTCTAGCAACGTGGACTGTCCCTCCCAAAATTTGCACAATATTTCCTCCCATCCGAGCTAGATTTTGCGGTCAGTCACTATGACTTAGATTATTCGTCTCCATCCTTCAGTGACTCTTGCGTAGTGTTCATTAGCAGTTTCCTGGAGCCATCATCCCGCATCACAACCCTACTACCTCTCCTAGTCACTCACATCCAAATGATCATGTGTCATGGTAGACTAGGAGGTTTTGGATTTGATGTCGTCTTGTCATGAGTGACTGTGGGTACAAGTACACCAACAAACATTTCAAGGTGATGAATGGGATGAATGAAGGGAGCACATGCAGATAGACAGGTTCACCAATGGATGAACAAATGAAGCATGTGAAGTGGACGAATGCGATGAACATGCACCTTCACGAACAAGTGAACCTGTCAAGCCTTCCAACACGAAAGCAAGGAACAACATGCTAGATCTTCATCAAGTGAACCAAGGACCATCAAAGTCTCCACGCACTTCGCCAAGTGAAGGTGAAGCTATGATACACCATGAAGACATCCATCACTGAGAAACACTGCAGCTCGACATGCACTCCAACAGCAGCATGAATGTACCAGCATTGTCTTCTCAAGTCATGTCAAGTCAAGGCTTGAGTCATGTTGCCCACATCTCCACTATGGGCTTGTTGTCAATCAATGTGATGTAATGTTGAAGTCCAAGAGATCCACTTGTTGAACATAGAGTCATGTAAGTTAGAAAGTCATGGAAGTCGAACGGTCATGAGGGTAGCCGAATAGCCACAAGGGTCAGTTTCACCCTTGGCTATAAATACCCCATCATTTGTACATGAAAGGAGTTTTCACCTCAGCTCCTCCCACATAGCCAAGAGAGTCTATAATATTTTATTTGAGGAGTAAGTAGTGGCTCCAAAGCCCCACTGACGAGGTTACTGCTGTATGGTGTAACGATATGTCTTGGAACTTTCACTTAATTTCGAATCTTGTTAACAATCCAACACATTTTCATACATGTATTGTATTTGTTGTAACACTAATCTTTAACACTTCTAATGCATGTTGATTTAACCATGTGTTCTACATTTGAACTAATTCATTTCTTGTAATGCATCATCTATTAATGGAAATGTGTTGTATATGTTGTTAATGTTGTCTCGACCGTGTCGAATTCTCTGCCGGACATCAGACGGACCTTTCACGTGAACCTTGCTACAACAACCATTGCACTCATATCGGACTGATCCTTGAGTGTTGTACGTACTCTCTTACCTTGTATGTTGTGACAGCCAGATCTGAGTGGACTGCTTCGCTGGAAGCTGTGCATGTCCTTTGTGTTGTGTGTTCCTAGCTGAGTTGGGACTAATCCCTTTCAACCTAGGACTCACCTTCATGTTTTCCCCCTCACAGTGAAAGAACCATTGACACAAGTACACTTACACTCACCAGGCACGTGAACCTCAGTTCTCGAAGATAAAGCGAACCACTCTCCTGTGATGACAAGCAAGAGTTGAGGCAGATCCTTAAGACAATGGAAATCGGGCCATCATACCGCATGGGACTCCCACACCAAATGGTGTGAGGTCTAGTTGGAACTTCATACCGAGGTGATCCCCTGAATGTTGGCGGGTCCAGCACCGTCAACATTTCTAGCACTAGAAGGAGGGCCCTATGAAAAGCAGTGTCCTCTCATCCAGTTCTGAACCCTTACATATCTTTCATGGATTCTTGCATTCTTCTTCCCAAAGGTGTTTTTCAAATCGTGAAGATGTCTCCATCTCTGGGAAGCTTTTCAATCTCTTGCCTACTCACACGTATGATGGTGAAGACGAAGTGGCCTGGCCTAAGCACTTATATAACTTTCTTTCCATGATTTATGTGGAAGATTAGTTTAATGATGAACAGGGTGGGTTGTTGCTTGCATACACACTTCGTGAATCTCCATTTCGTTGGGTGCTCAGCCTACCGGCTGCCACCGTGCACTCATGTGAGCACTTATGTGATATTACTAAAGACACATTTATCATTTTGATCCAGACCATCTTGATCGCCAATTGTTACAGCAACGGAGAGCTCCGCATGAACCCATTATTGATTTTTGGCAGCGGTTCCATGACTTGTAGTTTCAAGCACCGAGGAGCCAAATGAAGTTCTCTTATCTCTAGGACCGGTTCAAGTACTTTCTTAAAAAATCCACCCATCCCAAGAGGAAGCTTGATGTCAAGCCTTGCTCAACCTTCTTCGTTGATGGAACTGTGAAATCCCATGTGGGAGTAGGCACTGTCCCAATTGATTGTCCACCTCCCTTTCATTCAACAGTTCCACCATCGCCCAGTGATGTTGAGGGTCATGTTCACATAATTGTTCACCCGTCACACCCGCACAACATCACGCCACCCAATTTTCGTGCAGAGTTGGTTGTGAGTCCTTCGAGTTCCCATATGCATTATTTTGTTCGACCTCCATCTTTTCACTCAGGTGTTCCTCCAGATGATGTTGTCTTGTTTTCATCCATTCTAGACTCTTCACTTGTTGTGAACGAAGAACAACCCACGGACGGAGTTGGTGTTGCACAACCAAAATGCTTTGTCATTCATGAAGAGTATGAGTGGGATATTGAGCATCAACACTCGATGAAGGATGACTCCCTTCCGTCCGAGCCCCCTTCATTCTTTCCTAGCCTCTTTGGTGAACATGCCATCCATGATTTTGCATGCGTGTCTTCATCCACAGATGCACCCATTGTTGATCACTCACAGGACTCACCATATGTTATTCCATCATTCGACTACGGATAGGATAAGTCATTCATTGAAAATCCACTTGATCTTTCATCTGCTCTTTCTGGAAACGCAGAGGGTGAACATCCTTCCTTCTCATCTACCCCTCTGTGTGATTCATCAAACCATGAGGATGTCGACCAACATCCTGAATTTTCTGATCTTTCTTGTTGTGATCTCTTCACCTCATCATCTGATCATGATGTTGATTCACTCGTTGTGAATCCGCTTAAGCCACTGGTCTATGAATATATATCTATCAACAAATTCAAAACCCCACAAACTATTGAGGCATTTCAACCCGAGCTAATGGTTATGTCAGGCCCTTGTTGTTCTGAGGTTGGTTTTACTTCTAATCAGGAAATTTTTCAATCACTCAAGGCTCCTCATCACCCATTTGTATGAATTGAGTACCCATCTCACACATAAACCACACTTCCTCCACTCGAACTACACAATCCCATTGCTCATGAATTGGAGGAATATTACATTGCAAGCACTCATTCACGATGTAAGTTATCTTTGCTTCTTTCGTTTGCTTGCATGTCACAGTCAAGAGTGTGATTATGCTTCAAAGTTGCACGTAATGTCACATAGCACCATGACAAGTCCATAGATTTCTGGTCATGCACGGGCACTTTGACATACAAAGTGTGGATGTCTTCATTGTTACATCTTTCTTCCCTACTAGTTCACACAACTAGGTTGCTCACAGACCAAGCCTTCACCAACATGGGTCAACTAATGCACCGATGGCTACATTGGAAATATCACTTCATGTGATCGAGCCCATGCACCATTATCTTAGGATTAGGAGTAGTGTTTGTTTTCAGTTTGCTTGATGCATGCTTGTTTTCTTTCTTGCTTTGCATGTTTGTTTTTTTTCTTGGTTGTATGTTTGCTTACTCGCTTTTCTTTCACTTTTACTTCTACTTTTGCTTTTCTTTGTTTTTTTCTTTCTATTATTGTTTACATACATTTTGTTTGCTTAATATATTACTATTTTTGTTTCCATAAATATGTGCTTCCAACTACTACGTTCTGGCTTTTGAATAGAGTATGTGGTTGAGATAGGAAGAGACTTGTGACACTGCAGCACTTGGCCAATCTTATGTCCATCTTATCTATGCTTGGTTACAACCTTCAGATGATGAAGTCTTGATAGAAAATATGAACCATACGCAAGGGAAGTTTTGGCCAACCATGAACCGATGTCCACACTGGGAAGCCCCATGCCTGTACTCAGTTTTTTGCTCTGTGTGTTCAAGCTCATCCAACTAGTAGAAACAAAGGAGGGGAAATATAAATGAGCAAACCTATGTCAGAGGTATTACATGCTTCTCTTAAGGAACAACCTCATCTACTCTCAATAAGTCGGGATCCCTCTTCCACCCCAAAAATATATAAGTGCCTATGCACAATCCTCTTGAAAAATACAAAGGCGAAAGAAGAGAAAGGCTTCCTGCATAGAGAGGTGAAGCATACAACTCCACTGTGGTAATGACCAGTCTCACTGGAAGTGGAGTAATGTGTGTGTTCCTGCATGACTCTACTGGGGTACTGCCCAAGCCTGCTGGCAGTGGAGCAACACCAAAGATGAAAACTTATGCTTTGAAAATTTTTAACTCGTAAGCTAAACTAGCCTTCCCGGATTCAAAACAATGTGATCAAGATGAAATTTTGATTGTGTTTGGCTGAGTTGGAAAAAGGGTAAACCATGTATGTCCATGAGGTAATTGAGGAATCTGAAGTAACCCACACAATGATTCAATACTCCATGAAATACCAAGGCCCTGTGCTAGCAATGAACCGAAACAAAGAAGCTAGATTTCTACTAGTGTGTTGCCAAGTGTTGTAGCAGCTACAACCACCCTCTAAAATCTTGGCCTGCACCCAATTTTGGAGCCTCCCTTGAGAGTTTGACTTGATGACTGCACTCACACAGGTTCACTCCATGAGCTCGTGTGAGTCCTTGTATCTGCCTTTCTTGTTCCTTTCATTCAAGTTTCTGTGGTTGGTGCCTAAGTCATGCTTGCGACCATGTTGTAGCTTTGCTCAATGTCTTCACTTCATGTGTACTTGTTGTGTTCACTATGAAAGAATTTGTTTCACCCACACATGGAGTCACATTCACTATCACACAAGTGTCGTCTCGATCATGAATGATCAGTCACGAGTGTCGCGCTTGTCACTCACATCATCGATCAGTCATGTTGAAAATGTGTGTCTGGATGGTTTGGTCGTTTCATCATCAAGTCATGCAAGTGTGTGTTCATATGATCACTTATGCATCTTTCGACTTCTCACACACTTAGTCATTTTTGCTGCAGTTCTACTGACCAGACTCCTCACTGACAAACAGACCATCAACCTGCTTTCAACTTGATCGAATGTCAACCAAAACAATGTAGAAACACCAAGCTAGGTTTGTCAAGCTGTGCTGCCAGCAAACATCTTAAGTAACACTCATGTTGGCCACCTGGATAGCCAACCAGCTGTTCATCTCAGAAATTATGCAGTGCTCATGAGAAGGTATCCCGCTGCCCATCAGTCAGCTCAGCTCAGAAATTGCGCAGAGATGATCAGCAGGCCGACCTCCCAATCTTAGTGCATTTTTTCCCAGCAAGCAGCTCCCAGTGGCAGACTTCCAGTTCCCTCTAGGAATTGTGTAGTTTTCGCTGCCAATGACTAAGCAGCCAACTAGCAGTTCCCTCTAGGAATTGCGTAGTTCTGGCCACCAGAGACCCCAATAACCAAATCGAAGCTCCCTATGGGAATTTCACATATCTGGCTGTAGTGACCCAGTAGCCAACCAACAGTTCCCTCTGGGAATTGCGTAGTTTTGGCTGTGAGTGACCCTAATAGCCAATTGGCAATTCCCTCTGAGAATTGCACAGATCTGGCTGCCAGTGACCCAAAAGCCAATTGACAATTCCCTTTGGGAATTGCGTAGATCTGGCTGGAAATGACCCCAACAACCAACTAGCAATTACCTCTGGGAATTGAACAGTTCTGGCTGCTAGTGACCCTAGCAGCCAACTGGCGGTTCCCTATGGGAATTGCCCAGTTCTAGCTACCAGTGACCCCAGCAGCTGACTGGCATTTCCCTCTGGAAGTTGCATAGATCTGGCTACCAGTCTCCTGGGCAGTTCCATAGAAAAATTGCGCAATCCCTGCCTGCTAACCCCTCATGTAGCCCGTGTAGGTTTTAACCCCGTACAGAAATTACCTACATACGAATTATAAAACATAGAAAATAAACAATGAGAGAGCATGACACATAAAACACATATACACGAACATTTCCCCCCCAAAATTGGGACTACCAGCTTGATTTTTCATTATGTTCCTTTCAATATTACAATACATATTTATACATGCCAAAGCATCCAATACCATGGACCAAAAACCATCGCGTTCAAAACCATGGGCCGAAAACCATCGCGTCCAAAACCTTGTGTGAAAATCATGCACAAAACCATAGGTAGGTTTGCCCAACCTAACAGAGTGTGGTTACATGCACCCCACAAACCCCCTATGACTCCCCCCGCTATGCAATTAGCGCAACTAAGGAGGGCTCCGGTCCCCCTCTAACCCCCCTGTTAACTATGTGGGGTAGTCGTGGAAGGAATATAACACAACCCAAAATTCTCCCACTTGTTGTTTTCTTTCATCCAGCCCTGCAACACCCATTGTTTCTCTACACCAAGAGAACTTCTTAGAGCTCATAGATTTTGTCAATGCATCTGTTGTATTCTTCAAAGTGTCCACCTTTACCAGCAACATCTTTTTATCTTCTATCATATCCCTCACAAAGTGATACCGAACATCAATGTGCTTTGTCTTTGAATGATATGTAGGGTTCTTTGCCAAGAAAATTGTACTTTGGCTGTCATGGTCTATCCTTATAGCTCCCTGTACTAACCCCATACTTGAACACAATCTTTGCAACCAAACTGCTTCCTTGCTTACATGAGTGGCTACCATGTATTCTACCTCTATACTTGATAGTGCCACTACAAATTATTTCTTACTCATCCAATTGACTGCACCTCCAAATAGGTTAAACACATACCCACTTGTATATCTTCTCTGATCCAGATCTCTAGCCCAGTCTGCATCAACAAAGCCATGAATATCCAACACTTTGTCCAATATTTGTCTTCCTTTATAGCACAAACCATAATCACTAGTGCCACGCAAATACCTGAAAACGTGCTTCACTATTGTCCAGTGCTCCTTCCCTAGTTTTGACATAAACCTTCTCAATACTCCCACTTCATGTGCAATATCGTGTCTAGTACAAACTATCGCATACATTAAGCTACTGACTGCACTTGCATATGAAACACGGGACATGTCCTCTTCCTCTTCTTGTGTCTTGGGACACTATTCAGCAGATAATTTTACACCCACAGGAATAGGAAGCTTCACCAGTTTACTCTCCTGCATATTAAACCTCTGCAATATTGTCTTGACATACTTCCTTTGGTTTAACCAGAGCTTCCTCTTTGTCCGATCTCTTTTAATTTCCATTCCCAAAATATGGTGTGTAGCACCAAGATCTTTCATGTTGAGTTTGGAGGACAAATGGGTCTTCAAATCCTCTATAATTTCTTTATCATTTCCAACCAGCAACATATCATCCACATACAAGACCAAATAAATAACACGATCACCAATTAATTTAAAATACACATAGTGATCTGCCTTGCTATTGGTGAAGCCAAGTCCCCGTATAAATGTATCAAATTTTTGATACCACATCCTTGGTGATTGTTTTAAGCCATACAGAGACTTCTTTAACTTACATACCAGTTCTTTTCTTACCCTTCATGGAAAAACCTTCAGGTCGCTTCATGTAGAACTCCTCTTCCAGATCCCTGTGAAGAAATGTTGTCTTCAGATCCATCTGTTCTACCTCAAAATCAAAAGTAGCAACAACAAATAAATGTAATATATAGAAGTTACCTTGGCAACAAGAGAAAAAATATCACCAAAATCAATTCCCCGCACCTCGGAATAACCTTTTTCTACCAACCGAGCTTTGTATTTCTCCACCTTTCCTTCTGCATTTGTCTTCTTCTTGAACACCCATTTGCTGCCAATGGGTTTCTTTCCAACCGACAACTCCACCAGATCCCAAGCCATTTTTGTGCAAAGATGCCATTTCATCAACCATGGCCTCTTTCCAGAGTTTTCCATCCTCTAAATCTACTGCTTCCTTCACAGTTCTAGGATCATCATCAATAATAGATAAAGAAAAATTTGAACATAAAGCAGATGGACTATACCTTTCTGGCTGCCTTCTTTCTCGAACTGATCTTCTCACACCCAGAGTTTGTGGCTCTTCATCTTTTGATTCCTCCTTTGCTATAGAGGTGTATATGGAGGAGTCTTCTACCATGTTATACCACACTTCTTATAGAATTCTTCAAATTCCTTACTGCAAAAATCTCCACCATTATCTGTCCTCGACACCTTTATCTTCTTCTCTGTCTGGTTTTCCACTGGAGCCTTAAATTCTTTAAACCTATCAAAGACTTCATATTTCTTCTTAAGGAAATATATCCATGTATTCCTTGAGAAGTCATCTATAAATGATACATAGTACACAGACTTACCCAGTGATGGAACCTTCATGTGTCCAAACACATCACTGTGCACAAGCTCTAATATCTATTTCGCCCTCTTGCCACTGGAGGGGAAACTCACCCGATTTTGCTTCCCATATACACAATTTTCAAAGAAATCAAAATCCAAAGAGCTATTACTCATACTTTCTACCATACCTTTACCATGAAGTATTCGAAGGCCCTTCTCTCTAATATGTCCAAGCCTTTGATGCCACAACATGGTCTTCTCTCCAGAGACCACTAGATTTTCTGCTCCACTTTCAGGAACCACATAATTGTTGCACCCATCAACAACATTGCTACTTTGTAGCTTGTACAAAGTTCCAATTCGAACTGCCCACATCAATACAAGTGCCCCGGGAACCATCTTGCAGGTATCCTTCTCGAACACTGTTTTCACACCTGCATCATCCATCTTGCTTACAGAAATCAGATTTCTAGCTAATGCAGGAATATGCAGAACACCCAGAAGTGTTCTAACCCTTCAACTTTGCAACTTCAACTTTACTTTTTTGTGACCAATGATTCTAGCCTTCCTGTCATCCCCCAAGAAGACATCACCACCATCATATTTCTCATACTCGCAAAACCACTCTCTATGGGGAGTGAAGTGAAAGGATGCACCTGAGTCAATCAGCCATGCCTCATGATCTACATGTGTACTTGAATAAGCCAGGTACACATCCCCACCTTCATCTAAGGTGGTTTTTGCTTCTACGAAAGGAGCATCATCAGATCCCTTTCCTTTATTAGGAGTTTTAGATTTACAGTCCCTTTTGTAGTGCCCTTCCTGTGCTCATTTCCAGCACACCACCTTTATAGGTTTTCCTAAAGATTTAGATCTACCTCTAGATTTAGATCTCCAACTTGATGACTTATTTTTGTTTCTATTTTGGGACTTTCCTCGTACGGACAAGGCATCACCATTCTGGCTCTCCATATTTTTCCATCTCATCTCCTCCATCAGCAAGGATGAGACTATTTCATCTATTCTGGGACTGTCCTCATACAGACAAGGCATCACCATTTTGGCTCTCCATATTTTTCCATCTCATCTCCTCCATCAGCAAGGATGAGACTATTTCATCAAACTGCAAGGCAATTGCATTGTTACCTATTGTAATAACCAGACTATCCCACGAAAATGATAGAGAAAACAACAAATTGATGCACTTATCTTCATCTGAAATTTTAATATCAATAGATGATAACTAACTTACCATAGTATTAAACGCATTCAGATGCTCTATCACCGAGTCTCCATCTTTCATCATCAGGTTATACAGCTTTTTCCATAGGAACAGGTTATTCACCAGAGATTTAGATTGGTACAAAGTCCCTAACTTGTCCCACAAAGCCTTCATTGTAGCTTCCCCTAATACATTCAACAATACTAAATCTGAGACACACAATCATATTGTGCTCTTTTCCTTCTGATCGAACTTCTTCCATTCTTCATCGGACACTCTCGTTGGTTTAATACCTAGATCTACCACAATCCACTGATCTTTATCCACTAATAGTTCCTCCATCTTGAGTTTCCACAACTCAAAACTCTGACCATTAAATTTCTCGATCTCTATCTTTCCACTACTCGCCCTCTTCTTCCACCACTAGAATTGATCTCGCAGATCTCCCACTGAACAGGGTCTACCACAAGCCTGAGTAAAACCCCTCAGCAACAAAGGTGTCCCCTTGAAGCCAAAACATCTCTGATACCAAATGTAGGTTTTAACCCCATACAGAAATTACCTACATATGAATTCTAAAACATAGAAAATAAATAATGCGAGAGCATAACAGATAAAACACATTTACACAGATATTTTCCCCTGGATCCCAATGACGGGACTACTAGCTTGATTTTTCATTATTTTCCTTTCAATGTTACAATACATATTTATACATGCGGAAGCATCCAAAACCATGGACCGAAAACCATCACGTCCAAAACCATGTGTGAAAATCATGCACATAACCATAGGTAGGTCTGCGCAACCTAATATAGGGTCCAAAACCAAAAATTTCAGGGGCGTTGCCCTGGACCCATAGAGTGGGGTTACCTGCACCCCTCAAATCCCCTGTGACTCCCCTCGCTACGTAATCGACGCAACGAAGGGAGGGCTCCACTCCCCCCTCTAACCCCCCTGTTAGCTACATGGGCTAGTCATGGAAAGAATATAACACAACCCAACAAACCAACCCATTCCTCTGGAAATTTGCACAAATTTGTCTCTCTAGCCCTTGCTGACCGTTCATTCCAGAAAATGCGTAGAGCATGCCCACCTTTCCTTCCAGCAGCTTGGATTGTCCCTCCCAAAATTTGTGCAATGTTGCCTCCTAGCCGAGCTAGACCTTGCAGTTAGTCACTGTCGACTCATATTGTCCATCTCCATCCTTCAGTGACTCTTGCGTAGTTTTCATCAACATTTGCCTGGAGCCATCATCCCACATCACATCATTGCAGCCTCTCCCAGTCACCCACATCTAAATGATCATGTGTCATGGTAGACTAGGAGGTTTTGGATTTGATTTCATCTCGTCACGAGTGACTGCATGTACAAGTACTCCAACAAACATGTCAAGATGACGAACGGGATGAATGAAGGGAGCACATGTAGATAAATAGGTTCACCAACAGACGAACAAATGAATCATGTGAAGAGGACAAGCACGACAAACATGCACCTTCGCGAACAAGTGAACCTGTCAAGCCTTCCAACATGAAAGAAAGGAACAACATGCTATAGCTTCATCAAGTGAACCAAGGACCATCGAAGACTCTGCACACTTCACCAAGTAGAGGTGAAGCTATGATACACCATGAAGACATCCATTACTTAGCAGCATTGTAGCTCGACATGCACTCCAGCAATAGCATGAATGTACCAACAGTGTCTTGTCAAGTCATGAGTCATGTTGCCCACATCTCCACTATGGGTTTGTTTTCAATCAATGTGATGTAACATGGAAGTCCAAGAGACCCACTTGTTGAACATAGAGTCATGTAAGTCAGAAATTCATGGAAGTCAAATAGTCATGAGGGTAGTTGAACAGCCATAAGGGTCAGTTTCACCCTTGGCAATAAATACCCCCTCATTTATACATGAAAGGACTTTTCACCTCAGCTCCTCCCACATAGCCAAGAGAGTCTGTAATCATTTCTTTGAGGAGTAGTAGGGGCTCCAACGCCCCACTAACAGGGTTAGTGATGTATGGTGTAATGGTGTGTCTTGGAAATTTCGCTTAATTTAGAATCCTATTAACATGCCAGCACATTTTCATACATGTATTGTATTTGTTGTAAGACTGCTCTTTAACACTTGTAATGCATGTTGCTTTAACCATGTGTTCTACATCTAAATTGATTCATTTTTTGTAATGCATCATCTATTAATGGAAATGTTTTGTATATGTTGTTAATGATGTCCCTTCCATGTCAACTACTCTATTGGACATCAGACAGACCTTTCACATGAACCTTGATGCAACAACCATTGCACTCATCTTGGATTGATCCGTGAGTGTTGTACGTGTTATCTTAACTTGTATGTTGTGACAGTCGTATCCGAGTGGATTGCTCCACCGGAAGTTGTGCATGTCCTTTGTGTTGTGTGTTCCTAGCCGAGTTGGAATCGATCCCTTTCAACCTGGAACTCACCTTCACCTTTTCCCCCTCACAGTGAAAGAACCATTGCCACAAGTACACTTACACTCACCAAACATGCAAACCTCACCTCTCAAAGACAAAGCGAACCACTCTCCTATTCTAACAAGAAAGAGTTGAGAAAAATCCTTAATAAAATGGCAATCGGGCCATCATACCGGATGGGACTCCCACACCAAACGATGTGAGGTCTAGTTGGGACTTCATACCGGGGTGATCCCCTGAATGTTGGTGGGTCTAGCACCGTCAACACAAACATATGGTAAACATGTGATCTATAGGTCATGAATACATATCTGATCATAAGTCTTTGAACTTTATCTGAGAATCGCCAAGAAGGTTTAATTCCATCTCAATAAGTTGCAAGAACATTTGTTAGCCCATGGATTAACCAACCATCTGATTACTTATTAAATCATAAACAAGAGCCATAATTAGAGAACATCATATGACCATGTTTATAGCCATGATATAACTAGAATATCAACAATGAAAAATAAACCATATAATCCACACAATAAAAGGTACAAGTTCTTATATAGTACAATAGGAAAATAGCTCATTAACATATGCAAAATCCAACCAAGTCACATACTTCCACATACCACTCGACCATAGATTGGGCTAAATCAAATATTTCTTTCATCCAATCACCCCCATGTCATATTCCTAGAATTAATGTGGGATCTAATGAGATAAACTAAGACATAATCAATTAGGGACTCCAGAGGTTAAGCTACCTCCACCAACAAACTATCGTGATCTCACCTAAATTAGCCCCAATATCACAAAACCAAATTGAGCTTGGATGCCTCAAGATTTCTTCACCATAACTTGGGGAATTTTCCTCTCTACACGCACCTGTTAAGGGCTTCCTGGAGAAAACCATCTCCACCCCCAATCCTTAGGAATTTTCCTAAGACCACCTCACTCAGTTCCAAGACGTTCTGGCAATCCAAAGCTCAACCAAGAATGACTCCCATCACACCATGGATATATAGGAAATGGCAAGGAAAGGCTGAAACCACTGTCACTCCAAGAAAAACACATGCTAATGATAGAAAATGAACCAAATAATCAAATGCATGTACCATATATTCACATCCCAACAAGGAAATTGCACATGAAACCTATTACTTGCAAAATATTCCTACTGAAGTTGTTGTTCCAACCTTCTCCTTTCCCTCCTTCACTTTCCTTTGCTTGTCCTTTTCCTTCCTTTGATTTAGTTTGCTTACTTTTCCAAGTGCTTGTTCTATTTCCTCTGTTGAACTTGATCGAAGAATGAGAAAAAGTTGTCAACTGTTTCTCAAGTGCGTCTTTATCTGTCATGTCTCGTTCTTCTCCATTTTCCTTCATTTTTATTTATTTCCCCTTGCATGAAAATCTATCTCTTCACCTTACTTTTCTCCTCTTCTCCTTTATTCTCTTTATTAAATGCCAATTATTGCCTCTTTTCCTTTTCCAATACCTTTTCCAATTTCCATATGGCACAGATAAACCAAAAGTGATTCCCACTATGATGTTTTCCTACCATTTAGCTTGGAACACATGTCCCATGACCTTGGTCTTATGTTTATTTATGTGGAAAATGAACTGGGGGTTGTTACAACTTCTTAAATTTATATGGACATTTGGAAGAAAAGTTTCCTACTCTACCACATTCAAAACACTTAAAAGGTACCTTACTTTTGTATTTTCCAAAGCCTCTTTTAAGTTTCCTCACAAACTGAGCCATCTCCTCATCTGAGTCATAACTGGAGTAATCTTGTTGTCTTTATGCTATTTGGATTTATTTAAGGCTTTGAACGTTGCTTCCTTTGGCTCTGAATTCTCTCATCTAATTCTCATCTCATAGGTAGTTAGGGATCCATGCAACTTCTCCATTGTTAGATTCTTTAACTCTATCATTGATTCTACGACTGAGATCTTGGCATTAAATCTCATAGGTAGTGACCTTAAAACCTTTTGGACAACTTCCCCTTCTTTAATTTCTTTACCAAGACCTTTAATCATGTTGGATACTTCATGAACCCTAAGGAGGTATTTAGAAATTATTTCTTCCTCATTCATTCCAAGACTTTCAAATTTCATTTTGTAGGTTTGAATTTTGGCTTGTTTTACCTTTTCATCTCATTTGTGAATGTTCTTAAGCTTGTCCTAGGATTCTTTAGGTAATTTGCAGTGCATCACCTTTACCATCTTGGATTGGTTAATACATGCTATGATTTCATTCTTATCCTTTACATTATTCTTGTATGCTCTACTTTCATCAGGATTTATAGGTGTAATTATCAGAACTGTGTATCCAGATTCTACTACAGCCCATACATCCAATCCAACTAACATGATGTATGCTTCCATTTCAAATATCCATAATACATAATTATCTCCATCAAATACTTGTACTTTGCTTGTGTAGATATCTTGATTTTCCTGATTTTCCTAATTCTCCATGATTCCCTTGGGATCTACCTTCCAACAATCAAATTATTCTTGAAGGAACTCGTTCTGATACCAATTGTTGGGAATCAAGAATTACTAGGGGGGGAGGGAGGTTGGTGAATAACTAATTATAAATATTTTATTCTTTAAACAAATATCAAACAATTATATAACAAAAAAATTCATTAACAATTGTACACAATTTTTTTAATGTGGAAACCATTTCGGGAGAAAAACCACCAAAGCTTGTTTTTATTATGATGTAAATTCAAAGAAACCACTTTGTTTACATCAATTTTTTTGGGAGCACGCACTCGCAAGAGGCCCCATCCCCATTACATCAACACGAACCCAATTTCTTAGAGGCACCAAACTCAAATTTGTCACTACAAGAAAAAGGACATTGGTGAGCATCAAAAAATGTCACCATAAGCTCATTGGTGACAGTCAAAAGAGCCTCCGTCTCAAAAAATTGAACGTCACCAAAGGTGGTGTCGCCAAAAGTATAGGAGTTGTGGTGACATTCAAGTTTTGTCACCAACAATTATTTATAATGACGGATAATGACCGTCACCATTTCATATGAGCAATGGCGATGAACCTTAGTCTCCATCACCAAAAAACTAGACGTCACCAAAAGTTGTGTCGCCAAAAGTATAGGTGTTGTGTTCACATTCAAGATCCATCACGAATAATGATTATAGTGACGGATAGTGACCATCACCATTTCATAAAAACAACAATGATTTATTGTGATGGACCTTTAATGGTCATCACTATTGATGCATATATATAGCGACATTCGTTGGTCGTCACCATTTCATATTTTGTTGAGGGTCAAAAGATGTCACCATAAGCTCATTGATGACGGTCAAAAGAGCCTCCGTCACCAAAGGCCACATTGCAAAAAGTATAGGTGTTGTGGTGACATTCAAGTTCCATCACGAATAATGATTATAATGACAGATAGTGACTGTCACCATTTCATATGAACAAGGAATTATGGTGATGGACCTTTCATGGTCATCACTATGATGCATATATATGGTGGCATTCATTGACTGTCACCATTTCATATTTTGGTGAGGGCCAAAAAATGTCACCATAAACTCATTTGTGATGGTCAAAAGAGCCTTCGTCACCAAAAATTGATCGTCAACATTCCATATGAATATCAAGGCATGATGGAATCGAACCACCAACCTCCTACTTGTAAAGCAGGTGCTCTTCCATTGAGCTAGCACCCTTTAAATAATTAGACTTTGAAAAAAATAGATCTTGAACTTTATAAATTGTAAATTTTACAACTTTCAATAAATTATAAAACTTTGTGAAGTCTTGGCAAATATTTTACTAAACAAGCAAAATAACATCGAAGCTACAAGTCCCTACCTAATAATTATGGAAGTTATGAAAAGTGGGTGGAGGGAAAAATAGTTATGTATAAGATACTCAATATGTTCAGTTGAATACTCAATTAGAAGTGACACTTTGAAGACATTTATAGTGTATAAATGACCTATAATTATCAAACCTAAAATTTACAATTACACCAAAGATTTATTTCACCTTGTGAATCATGTATAGTATGTTGTGACAACATAAAAATATGCCTCTAAAAGACTAATTTGCATGTCAAAAAGTAAAAAACAATGAGTATATATGATGCAATTTTGAATAATGAGCTACATGCTTGAATCCTACTGGCTATGGGGCCTAGAAAACTAATTGGGAGTGCTTCTTGTTATTATTTAATTCAAGATGTCAAAATACAACGATCAATAACAATGATCCTAAAATGTAACCATTAAACAGATGTTAAAATTGTAAGCACAAGTTTGGCTAATATCTGTTACACCAACAAAATATCCAAGGGGCATTCAAACACTTCCAAATCCACACCAAACACGAGTATCCAAAGATGCAATTGCATGGATACAAGGACAACACTCTCTACTTCTCAATGATAACTATGTCCTCCCACAAGTACTTCAACTAGCAACGAGGTGTGAAGACAAGAACATCAAAGCTAAAAGAACTACACAATACAAAAATACACTTCATCCCCCTTTACCTTTACATCATAGATCTAGGGGAATAAGAAAAATATCCATAGAGAATAAGATTATGGGGGGGGGAATAATGATGATAAGCAAAAAAATAACCAACAATGAAATCTACTAATTTGAACATGTATCCACATGTACTCAAAGATTAGAGGAAACAAAGGAACCCAACATAATTGATTATGCACTTGATAAAATGGCATTTACTTCTTTAGAAAAAAGGAAGAAAATCCCAACCTCTTTTCTATTGTCCTCTGGAATAAATCCTTTATGTATGGAATTTGGGTTTTGTGCTACACTTTATGCTTACTCTCCAACATTAAAATAAGAGTTCCCAAATCTATTTCTAAATATGTCTAATTTGTTTGAGTTTGGGCCAAACCTAGTCAAATCTTGTCAAGTTCAGCCAAGATGCAATGCGCTTAACTATGTTTGCCTAAGCTAGTCAACAAACTTGACCCAGGATTTTGAAAAGGAAGTTTCATAGAAATGACTGCTCTAACATATTTTGACAAATTTCCCCTTTTTGTATGTCTCGAAAAGAGAACATGAACTAGCCTCCTCTTACCACAATGTGACTAGATAAGTGAGACAAATCTAAACCAATAGTATCCACTAAGAGATTGTGAGTGAGGGGCATTTATTCTGCTACAAGATGCTCATAAATTGCATCTGACTCCATCCATTTTTTTTTGTGTTGTTGCATCGATAAGCACAAACACAATTTTGTCATCAAAGAGGCTTGAACACTGATATGGGAAATTTAAACACCTCACTTTTACCAACTAGGCAAACCACTATTTCAGAATTTATTTTAATTGTGGAGTTTTATGCCAATTTTCTATTGGGGAATCCAAATCAATCTTCTTTTATCAACTTTTCCCAATGTTTCCTGGGTCCATGTCTTGTGATTATGCCCTCCACCAAGATATAAAATTTTGAAAACTCATCTCTTTGAATCAAAAACTTGTACCATAATATAAATAGGAAACTCGTGTCTTCCAATCCAGAGGTTACCCTAATTGAAGATCCCTCTCAACATTTTGGCCTAGATATGAAGCTATACATGTTAACTAGGATTGATCGAAGAGTTTACAATAGTTGAGTAGCCTTTTAAAGGATGGTTCCAATTTGAATTCATGGGGAAGATATTTTGGTTCATTCAACACTAAAAGATAACATTTTTGGCATGTAAATCAAGAAAAGCTAAATCAATTTTTAAAATTTGGCATGTGTTCAAGAAAGTAGTAACTTATGTAAATACTAAATACTAAATATCAAGTACTACATTCTATCAGGTTTCATGTTTGTTGCATCAAACAATGTAAATTAGAGGAATTGCACTCAAGCAATCTAATTTAGCATAAGCGTGATGAGATAGGTACCATGGAAAATTTGGTGGATGCTTCAAAAATTCAGATGGGCATGTTTAAGACCAGATAATTTAATTGAATATGATTATCTTCTCTGCCATGCATGTTAATACAAAGTTATTGTACTGAAATCCCCTTCATAGACAAACTAACATCTCTAGAAGTGAAACCTTGGTTGATTCAAATGGTCACCTTACACGTTGCTACTTCTCTTTCTTTCCAGAGTTCATTTTCTACATGGTTGGCTTCTTTCTTGTGTGAAATTTCAAAACCAGTCCAAAAAAAACTCCAAGAGGGTATCGACCAAGTTTTGTTTATACAACTTCAAGATCCCCAATTATAGCTACATTATTTTATGCAGAGAAAATTTGGCCACCTAAAATGACTTGTTTGGTGGTCCATAAAGGCACAAAGTGCTACTTCTTTCAGAAACCTCTAGTCTTGGGCCATTACCATGTTTTCTTATGTATGAGGAAGATGAGCTCTTAATCACTCAGAAATAGTTTAAGGGAAAATATTAAGTAGGAAAAATAATTGAAAATATTAATTATTAATTAGAATAATATAATTTTCAATTTGGTTTGTAGGTTTAGTTAAAGTGGAATAATGTTACTTAGTAATATTAAATTTTGTGACAATTTTAATATACTGTTGGAAATAATACTGAGAGGGGGGGTGAATCAATATTATCAAATTCTTTTCAATATGCCTTCCAGATTTATACTTTAATTTATTCTTCAGATATTGATCATTAATTTGTATGTCAATACCATATAATAATGAACAAGAACCAGAAAAATAGATAAGCACACCAAAGAACACCAGATATAAGGTGGAAACCTAATGTGGGTGAAAACCACCTGCTGCAATATGTCTCTATCTTCTTTCAATTTAGAAACTTCTTTTACAAGGATTTTGTACTGGTGCAGTCCTTTACCAGTACGCAGGCTACAACCTACAGAGAGCTACAACTCTCTCTCGTTTTCCAGTCTCTCCTGGAAGGGAGCTACAACCCCCTTTGCTCTTCTACTTCTTTAAGGACCACGTTTCATTAATTTTCAGACTAGATCCAAGAAGATCAAATAATCATCATGCAAATCACCCAATCTCCTTATACAACCAATGAATCACCCAACTACTCAGAATGTTGTAAACAGAAAAGTAATACCAGAAATCTAAACCCAGAACTCTGCAACAATAGATAAAAGAGAGCCAATAAATGTTTCAAGTCAGGTCCGCAACTTCACCAATATAAATATGCGGGTATCCACAGCCTTTCTGTGCCTGAACTGCGCAGATCCACACTGTATCCTTCTGTTGCTCTGCGTACCACCGCAACTTCCCCTTTTGCTGAACTGCGTACCTCAACTCAGATACGCATTGCACTGTGTGTCAGACCGCGTACCTCCACACTGTTCCTTCTGTGCCTCTGTGTATCTCCGCACTTTGCTTTCTTTTGCACTGTGTACCTCGCACTGCGCCTTCTGATGTGTTGTGTACCCCCGCACTGCATCTTCTCCTGCACTGCGTACCCCCGCACCTACGCCGTGGATCGCCTGCAAACCTCTGATTAGGGCCAAATTAACAGTCCTCCAATGTGCCACAGTCAATCAGATGCACAGATCTGATCTTGCGCCCAAGAGTTCACGACTTATCAATAGATTCACCTTAAGATTTCTCCTTAATTTAGATCTTACCTTTGTAAAACCAAACACCCAAAATTTCAGATCTTAAGATATTCAATTTTTCACAAGTGTCTAGCCAAGTGATCTCCTTCCCCTTTTATAGTCAAACCCTTATCCACACCATGGGACAAAACCCTCAAAAACCAATACAAGGGATCTAAACCGGGTTTCAATAAATTAGATCCTATACCATGGGCCAAAACCATAGGATCGTAAAAGACGGGCTAAAAACCAAGGGCCAAACATAGGATACCCCACGTGAGTGCGCTTCTCTGCATTGGAGTGAGTGAACTGGGGGACCGCACCTTATGAACGGTGAACCTGCGGGTATGTCCACACTCCCTGGACGGCGAACCTGCGGGTCCGCACCTTTTGAACGATGCACTTGCGAACCTCTTATTTTCCATTATTTTAAGAGCCTGAATAGAGTTTTTCCACTTGAGTGAGTTGCCATCAAGTACAACACCTGTACCATAGAGCCAAACCAGAATCATAATGCCAACAATCTCCCCCTTTAGACTTGATGGCAACCTCAAGATCCTCATTGTCATTCTCCCCATTTGACATCAAGGGCAAAGGGTTATGCTCCCCTTGAGACCATGCTTAAGTCTTTGTTCTGCTGATCATGCTCCCCCTGACTGTAAACCAGATCTGCATACCATAATCCACCATACACCATGAATGAAAGAGACATATTGCAGCGATATTTAGATCAACATCCATGTTCGCCTTGTGTGCTACCATAATTCCAACAATGCATTATATGTGCTCCCCCTGAACCAGTGCTATGCGATCTTCGACAAATCCATAAACCAGCAAATGTATGTGTATACCCCATATGAACCTCGCGTACAACAAACAATCTCTGAAACAGATGAGATTCAACAACAGGATGATGCATCAACAACCCCCAGCTTTTGCCTGAGGTATTCAAAGGTCTCCCTGGGCAATGGTTTGGTGAGTATATCAGCAACTTGTTCCTTAGAAGGAACATACTCCAACTTGACCTTTTGTTCAATCACTTGTTCCCTGAGAAAGTGATACTTGATCGGTATGTGCTTGGTATTTGAATGCATGACTGGGTTCTTTGAAATGCTGATTGCACTTATATTATCACATAAGATGGAGATAGGTGGAGTACAAGTGATCTGAAAATCCTGCAAGGTTTGCATCATCCAAAGGAGTTGACTGCAACAAGATGCAGCAGCCACATATTCCGCTTCAGCTGTAGATAAAGCAATCGAACTCTATTTCTTGCTGAACCAAGATACTAATATGGAACTCATAAAGAATGCACCACCACTTGTGCTCTTCCTATCATCCATGCTTCTGGCCCAATCTGCATCTGTATAAGCATGAAGTGTGAGATCTGTATCTCTAGGATACCATAAGCCATAGTTTTGAGTTCCTTGAAGGTACTTGAAAATTCTCTTCACTGCCTGAAGATGAGTTTCCTTTGGATTTTCCTGAAATCTTCCAAATATTCCCACTGCATGCATGATGTCTGGTCGGGTACCTGTCAAATAAAGTAGACTTCCAATCATAGATCTGTAGGTTGGTTGATGCATTGCTGCTGATTCATCATTTGCACTGAGGCTACATCTTGTGACCATGGGGGTACATACTGGTTTTGCATCTTCCATGCCATATTTCTTCAAAATCTGCTTGAGATACTTGGTTTGAGACAAGAAGATCCCGCCTTCATTTTGTTGGATTTGCAATCCAAGAAAATATGTCAATTCTCCAAGCAAAGAAATTTCAAATTCTTTCTGCATTACCAAGGCAAAGCTTTGACTCATAGCTTCTTCATTGTTGCCAAAGATAATATCATCTACATACACAACAAGTATTAGTAATTTGTCATTTTCAATTTTTATGTAAATATTGCTATCTGCTGACCCCTTTGAAAAACCTTGTTGATGAAGATATTTGTCGAAACGGTAGTACCAAGATCTTGGGGCCTGTTTAAGACCATAGAGAGCCTTCTTTAGTCTGCATACAAGATTTGGATCATTCCCAAGGATGAAACCATCTAGTTGCTCAATGTACACTTCTTCTTCTAAGTCCCCATTTAGAAAGGCTGATTTCACGTCCATTTGAAAAACTTTGAACTTCTGAAAGCTTGAGAGAGCAAGGAACATTCGAATGGCCTCAAGTCTAGCAATGGGAGCAAAAGTTTCTTCGAAGTCTATTCCTTCTTGTTGAGCATACCCTTTACACACAAGTCTGGCCTTGTTTCTAATTACTTCTCCATTTTCATTCAACTTATTTTTGAAGATCCATTTTCTCCCTATGACATTCTTATCTTTTGGCCTGGGAACCAACTCCCAAGTGTTGTTCTTTTTGATCTGCTCAAGTTCTTCATCCATGGCCTTGACCCAGCATTCATCTTTGCATGCTTCTCTTACATTTTGTGGTTCAGTGGAGGAGAGCAATGCCAAATAGCTTGAGGCTTCTGCAATTGTTCTTCTTGTTTGTACACCTACTTCTTTCTGCCCCAAAATCTGAGATTCTAGATGATTCTTTTGAACGTACCTGGATGGAGTCTTCTCTTCTATCCTTATTTGCTCCTCAGGTGCCTCTTGAGGTTCTTCTTCATCATTTGTCTGATTTGGAGAGTAGTCTTCATCCTCTTCAATATTTTCATGATTTACTTGCCTAGGGATGTATCCTTTTTCATCAACCACTACATCAAGGTTGTCAACAATTCTTCCAAGTCTTTTATTGTAACATTTATATGCTTTGCTGTGGGGAGAATAACCAAGGAGAATGCCTTCATTTGCTCTAGGTTCAAGTTTTCCAAGCTGTTCATTAGTGTTCTTGATATAGCATTTTCTCCCAAAAATTTTGAAATGCTTTACCGAAGGAGTCTCACCATACCAGAGCTCATGGGGAGTTTGAGTGTTGTTCACTCGGACATTTGTTTTGTTGAGAATAACAACCGCAGCAAATGCAGCTTAACCCCAGAAGGTTGCGGGAGTCCCAGACTCATCAAGCATAGCACGAACCATTTATTGGACCATTCTGTTCATCCTTTCCACCACTCCATTTTGCTGAGGAGTCCTAGCTGTAGAGAATTCCCTTCTTATTCCATGTTCTTCACAGAAATCAAAAAATTCATTTGAGGTAAACTCCCCACCTCTGTCGGACCTGAGGCACTTAATTTTGTGATCTGATTCGTTTTCAACCAAGGCTTTGAAAGATTTGAATTTTTCGAATGCTTCGTCCTTGTGTTTCATAAGTCCCAACCAAACCATCCCGGAGAAGCCATCAATGAATAATATAAAGTATTCTTCTCCTCGAGTTGACCTTGTCCTAAATGGACCACATACATCTGTATGGACTAGTTCAAGAGGCCAGCTCGCTGATCCTTCCTTCTCAGGTAAGTTAGTTCTGGTTTGCTTACCAAACTGACATGATTTGCATATGGTGTTGTCTGGAATTTTGATATCTAGAAGACCACAAACTGCCTGGTATTTGCATGCTTTCCTTATTTGTGAAAAGCTTAGATGCCCCAACCTTCGGTGCCATAACCAATGTTCATCATCTTTGCTCAAATAGCATTGTTGTTGTCCTTCTTCAAATATGTATAGATTATTTGGAGTTCTTCTGCCTTTGATCACTGTTTTTCCTGTATCAAGATCACGAACGCTACATCCATTTGATCGAAATATTACCTCGGTTCCTTGATCGCACATTTGACTGACACTCAGAAGATTATGCTTCAAGCCATCAACATACAAAACATTTCCAGCTTTGACCTTTTCTTTCAAGTGAGCAGTGCCTTTTCCTTTTATGGCTGCAGGGGTATCATTTCCAAAAGAAACTTTCTTACCCTTTTCTAAAGCAGTATATGATTCAAGTTTTTCTTTATCACCTGTCATGTGCTTCGAACATCCGCTGTCGATGTACCATAGATTTTCTTGTCCTTCTGCATAAAAAGCTATCCCACATCTTTCTGGTTGTGGTTCCTTTATTCTCCATGTTCGGGTGCTTGAGGCTTGTTCCTTTGTCTGCCGAAACTTGCTCCTACATTCAGAATCTTCATGACCAAATTTATTACAAATAGAACATTCAATTTCATTTTCAAGAGCCGAAAAATTGTTATAGGTCCTTTTCGTAATCCCGGTCATACTTCTTTGTTTTTTAGCTTCTCTAGTCATGATTGTCTTATAGGCAACACATTGAGCTGCTTTGTGACCAAAATTATGGCAAGAGAAACATTGGCCATTGAAGAAACTTCTGCGATTATCAAATCTACCAGCCAAATGATTGTAATTTCTATTGTCATCCATTCTTGAAGCAAATTGAGAAGTTTTTACCTGTGGCTACTTGTAGCTTTTGTTCACCCTTAAGATGGATTGCCCCTGGTTTACCTGGTAGTCTCTGTTTGTTCTTAATGTAATTCTTCCCTGCTTTACCTGATGATCTCCATTCGGCTTTTGCTCATTCCTCCTTGCTGCATCAAGATAACTCTTTGAGGTGGATGCTTGAGATGTTTCTCCATTATAACCTAGACCTGTCTTGATTAGTGGAGAACGCTATACATTGATAATCTCATCCAAAGTTTCAGATCCTTTAACAAACTTAAGATTAAGAACCTTTGTTTTCTCAATTTCTTTTCTAAGGCCAACAACTTCACATTCTAACTTCTCAAGAGATTTTTCTTTTTCATCAAGTTGAAATTGCAGAGTATCAATGATCACATTCTTTTCTTCTAAACATGTCTTGAGTCTAGAAATCTCTTCATAAAAGTCATCCACATCTATAACATCCATGTAATCATCATCTTCAAAGGCCATTAAAAGTTTATAATCATTACCTCGTTCATCTTCGTCACTATTTGAAAGGCCATCACTATCTTCATGAGTGTAGTAACTTTTCTTAGTTGCATTCTGTTTCTTGTTCCATCTAACAGGTTCCTTTCCTTTGTCAATCTTATCCTTGTGAGGACATTTGGCAGCATAGTGACCGACTCTCCCACAAGCAAAGCATTTTAAAGGTAACTTACCTCAGAACTGTCCAGTACCCCGTTGAAGATTTTTGACAAAATTTGATTCTTCTTCTTCTTCTGACACGTGTCCTGACTCGTAGTACTCGCCTTTGCCTGAAGCCTTGAAGGCAACTTCTCTCCTGTCTGATGGACCTCCTTTCCTCATTTCATAAGCAGTTATAATTCCCTGCAGCTGTGACATTTTAAGGTTTTGTAGATTCTCTTTTTCTTCTATAGCAGAAACTTTAGATTCAAACCTAGGGGACAAATATCTTAGAACTTTTTCAACCACAACAGCCTCTTTTATTTCTTCACCCAAATTTTTCATACAATTAACAATCTCATCTACACAAAGAAAATAGTTAGCCACACTTTCATCATTATACATCCTGAGATTTTCATACTGAATCCTGAGGGTTTCAAGTTTTGCTCTTTTTACCTGATCATCTCCTTCATAGCTCAGAAAAATCTTGTCCCATATCTCTTTTGCAGATTTAAACTGCATTACCTTGACAAATTCTGATTGATATAGGCATCCTAATAGAGTATTGACCACCTTTGCATTTGTTTCATATTTCTTCTTCTCAGCCGGATCTGTAGGAGTTGTTGAAGGAAAAGTATACCCTGTATCTATGATATCCCAGACTTCTGTACCAAGAGATTGAAGATAGGCAGTAAATCTTACCTTCCAATAAACGAAGTTTGTCCCATCAAAAATCGGCGGCCTGATTGATGCTTCCCTCTCGTAGTTGCTCATGATGAAAGATCTTTCTTCAAGCGATCAAGCTTCTTCTGAAGAACCTGCTCTGATACCAATTGTTGGAAATAATACTGAGAGGGGGGGTGAATCAGTATTATCAAATTCTTTTCAATATGCCTTCCAGATTTATACTTTAATTTATTCTTCAGATATTGATCATTAATTTGTATGTCAGTACCATATAATAATGAACAAGAACCAGAAAAATAGATAAGCACACCAAAGAACACCAGATATAAGGTGGAAACCCAATGTGGGTGAAAACCACCTGCTGCAATATGTCTCTATCTTCTTTCAATTTAGAAACTTCTTTTACAAGGATTTTGTACTGGTGCAGTCCTTTACCAGTACACAGGCTACAACCTGCAGAGAGCTACAACTCTCTCTCGTTTTCCAGTCTCTCCTGGAAGGGAGCTACAACCCCCTTTGCTCTTCTACTTCTTTAAGGACCACGTTTCATTAATTTTCAGACTGGATCCAAGAAGATCAAATAATCATCATGCAAATCACCCAATCTCCTTATACAACCAATGAATCACCCAACTACTCAGAATGCTGTAAACAGAAAAGTAATACCAGAAATCTAAACCCAGAACTCTGCAACAATAAATAAAAGACAGCCAATAAATGTTTCAAGTCAGGTCCGCAACTTCACCAATATAAATCTGCGGGTATCCGCAGCCTTTCTGTGCCTGAACTGCGCAGATCCGCACTGTATCCTTCTGCTGCTCTGCGTACCACTACGACTTCCCCTTCTGCTGAACTACGTACCTCAACTTAGATACGCATTGCACTGTGTGTCAGACCGCGCACCTCCACACTGTTCCTTCTGTGCATCTTTGTATCTCCGCACTTTGCTTTCTTCTGTGTTGCGTACCTCGCACTGTGCCTTCTGATGCACTACGTACCCCCGCATTGCGTCTTCTCCTGCACTGCGTACCCTCGCACCTACACCGTGGATCGCCTGCGAACCTCTGGTTAGGGCCAAATTAACAGTCCTCCAATGTGGCATAGTCAATCAGATCCACAAATATGATCATCCGCCCGAGAGTTCACGACTTATCAGTAGATTCACCTTAAGATTTCTCCTTAATTTAGATCTTAGCTTTGTAAAACCAAACACCCAAAATTTCAGATCTTAAGATATTCAATTTTTCACAAGTGTCTAGCCAAGTGATCTCCTTCCCCTTTTATAGTTAAACCCTTATCCACACCATGGGACAAAACCATCAAAAACCAATACAAGGGATCCAAACCGGGGTTCAATAAATTAAGTCCTATACCATGGGCCAAAAACATAGGATCGTAAAAGACGGGCTAAAAACCAAGGGCCAAACATAGGATACCCCACGTGAGCGCGCTTCTCTGCATTGGAGTGAGTGAACTGGGGGACCGCACCTTATGAATGGTGAACCTGCGGGTATGTTCGCACTCCCTAGACAGTGAACCTATGGGTCCGCACCTTTTGAACGATGCACCTGCGAACCTCTTATTTTCCATTAATTTAAGAGCCTAAATAGAGTTTTGCCACTTGAGTGAGTTGCCATCAAGTACAACACCTGTACCATAGAGCCAAACCAGAATCATAATGCCAACATATACTTGGTAAGAGAATGCAATATCATATTCTAAAGGGAGAGTGTCCAAACACATATGACATAATAGTGTTATTTGAGTCTCCTAAAATATTCAAACTCAAGATGTTGAGGAAGGAGGAAAGTTTGACCCCTAATAGTAAGGTGTAGGCTTCAACTTGCTTATTGGTGGCTATGCTAAGATTCCAAGAGATAGTATTTAAAATATTTCCTCTTAGGTCATAAATGACCCCCACCCCATGGCATCTACCACCACTAGATTTCCTTTAGATGCTCCATGAAAGCAAAATTTGAAGCAAGATTGAGAAGAACTCCAGCTGAGAAAATCAGAAACAGGGTTGAAGCTACTAAGATATTTTGGATATAGGGGGATAAATAGAACCTGGGGAGATGGAAAAATGTTGAAGCCACCAAGACTCACAGGGGTAAAGGGGGGGAGAACAAGAATGAGGACGATAGAAGGAATTAAGATGCTCAATGAGGAGATCCATAACTTTGAAAACCACCTTCCCCACCAGAGGAATCTCATTTTGAAAAAGCTTTTTATTGCAACCTATCCAGAGTTTCCAACAAACAAACTTAAGGAGGCAAGCTAAACTATTTTAAACATGGGATTTTTTGTGAAAGAACCTAAGTAGTGCTTAGGCCAATGATGCAACTACTAAGGAGAGGATTACAAGAAGCACACTCAATGAGTTATTCCTCGTAAAACAAAAAAATGCTAAATGGAGTTGGAAAAGGAACAACCAACGAGCTTGAGGATAGTTTGGTAGGCAAAGTTGAGACAACACACCTGGACAGACCCAATATGCCTCTTTTTTGGATATTTTTAGCCATTGGAATTTTACTATGGGAAATCACCTAGTAGAAAATATTCACTTAAGTGATACCATTAGGATGCCAAATATTCCTCCAAATCCTTGTTTTCGAAGACATACCAACTTGGAAAAGTTGACACTCATATCCTTGTCTGACTATGTCACTAATTAGGTTCCATTCTCACAAATCTTTGGACTATCCAAGGATTTGGTTTAACTCTTGGAGAATCCAAGCTTGGGATCAACAGTGATTTCATGGTTTAGCAAGAAGTAAGCTTCTGTGGCACTTATCTCCATAGAGGCAGAGTATATGGAAGCAAGTTTGGTGAGTTATGAGGCTATTTAGCTTCACAAGTTGCTCACAAATTTATTTGGTCAAGAGTTGGAACCTAGGTGGATACATTGTGATAATCAGAGTTCCATAAAACCCTCATATAATCCATTGTTCCATCACAGGTCCAAGCATATTGAGATTAAATATCACTTCCTTCGACACAAAGTCTATATAGGAGTAATGAATCTTCAGTATATCTCCATAGATGAGCAAGTTGCAGATATTATGACCAAGCCCTTAGTGAAGGGAAGTTTGTCTTGTACAGATAAGCTATGAGTGGTGCAAAATACCTTCCTCATTGAGAGGGAGTGTTGATGTTTGTAGCAAGAGGACAAGGATTTTTTCATTGCCTAGTTGTCAGGCATGTAAGAATCATTAATTAAATTATTTAATGTTGGCTACTAAGCTAGAAAAACTAAGGAAATGTAATTTTAATTACGTTAATGAATTTGTTTTAATATCAAGTGAGTTAGGATTTAATCCTAGCCATTCATCACTTTGGATATTAGGGTTAGGGATTTAACTCAATAAGAAATTATAGAAACAAGTAAAAGGAGTGGAAAGATACAATTTCGAGAGAGTGATTTTCTGAGTGACTGTGATACTCAAGGCCAAGAGAGAAAAGTTGATGAGAGATATTTTCTATAGCAAGGAAGTCACCCTAGCATATTATCCAGTGGTTTTTTTAAGACTATGACACAGGGAAGGAGGAGTTGTTGCCTTACACATGTTCGAGATCCAGTTGTACAACACACACAAGATGAACATCATCTCACAAAAGGGGTCATACAAGTTTGTGGATCAACATTGTTGGTTGGGGGTTTGATCTAGGATTTTTCTAAGGATTATATAGGCCATACAAGTGCCCAGTTTATTTTAGAAAATTTATTGTACCTTGTAAGTTTCTCAATGGGCCATTTTCCCAAATAGGGAACCCTCATGGTTCTGATAAATAAAAGTGAAGATCAGTTGGAGTAGAATTTTCTCCATGTGATTGATTTCCTATATTTTGCTTTTGTTTTCTAAATTTTATATTTGGTAATTGAATTAATGTTTTATGGATTATATAAATTACTAGGAATTAAAATCAAAGCTCTAATTTAGAAATCAACACATACCACCGAGACCAAGAATAAATATTGTAGAGTTTAAATTTTTGTTTCTCATCCAACCAAGTTTTGAGAGGGAGAAGAGACTGAAATTGATGCAAAGGTTCTTTTCCATCATACTATTTATCCAAATATTGATTTTCTCCCATTACCAGGGATCCAAGTTAACTTACTTTGGAGGAGAAGGAGGGTTGCAGAGAGAAGCTTCCAAATATGCAATCCACTTCATGACAAAAGGGAGTGGTGATATAGGCTGCAAATTCATTCCCCTTCTAGATATTTTTTAAGTATATCCTTTTTCCACCATTCATTTTTCCCCAAAATGAGCCTCCACAACAGCTTGGATCCCAACACTATGTTAACCAGGGAAGCGTGTTTGACCCCTAGGGGCTCAAACAATATTCCAATTGATTAATTGAAACTTTTTTTGATTGGATTTCCCCCTTGCCACAAAAGAACACCTTATATCTTTCGCTATGGAGAACACTGACATTACACCATAAAAAGTCGTTTCACATAATCTTTCATTCAGAAGGAAACTACTACTTTTTTTTTCCAAAATCACACATATGGAAACTTTCAATAAGATGCAAGACTAAGATATCTAATGTTTGTGGTGTTCTACAATAAAAGTACAAGGATGAATACTTATCATGATTACATTTATTTTTAAAATTTCTACATATTAGCTTGTAATATGTATAAATATTAACCATCATTCTAACTTAGCAGTAACATTTGAAACTTTTCTAGTCAAACAAGAAAGATCATACCTCTGATGCTCCTTGGTATGCTTACAAAATTCCATTACAACATCTTCACCTTCATAAAATGCTAGAACCTCCCTCGGTCCATGTGGGTGATGACATGCCACATCTGCATTTTAAAGAACCTCAGAAATTCTTGAGATAGACACACTATGTTTCCTATATTTTGAACTTGAAAAACCTTATAAATTTCTCAAGTATACAAATTATGTGGTAAACAGAATAGGTCAAAAATTAACTTTAAGAAAAAGAAAAAGAATATATATATATATATATATATATATATATATATATATATATATATATATATATATATATATATATATATATATATATATATATATATATATATATATATATATATCTATATATATATATATATATATATATATATATATTGAGAGAGAGAGAGAGAGAGAGAGACTTTTGATAAGAAAAGAAGTCAACTTACACTCAAGGAAAGGTATAAGATCTATGAGTGTTGTATCATTTGGTTCAAGCTTCTGTGGATTAATGGGCAGAGAATTCTCATGATGCAGACATGTCTCCAAAGCATTTCCACTCAAATAAATCACTTTTGTAGGATCTCTATTTAGCTTTGACAAATCCTGCAATAATCCCATGAACCATTAGACTATATGCACTAGAAATAAATAACTAGAATAAATTAGAAATAACTAGTATATAATCTTCAGAAAGGACCATATTTAACACTATATAGAACATAATAAAGATATCAAATTAAGAGGAGAACGTATATCAAACATTGTAAAATAGATTATAAAAGGAAAATACAAGTTAAAAATTGAAGGCTCAATCCACATGTATATAATATGTATAACTACTAATTAATTCATAAGGATCTCAATTAATATATACTATGTAGTAATAAGAACAATGCAAAGTTTCAATTTTTTGTAGATCACACATTAATTGCTTAGGTTATAAATATACGAGGATTATATCAGGATTCAAGACTATCAAACATAATAATAAATCATGTTTCTTAGTTCATATAGCATTCCAACAGATGCTCAATGTCAACTTGATCACCAAAAACCAATAATGAAGAAACTTGATCACCATGTACCAAAAAATGAAGTGTTTGATACATGGAACATGGAGAGGAATATTCAAACCCTTGGAAAGTTCATAACTTAATAATAATGCTTAAAAAAATTAGATGATGCCCAACAAAATGAGAAAGGATTGAGAATTCTAGACAGATAGGAAGGTTGGTGTGCCACGTACACAAACACAAGTTGTATATGTAGGTGAAATAGAAACTTGATCCAAGGTGATGCAGATAAGTGGGAAAATTTTTTATGAGAAAAGTTGAATGGGCTTTGTATGAGAAAACCCCATTGGAAAATGTTCAGGTTGTTCAACCCCAAAGCGAGGCACAAAGTGGGAAAAGATCATTAGAAAAACCTGAAACAAAAGAATCTCAACTTCAAAAAAGTTCATCAATTCAATCAAACCCCAATCTCTAATTATCACTCATTTAAGAGATGCTCGGATTGAGAAGTTTGGAGAACAAACAAGTATTGTTGTTCCAAAGATTAATTCTAAAACTCCTTTCTTCCCTTCCTGGGTTTCATCCCCAAATGTAATTCATGTGGATTCCTTGACACCCATAGAAGAAAAATATATTCCTTCTCATGATGTCTCGTCTGATAACTATGGATACAAGTATCTTTACCAATTAAGGTAGCAATGGCCTAAACATGATATGAAAAAGAAATACAATGTGATGAATCATCACATTGTATGTTGGTTACAAACACAATAATAGTGAATTCCATGCCTACAATCATTAGCTGTAAGAGAGAATATGGATGGCTAGTTAGGGTTATACAACATGTCTAACTTGTAAAATGTATTTTAAACACAATAAACATATGTACTTTATAATCCATAATCTTATTTTGCTTGATTTAAATGGTTATGGAGCACTTCAAGAGATATACTAACTTGCAATCTCACATTGATTTTAAACAACAAACATTATTGATTATTGACTATTAATATCTTAAAAATCCAAGTACCATGTCAAGTACTTTAAGGTATTTGTAGTCAAAAGTATCTATGAAAATTACTAAATTGAACAATTCCAAATGCATGTCAAAACAATGTGGCCTTTAATAGAATATCTCCTTGACAAATGCATATATTAATGTGTAAAAAGAGTTCTCAAAGCCCGCTTGAATTTAGAAAGTTACATTCTTGAGTATAGATCAAATAACTTCTCATCAACCTTGGCATGATGCACTCTTTCAGAAATCAAATTCCAAATAGTTCATGGGTACAATGCTTCTCCTCATTAGCTTATTCACTATTTAAAAAAAATTATCAACCTCGGGTGTAGAAAAGGGATTTTCTTGAGAGTAACTACAAACATGAATAGTTATGGAACAAACTCCCCTTTAATGTTAAGGACCCATAATGAAGATTTCATCTACCAGGCCAAGGAAACATCACAATAAACAATTACCTATTAAGGTCGCACTAGTAACTCATATATTTTCACTATTTATTAGCTTATATATTAAAGTTCTAGTAATAAACTAGAGTGAAACTTTTCTTTGTAACCCATTACCCACTACTTTGTTCTTAATCGTAACAAGCTCATTAGTCCCATTACCACCTCTAGTTATATGTCGACGTATCAGATTTCCTTCCTGTTTTCTTATGGATTCATGTCCATTTAAATATCTTTTCCTTAGTGTGAATAAAAATAATTTTTGCACTAATACGAGTGACACTCATACAAATAGTGCAATGTGGTGCACATTTGTTTCATTTTCTCAACACAAATAACTTATGGATGCCATGATACCTTAAGCTTTGGTTGTATCCACATTTTTTAGCAGAATATTCATCTTAATTAAATAAGAGTTGTGATATCATATAGAACATTCCTATCTAGCTAATTAACTCTAAAGCAAATTTATGATATATAGATGGATAGGCTTTATGATTGACTTTGAGTTGTGCATACTTGAAATTGTGCATGTTCTGAATGCCCCAAAATTTCTTAAGAAATATTCTAAATAATTGACATGTCATCCATTCGAGCATCTACAGAACATGTTAGTAATGGCCCTAATCTAAAAATAAATTAGGATCACTAATGTTATATCTTAATATTTAGCAACAAAACAATGTAGTTACTATTAACCTAGTTAGTGTTATTCAATGGTATGGTTTAAGCTTGTTGTTATTTGTGCTACACATGGGTACACTTGCTATCAGAAATTTCAAGATCCTACAAAACTCACACATTACCAAATATTTTATTGCTCTAAAATACCATCCATTTCCAACCCAACTTTGCAACAAGAACATCTCAAACTATGCAACAATGAATACAATAAGTGATGCAATATCTAGTCAATATTGTGAAATAATAAGCTATATCTACTTACATGGGAATACCAATGTATAAGTTCATAAAACCTAAAATTTCCCTTGATGCCTTTTGTCACTATTAGTGTGAAAAATCCATTGAAAACAAAGCAATTGCTTAAGAGAGATATTTGTAAGAATACCTTTTTCTCTTCAGCATCTTTCTGTTATGACTTGAAAGTGTTCTTCTCATCTTGGCTTAGTGTTCAGTATTCAGTCCATCACTTCGAGGTGCTTGAAATTTCCCTAACATATTTCCAGGAACATCACCATGCATACCAGATTGAGAAACCATGACTGCATGTTGTTGTAAGCCTATGTTAGGTTAAAGTAGCATACCCAAGTTCACTTTTAACAGATCACAACCAACAAAAAAATCCTTAACCAAACAAACAAATATCTTCTAGTAAATGATACAACTAAAAAATATTCTATAAACAATTACCAACTTTGAAGAACTCAAAATATAATTACATCTATTCAAAAAAACAACAAATGCACAAACTTGTCAATGATCTTCTTTATAGATATGTCAATGATAACATGGATTTCAATCCTCAAATGATGGAACCAGAATATCTAATAGCTAGCTGTTATGATAGCATTATTGATTGAAACAACATAAAACACATAATGAAATGAGAATTAACAAATTCATGGGCCGACTAATTTATTAATAGCCCGCTGTTATGATAGAATTATTGATTAAAACAAACATAAAACACATAATGAAATGAGAATTAACAAATTCATGGGCCGACTAATTTATTATTTCATACAAAATTGAGAACCTTTAGAAAAGTTTCATGTGTCCACCGACATGACTTTATCAGTCTTTCGCCCACAACTCTTCCAAACCTCAATACCTGGATAAAAAAATTATTTTTCACCCTTAGTCAGAGTTGGTGGATGGTGAATGGGTTGAATTAAGAAGGGCGCCACCCTTAACAGGAATCCGCTTTTGACTATATGTAGATTTCCCTCCCTCATTTGAGTATTTTTACGTTTAGTTACACTATAAGCGCAACTGGTGAGTGAATATAAATCCCCACTCCGATCCTGTTCTTCCACACTTCTTTCTCGAGTTGTTTCCTGTGATGCAATTCTGAGCCCTTATTGTCATCGAAGGCGTCTCTGTTAATTCGTCAAACTCTCTTGAAGTTCCCTGCTTTTATATCTCTCAGAATTCTGCTGTCAGAGGATCAGTCAGAATTCTGTTGTAGCTGAGAGCAAATAGCGATTGCATAGCAATAGGCGAAGGAAGACATGGTTGCTACAATGCTGAGCTGTGCTCTGAGTTTGTGAGAGCGTGTTGAGGACACGCTCTCTGAGCACCGCAATGAAATAGTTTCTCTGCTTTCAGGGTGATTCCCACCTCCCTTCCCTGATGAATTGTTTTATAAGTATTCAGTTCCTGCATTTTCCTACATTAATGCATCCCTGTTGCCTGAGGATTAAGTATTTATAAGTATTCAATTCCTGCATTAATGTATTCATGTAGCGAAGGCAATTGTAGAGTGACTTGGCGAAGGTTTTCTTCACGTCAATGCCGCGGTGGTTTATGAATATCTTGTATCACTGATTATTGGAATGAGTAGCGGTAGACAAGGAAGCAACCATTGTAAATCAACCAACAAAAATAAAAATAGCAGTATTGTTGATGCTATGGAGATAATTCGTAGAGGAAATAAGTTAGGGTTTTTGAACTACAGAGACATTGTTGGGAAGACTGGTGTGCCGCTGTGTCCCCCTATATACATCAAACAATTTTACTGGTGTGCCACTGTTCATTTCAAGTGATTGGAATGTTACATTAAATTCCAATTTTAAGAAGCCAACAACCATGAAGATATCGAGTAAACTCAATGACTTAATTAATCCAGCACTTCAGTAAAATGACAGAAATAATCATCAACTTTAGATTCTCATTTGTCTCTTCAATACCTCTTGGAATCTTCTAACTCAGGAAAAGGTCACGATCTTGTTCACTGGTGATTTTACCATCCCTGTCGGTGTCCACCTCAGAGAAAACCTTGGTATACTTTTGAGCATCAGACTGCATCGTCCTTGGCACGGACAGTTGGATGTTTCCTCCCACGATTGAAGTTGTTGCACCAACTCCAATAGATAAAGGCACAATTGATGTTTTCTATGATTTATCTAGCTGATTATGCTTAGCCAGAGCTGGAGTAGGTGTAGCTGGTGTTGGTACAAGAGCCATAAAAGATGAAACATTATTGATTGAATACAAAGGCTAGGAAGCTACAATTTGTTTAGATTGAGAGGGGTAGCAGAAAAAACATCTCCACAGAAAATTAAAAATGAAGAAAAACCATTTCCATCAGCAGACATGCCTTTAACATCACTTAGTCCTGCAGACAAGATGGATTTGATGTTATCTTGCAAGGTTTTTTATGGTACTTATGGAATTAACCCTTCTTGAAATGTTGAACTTGCTTTCCTAAGACCATCTTGCTTGAGTGACAAGGGAGCATTTCCCCCTAATTTTAACACCCTGCCAGCAAAAACATTGCTAATAGGTCCAACGGAAGTTAGTCCAGCAATCCTTGAACCTGGTGACTCTGCCAAACCACTAGAAATTCGTGGCCACTGACCTGTTGTACCAACTCCAGGAATTCCCATGGAAGCTCCCTACAAAGGGGTTGGTGTTGGAAAATTCGGTGGAGACACAAGCCGTAAAAACTGATTATTTCCTGGAGGCACATACTGTTGAGTAGCTCCCACACTGGGTTGTATCGTGGGACCTCTAATGCGGATGGTGTAGCTACAGTGGGTGGTGAAATTTGAGGTGCAGGAATTTGAGATGCTGCTGGTCCAAACAAAGTTTCCCTCACAATATTTTGTGTCAACTCACAACCACTCTATGCTACTGTTAATAGCTTTAAATCATTGTAAAACTGTGCCCTTCCAAGGAAGCCTGTGCCATTCTGATCAACATGCATCCATATCTTCAGAGTGCATAGACATAATTATTAGATAATGAAAAAGGTAGAGAGATCATCCAACTTCAGATCCAGCAATGCACGTTTCTGGCAGAATTGCGACAGTCAACGCATCTTGCTCTTTCTCAAGATCATATTTTATAAGATCTTAAGCTAAGGTCCCAACATCACACCAATTTAATTCGGTGCAATCAAAGCATCCTTGAACAAAGAGAATTTAAACCCTAGAAATAAAATGAATCGTAAAATTGAGCATCAAGTGTTTCATTAGTTCTTACAGTAGTGTTATTGTGCACATGCAGATATCGAAGTCTATTGAGTCAGTGATCTCATCATTTATAGACTAATGGGTTACGTACCATTGTCATTTACAGTCTAAATCTATAACTGATTGAATCATATGATATATCCAGCCGAAATATCTAAGAGATGTCATCATGTTCAGACAGATCACTCAAGGGGACAAGGACAAAGAACATCATGCTCTGACTGCTTTTCAAATCCTTCAATTTAGAATATAAGAAAGAAAATTAAACCAACTACACAATCGAAAACTCTGTTCTTGTGTGGTATGCTACCAAACTACTATAACAGTTCAACCTATCTTTAATATAAATTTAATTGCTAATAATTTCATTGCCAATAAAGTAATTGTGCAGCTAGTGCATTTGAATCATGAAAACACAAAACACAAATAACCTAATTTCAGGTCAACTTTGATGAATCATAATTTTGGGGAAAATCTTAAAAAGTTGGTAGATTGTTTGAAGCAATCGAATTCAAAGAAGGAATTAAAGGAGAGAAAAGGTACCTGTGCAAGTATTTTCTTGGGTAAATTGGATCCCTGAAAGAAGACCAAGGCTTCAGAACCACTGATCCTTCCATAATTTGCCCAGTGAAAATAGACATAGAACAAATCAATGTTTTGTCGGAAATCCATTGAAGAGATCCTCTTCAATCTGTTGATCCCTCAACGCATCCAAATTCAACCATGAAACCCTAACTGCCAGCGAATCACTGCAGCATTTCATGTGAAAATATAGAACAAATTTGCAGCAAAGACGTTAGAGTTCAATCAATTCTAAAAATGGAGATCCTAAAGATCGATCTCAGTGCAGTGAAGTGCCCAACTATTGTTCTGGCCTTCCTTTTTTTTTTAACTCCTCAACATTCATTCGAATACACTAGCATACCCCTAAGGCGGGAAGAAAACACTGAAGAAATTAAATTTTAAATTTGGATGATGGTCAAATTTCTTAATCATAATTATTTATTTATTTTTATAAATTTTAAAAACTTTATATTTTATGAATATATAAAAATGTATGGAATGTATATTTTCTTATCTTATTCTATATTTCTTTCAAAAAATTATATTTTTTATTTTCCAAAATTACAAAATAACTAACCATATTGTAAGTTGTAAGTTATAATTTTCAAAAAATTCAGATTTGGATTTTATATAATTAAACTAAAAAAACTAAAAATAATTTTTATTAATGTTTAATTATTTAATATTATGGGTTTCTGTGTTATGAAAACAAGTGAGATTTAGTTTTATAATTATTAAGTCAAACTTTAAAGCTAAAATTAACTTTTAACAATGTAATCCTCCATAATCAATTTGGATGTTGTTCATTGTTATGGTAGTCAAAAATGAATCTCATGAGTTCTTCCTTAGCCTAAATCCTCTATAACCAATTTGGTTGTAGTTCATTGTGATGGTAGTAAAAAATGAATCTCATGAGCCTGACCCCCACCCACACATTGGTATAGTTCTACTCAAGGCACCATTGATCTTTCTCCATGAATCAGTGATATTGTACCAAGAAGCACCATAATGTATGGTATTTCTATCAATCCTTCTACATGAGCATTTTTCTCTCATAGTGTTGAACTAAACATGGCAAGGCCCTCATGTGGCAACAAGAATTTCCTAGACCCTCCTCCCACCCTATCACAATATATCTTAGAATATGTCATGTTGGAGTGTGGTATCCCTAGTAAGCATATAGGAGTGTAGGGGAACACAACCTCAAAGACAATGGGAAGCCAAGGGGAAAGGTTTGTGCATTGTAGAGGGAGTCCTTGATTACATAGATGTGGTTTTCTAATATTTTTCATTAATCAAATGTATATTTGAGGGGGAATTACCCTAGAAAAAAATACTTGCCTCAATTTTCATACACAAGGGTTGATTCAACTTCAAATTTTGATACTTTGTGTTTACTCATTTTAATGTAATTACATGTAATTAATAATTTGCAAGTCCTTGTCTCATTTCATCTCATTTTATTTCAATTGTGAAGTGACTAAGCCTTGAACCCCAAATCCTCATAGCTAAGATTTACAAATGATTCATTGCCTCATTTCCTCTCATTTTACTTCAGTTAAATGGAGAAAGTAGGCCTTGAGCCCCAAACCAACACAATTAATATTTGCACACTACAGAAGCCTCTCTCTCCCTGGTATTGCACTTGGTTTAGATATATTTTTCTTAGAAGAGAAGCAATGCCTCACTAAATACCTTACATGTTAACTTATCATCCAATCCCATTACATTTTCCAAGCATTGAGGACATTAATAAAATTTCAAAATTCAATTTCACACTCATTTTATGTAATCGTCATGTTCCATCAATTTGAGTTAAACTCTACAAACAAATGTAAGTAATTCTTTTAATTTTTTTCATTGATTCTAAATTAGCAAGTGAGAAAATGCAGATGCATCTTTATTTTTAAAGTACAATCATCCAAAAAACTCATCAAAGACTAAAGATAGGTTAAAACCTTCATGGAGTGAAAAATATTGTTGACATCCTCCAGAATAACATTATTTTCAGAAGCCTGGTCTAGATTTTACCACAAATGCAAGAACCAAAGTGAGAAGCCTATTTTAAAGCTTTTATAACATGATGTATTATAAAAAAATTAAAGAAGCACACAATACAAAAAAAAAATTGTATCTAGTATCATTCTAGATAGAGAAAAGTACTCCTTAGGCTATCTATGACATGAGTAAGAATTTCTACCCACCTACTTTCAAAATCATCATGGACATTTACAGATTAAAAAAGGAATTGATTAGGCTACCTATGACTAACTAAGAGTTATTCCCCACCTTTCCAAACTATCATGTACATTTAAGCTATTAGATTTTATCAACATCCTTTCTATGATGCAACACATTACAACTTTCCATTATATTTATGTATAGATTATATGAGTTGATGTACTTGTAAGGTGCATAAATTCCAAAATAATTGTCCAAATACCCATGTTGCCACTAACTTAATTGTTTAAGTAAGAGACAAATTGTATTGTAGGAAGAATGCATCAATCAAACACTGCTCTACTCATAGTTTACAAACCCAACCAATTTTGCATACACAAACACATTCAAGACTAATCCACAATAACAAACAATGCTCAAAACAATATCCTGATAGATATCAAGCTACTAACAAATGCTCAAAACAATATCCTGATAGATATCAAGCTACTAACAAATGCTCAAAACAATATCTTGATAGAGATCAAACCACTAACAAGTAATAGTAGTTGAGCGCAGAGTTAGCACCCTTTATGTGTGATAACATTTTTGACATGAAGCCCTCCAAACAAGAGGCCACCTCAACATTAGCACAATAAGACAATCATGTCTTGAGAATTTATAAATAAAAATAATGATAATAATCAAATTTTAAGGTTAGGAGACCCCTATGAGATCCCTTTGTTTGTCAGAAAAGGGACCCCCCATCCATGCAGTTATTTAACTATTAAAATATTTAGAGGTGCACATACTCTACTCCACTCTAGATTTGAACATGTGACCTCTTACAAGAAACACATGTTTTTAACCATTGGGCCCACTTAAACTATATATAACATAAGCATTTTGTACTCAATGTACAAAAGGAAGCAAATCTTGAAAGATCACTATCATTGAGAGGGCACTTCAATGTATTGGTGATTTTGAGTGCATAAAATGTCCTTGAATTGTGCACAAGAAAAAGAAAATTGTAGTGCTTCAAGTGTGAGTTGGCATGGTTGCAGTGGAATGCAATGCCAAGAACCCAAAAATACCTCAACCCTTGATAGGTTCCATGTAGACTAAGATTGGAAACTCATTATTTCGTTAATTTGTATATTCAAACCAACTGTCACATATTGTGATAAATACTATAATAAATTATGGACCATAATTTCAAAAACGTGAAGATAAAAGTAGCATAACAAATAAATGTGTCATTTCAAAATTCAGACCATCAGATATCCTTAAAAATTTAAGAACTATGTTGATTCTTGTAGAGTCACCTAAATTCCACAAACAACAACACCACATGAACCAAATGCCAATATGAAAGGCAGTTCAAAATAAGTTAAGTGGGATAAGTTGAAATTGTACATGAGTAGCCTAAGATGAGTTATAGTGAGTTATTAGGTGAACAAGGCATAGTATAGTTGTAGTAATTGTAACTTGGTCAAGTTGTTGTAGTCGAGGAAGGACTTGGTTGGGTTCCCAAGTCCCAAAAAAAGCATGGGTAGTTGTGAGGGCATGATAGCTAAGGAGTTTCAGGGCATGCCAAGGAATGAAAAGGCATGCTAACACATGTCAGACAGTGTCAATGCATACTAAGGAGTGTTAGGGAGTGTCAGGGAATCACAAGGGAGAACTAGGTCAAAATGCATGGAAATGAATGAATAAGAGTGTGTGCCAAGGAGTGTCAGCGAATTCTAGGTGTCCCAAGGATGAAGTGTGCTAGGATATGTTCATAATAGGACTTGCATGAGGAAATCCTATGGTTGTGATAAGGGGCTAGAGAAAGTAGTTTCAAACAAAAGGAGGCTTTAGGTTGGGCACAACATTATTTTTCCAATGCCTTGGTTGGGTTCACAAGCCACAAAAAAAGTAAGGTTATCTATGCGGGCATGACAACTACGGAGTGCCAAGGTGTGCCATGGAATGCCAAGAAGTAACACATGCTAGATAGTTCCAAGGAATGTTAGGCATGCCAAGACATGCCAAGTGTTAAGGCCTGCCAAGATGTGCCAAGTGTCAGGGTGTGGCGTGAACACATGCTAGGGAGTGTTAGGGCCAGGTACAAGGGAAACACAAGGGAGAACTAGTTTCAAATTGATGGAAATGAAGTGTCAATGAGTTCCAAGTGTGCCAAGGAGGGAGTGACAATATATGCTAGGCAGTTACAAGGCATGCTAGAGTACTGGGAAAGTGTACCAAGATGTGCCAAGTGCCAAGGTGTGCCATTGCGTGCTGAGTGTTAGTGAGTGCTAGGGAAACACAAGGGGGCACTAGGTCAAAATACACAAAAAAATGAATGAACAAGAATGTGTGACAGGGAGTGTCAGCGAGGTCCAAGTTTGGTAAGGGGGAGTGACATGGTATGCTAAGCATTGCTAAGTCATGCTAGCGTGCCAGAGTGGCATGCAACCAAGATGTGTCAGGTGCCAGGGTGTGCCAACATGTGCTAGGAAGTGTTAGGGAGTGCTAGGGAAACACAAGGGAGCACCAGGTGAAAATAATGCATGCAAATGAACAATTAATAGTTTGTGACAGGAAGTGTTAGTGAGTTCTAGGTGTGCTAAGGAGGGAGTTATCCAAGGTATGCTAGGCAGTGTTAAGGCATGCTAAAGGCGAGGGAAACATGCCAAGATGTGCCAAGTGCTAGGGTGTGCCAATGCATGCCAGGGAGATTTATGGAGTGCAAGGGAAAAATAAGGGAGCACTAATTTCAAATGCATGGAAATGAATGAATAAGAGTGTGTGATAGGGGTTGTTAGAGAGTTATAGATGTGCTAAGAAGGGAGTGATAAGTTATGTTAGGTAGTGCCAAGGGATGTTATAGTTCCATGGAAACATGCCAAGATGTGCCAAGTCCCAGGGTGTGCCAATGTGTGTCAGGGAATTTTAGGGAGTTCCATGGGAACAAGTTTAAAATTCATGGAAATGAACAGATAATATTGTTTGATAGGGAGTGTCAGCGAGTTCCAATTGTGATAAGGAGGGAGTGACAAGGTTCTATGCTACGCAGTGCCAAGGAATGCTAGAGTGCTAGGGCATGTTAGAGAGTGGTAGGGTGTGCTAGGGAGTGTCAAAGCATGCCAAGGAATGCAAGGGATGCTAATACATGTCACGTAGTGCTAAGGGATTGTTAGACGTGCCAGGTGTTATGGCATGTGAGGATGTCAACTATGTTTCTTAGTTGTTTTATTGGCATGGTTGGATGTGAGCCTTGACTTGGTAACTTGTTAAGTGGGATGAGTTAAGATTGGACATGAGAAGCCTAAGATGAGTTATAGGCTATTATTAGGTGAACAATGCATAGTCTAGTTATAGTAAATTTAACTTGGTCAAGTTGTTGTAGTCGAGGAACGACTTCATTGGGTTCCCAAGTCTAAAAAAAAATAAGGGTAGTTATGAGGGCATGATAGCTAAGGAGTGCTAGGGTGTGCCAAGGAATGAAAAGGTGTGTTAAAAAATGCTAGATTTTGTCAATGTATGTTGATGAGTGTTTGGGAGTGTCAGGGTATCACATGGGAGAACTAGGTCAAAGTGCATGGAAATGAACGAATAACAGATTATGCGAAGGAGTGTAAGTGAATTCCAGTTATCCCATGGAAGAAGTATGTTGGGAGAATTTTAGAATAGGACTTACAGGAGGAAATCCTATGATTTTGATAAGGAGATGGAAAAGAAGTTTCAGAAAAAGGGAGACTTTGGGCTAGGCACAACATTTTTTTTCAATGACTTGCTTGGGTTCTGTTGTGCCCTACAACAACCCCCCATTTCATATTATTCTTATTTACAAAAAATTAACATATGGAATGGGTCCCTTTTAAAATTTTGGCATCAATGCTTGTATGTTCAAAAAGGCCGGATAATCAAACGAGTTTTCATGTATTTAAGCCTTTTTGGGATATTAATGTTTCAAATAATAAATAATCTTTTGTTATTGCGATAAAGCGATCGCAAGATCGCATATCGCAACAACATGAGAGATGCATTCAAATGGCATTTTGATCTCCGCCGATGCGATATCGCTATCGGCGATCGGCAATGTTACATGCACACCACTAACGGCACATGACTCATGCCCCGACGCGACGCGATATCGGCGATCGGCTATCGGCGATACCTCATGTGGAACCACTTTATGTTATAAATCCCGACCCGATGCGATATCGCTATCGGCCGTCGGCAGAATTCCATGCACTTCAATAAGGCACCCGGTTCCTACCCCCGATGCGATGCGATATCGCAATCAGCAACCCCCAAACCACTTTATATGCACCTAACTCTGTTTCCATGCACCGGCCTGATGCGATATCGCTTATCGGCTGTCGGCAGGATCTTTTGGTGATAATTGTGCAGCACTTATTTCCCGAGGCGATGCGATATCGCTCATCAGTGGTCAGCATTCTTAAAAGCCATTACTTAAAGCTCTAATTTTATATTCATATCCGGTTGACAGAGCGCGAATCCCAAAATGCCGTTAAATGCAAGGGATAAGGTAATGCGTGCGTATTTAAAAGATTTTTCCCCTTCGATTAACGAATACCTGAGCTTAACCGCCAGAATATCTGTTGCACGCTTAAGGGGGTCATTCAGCCGGATAATGGTGTGATATTCATTTAATGAGTAGCAGCCCTTAAATCGCCATTAATGCATCTGCAATATCTGCCCACTGATTGGATCCGCAGCCACTTTTGGGAATTAATCTCCCCACGCTTCAAATGATATATCTTTCCCGTTATGGATTGTCATCGTCATTTCTGTTGTTACGATTTCTCTTGCAATTGTGTAGAATTCGTCTTTTGAGAGAAGCTTAAGCATGATGGGGAAAAGATCCAAGAGGACCACAGGCTCCGCTGCTACCTCTGTTGCAGGACAGGCTGCCGCAGAAAGCAAGAAAGGCCTAATTTCAGACACTACGTGCATTGGTCTTAACAAGACTACATGGCAGGGCACATATAATCTATTAGAGGCCAAACAACCTGAAGTTTCAGTGTCAACGGCTACTGCGGACTCACTCAAAAAGTCCGATGCAACTCTCAAAGAGTTGGCCGATTCCTTTCTTCACAGAATAGCTGCTAGAGAGCAAGTCCTTCCCTACACTGATGTAGTGCGATGGGCAATCGAGGAAATTCCAATCATTGACAGAACGTTCCACACAAGAGACGGACGAATTTTCGGGTCGTTCAAGCCAGAGCACCTGAGGGAAATGTATCATTTGCCCGAACCTGAAAGAATTTATAACAAAGCCTTCGTCGAGAAGTTCGCGGCCGAAAATGAAGTACAATCTGAACCCATCCGGGATTGGAGGCAGAACCTGGCCAAACACAAGCACGAAATCTCGGGTAAGTACTCTGTCGATTCCTTGGCTTCTCCCTATTGCTATGCAGGGATTATGATGTGTAGACTATGGGGATTGCATGACTCTGCTAATTTCGATATAGAAATGGTTCCCCTAATGGAAGCAGCTGTTAATAGTTTTATCATGGATTGGGCCACCATTCTCTCTTATAAGTTGGCTGTAGCTGTTCGTGACTTTAGAGCCAAATCCAGAGTTACCGAAAGGAAAATCCCGCCATTTTATTATCGTGCTTACATTATGGATACTTTGTGTTTTAATTCTGAATTTCCTATCCTCGGTTGGAGGTGGACCGCCCAAGACCCCTCACCCATTCATTTGTACCACCAGAAGTTGTGGAAGTCCTCTTACAAGGACCATCTGTATCAGATTTGCAATGGTTTTATGGTCCCTATTCATTATTCCATTTTTGATCGGCCTATCCCCAAAATCTCCTATCTCACCTCCTTCAACTTACCAGTTGTAGCAAGTTGGTTCGGAGAGGAGTGTTTCACCTATATCAGAGTTTATGGGAGCCAAGCCAGACCACATGTTCTCCCTTTATATGTTCCAGACAAATTGTTGGCCCGAGAAATCTCTTACCAGATTATGGCCGAGAGTGTCACTCAAACTCTCAAGAAAGAGAAGAAGAGGGGCTGGCCCTCTTTTCCCTTAAGAATTGGTGTTTTTACTCTGCATAATCTTCAACATGCAGAAAAAGAGGCAACAAAGATGCAAGCTTTATCCCTAGCCACTCTCCCAAGCAGACTCTATGATCCACATAAAACTGCCTACACTGCCCTAGAACAGGCCAAATTAACCAAGGTCGTCCATCAAGAGGACACATTTGATGACCTGTTCATCGCCGCCGAAACATTGTGGGGTGCCAAAGAGCTTGCTAGGATGAAATACAATGATGAGACATTAACTGAGTTCAATAAACTTATAGAACAGAGGTTGCAAACTCTGCCTCTAGATTTATTGGCAACAACCCCAGCATCTTCCTCAAGCGAGCCTGGTCAGAAACAGACAAACCAACCTCCTGTTACAACTAATGATCAAAAGAAACAGCAGGAGGAGAGGCAAAAGAAGCTACAGGCAGAAAAGCAAAGAAAGGAGCAAGCCGAGAGGTAGAAAAAAGAATTTGCAGATAGGCAGAAAAAGGAATTGGAAGAGAAACAAAGAAAAGAGCAAGAAGAGCATCAATGAAGAGAGTTAGAGGAGCAGCAGAGGTTAGAACAAGAAAAAGAGCGGAGCAAATCCTAGACAGAGCAACATAAACAGACCTCCATTGATCCCGAATTGCTTAAACAATGGAACCAATTCGATTCCATTATCAGTGGAAAGGAGGGCTCCAAAGACACAGGCACATCTAAGACGAGTGATGCACCAGATACCACTTCTTCTCAGGTTCTAAGTGGAACCAGTGGCCCACCCATTTCAAAGGATGTCGAGGTAATTACTATAGACCCTTCTGATCAAATTGTCCTCCAGGTGGAAGATATTCCTCCCCTGGATGTTTTCTACAGCCCTAGGCACAAAGCAGTTGTTAAGCGCTCAAGGAAGAGACGAAGGCTTGATCAACCTTCCATCTTTCCTGAGCAAACAGTCACGGGGAATGTAGTCTGGAAGGAGGAATTGGACCCCTCCGATGATCTAACCAAGCTATCGCAGTACGCGGGAGCTTATTCTGCAGCAACTATTGATAAAGCATCGGAGGTAAGTCTTTTGTTAAAGACTAAGGACCAGGAGATTTGTGCATTGCAAGCAGAAGTAGCCGAGGCACGAAACAAGGCAGCACAGGTAGAAGAGCAGTTGCTGGCACAACAACAAGCAAACAATGTGTTAACCCAGCAACTGCAGACTGAAAAACAAAGGATTGACCAGAGCGCAATCCAGAAGCAGAAAGAGTTAACGGAGGCATTGGCACAATTGAGAGCGACAAACGAGCTAATGACGAAGTCAAAGGATGAGCAAATCGCTCAACTGTTAGCACAGCTCGAAGATATCAAAGGCACCCAGAAAGTCGAAGATTTCAGAGCAGAGGCAGCTCAAATAAATAGTGCATTAATCTCTCAGATTAGACTCCTGTGCCAACAACTAACTGAGGCTGAGCCATTATGTGAAGTATCCACAGCAGTATGTCAGCAGATAGAAAAAGCCAGAAATGAGCTAGATCAGGCCGAAGAAAACATAGCCTCATATCTTGATTGGCAAGATACTGATGTAGGGAAAGTAGCGAACTTGCCTAGGATCTATGAGCCATTCAAGGACATACTCTTCACGGAATGGAACACTCAGATGATGAAAGCGGAAAGGGCAGCTTCAAGGTGTAAAATGATTGCCAGCAATATGATAGATTTAGTCAACAATACACTCTATTTGGCCAACATGATCTCTCAGTGCACACCCGGAAGCATAACCACGGCGAACATGATTGAAAAAACAAGTTATCATGAACTGGAGGAAAAGAGAAAGTTAATCGCTGGAGTAAATACTTTAACCTCCGACGCATATTGGCTCTTTCTAATCAAGCCGCACACTCAAAGGTCGGCTCTTAAGTGTTTAACAGATGCTCTCAAATGCCTAATCCCCGACATTCAGGATGCCACATATGATGCCCAGATCACGTCGCGTCTCAACACTCCACCGGAAGTAGAGCCAATGCTGGCGATATGTCAGCAGAAGAATAAAGGCAAAGAGCCCACCGAATGAAGCATTCCTGCCGACTGCCAGATCACCAAAAATGATGGAAAATATTTATTGATGCCAATTTCATAGTTGTTCAGTTTTTCTTAGATATTTAGATTAGATTAGTATTTATAGACCCTTTCATTGTTTTTGAAAGGGTCGTAAAATTTTGTAATAGACTTAAAGGCTGAAGTTTGCACTACTGTGCTTCAGCCTATATTCTTTTGTGAAACTCGACCGATAGTCCTTAATTTGATGAGAAGGTTGTTTTATGCAATTGTGCACTATTGTCTCTTGTTTGGAATGCTTTCTGGTTTGAAGGAAGGACTGCGACATAGCGATTAATGCATCGGATTGTTAAACAGCTTACATGGTACTTTTATCTGCATCTGTTTTCTTTCCTCTCATATGAATTGCTGTGTTATTATTTTTGCTATTGTTGAATACATGTATGCGCCGTAACAACAAATCTTCATTTCATTCCACTATTGGATGTTTTGTGATATGCCCTTTCTTTTAATCATGCATGTAGCAATGATATGAATGAAATTGTGTAGTAATTCGCTATTATCGCTCTGCATAACTAATTATGCAGAGCAATCTTAAATGGTTTAAACGTCTATGCTTTAGTGTTAGAATCATCTATATGCCTGCCTTAAAGCACAGATTATCAAACGCTACACTTTGAAAGATTGATAAGTCCCGGGATTAGATTATAGTTAATATATATTTCGCCGATAGTTTTAGTTGTTCACTTATCACTATCATACCTCATAAGTTACTCGTCCATCCCACTTTTATCCATTATTGGGAAACTGGTCCCATTATCCCCAGTCGGAGCCACTATTCCAAACGGAAAAGGAGCTGTACTAAGGTCCGGACTGGGTGGTTTCGCCTTTGTTGTGGCAGCGATTTTCGAGGCCTCAACGAAATTGGCGCTAGAAGGAGGGCCTCAACTATGAATGGCACATAAGTCGAAACCTATAAGCCATTCCAAGAGTACTTCCCCCTCCAAATCCCCTCGATCTTCCCATTTGTATACTGGTTCGCCAGTATCCAAACAAGAAGAAGAGGAATCAACTACCACTGCTCAAACCCATCATACCACAGAACAATTAAGTCTTGAATCACTTGAAGTTCAGTCTCTAATCCATAAACTTCAGAGCTTCTCGATTTCACCACAGAAATCTGAGGTATCAGAAAGTAGTGCGACTTCGCAGTTCAACCTCACTCACCCTCTCACCAGACTTCAGAGCGAAAAACTCGGTATTGAACCCACTGAGTTTCCTTTACCTAAAAGGAAAAGGGCAAAGAAAATTACTGAAGGATCTGATAGTGAAGGGCTTTCATCCACCTCCTCCATTACATTTTCTCCTCTGCGAGGTCAACCATCCACTTCCGCATTGCAAATTGTCGCCCATCAGCCATCAGAAGCCTCAATATCCCAACCCACTCACTCCTCATCTTTAATCCCTTCCCATACATCCGGAATCCCAGCAGTAGTCTCAACCACTGTTGCTATCATAATGGCAGATCCATGGACTAGGCCAGGGGCAGTCAATATGCCTGCACCATTGCATGATCTACCCGATGCTCCCGAAAAATGGCTGCCTAAATTCAATCCAGATGATGGGACCCAGGCTGAAGAACACATCAACAACTTTATGTTAGCAGTTAACCTAAAAGGAGTGACAGAGCAAGATGTTGTTGTGAGACTCTTTCCTTACACCTTACAAGGATCAGCAGGATCTTGGTATTTTTCCTTACCTTCTGGTTCGATTACCAGTTGGAACACATGCCAAGAGTAGTTTCTTACCAAATATGGAGATGATAGGTCTTTAGCAACTTTAATAAACGACCTCTCCAATTTGAGAATAGAGCACAGGGAACCAATAAAGGAGTTTAATGCCAGATTTAATAAACTACTGAATAAAATCCCTACCGCTTCTAAACCAAGTGAACAAATCCGAAGCGAATGGTATATCACTACCCTACCTGCCAACATAGCCATTTTTGTAGACAGGGCTGGCAAACCTACCTTAGCTGAAAATATGAGAGAGGCACTCGCCGTTGAAAAGCGCATCAATGCTCTAGAAAAGAAAGCTGCTCTAGAGGATAGAAAAGCTAAAAAAGTCTCGTTTAAAGAAGATTCCAAGAAGAAAACCCCGAAGGACCCGTATGACATGGAAGGTGAGATAAAGAAGCAGGTGGCCGAAACTTCAAACAAAAGACAATTTAGAACTTTTAAGAAAACTGAATCAAAGCCGCCCAATGTTATATCTAACGCTGATTCAGACCAAGAAAAAGAGGAAGAGGAAACATCTTCACAGACCGATGATGAAGAAGTAGCTGAATGCCATGGAATGTGGGATTTTATACTCCCAAACTCTGATATCGAGAATGAAGAAGAAGCCTTTCCGGTTACTACAAGAAGTAAAAGCACTCCTGAACCCGCCCAGGCAACTTCAAAGAAGAGGAGCGCAGGTGCTACTACAGCAAAGGAAAGAGTTCCCCCAAAGAAGTCACCTGTAGTAGTTCCCAAAACCAGCCTTCAACTTCTAGTTCTCCTTCAACATCCAAGACTCTAGTGGTATCTGATTCAATGGAATATAACATTGTTGATGACATGAAGAAAACTAAGGCAAATATAACCATGTTTGAACTTAGCAAACTAAAACATCAACAAAAGCTACTTCTCAAAGAATTAAATGCTGTTCCCTCTACTCCCCTTCCCAGTGCAAGAGCTGCCAACGATTCAGGCCAGCCTCCTGCAGGTATGGTTGAAATTACCGATTCAGTTTTAATCGGAGATAAATCAAATTCTCACACTCCACCCTTCCTGCTGACTTATGAGATTTATAATAGAAACCTGCACAACTGTTTAATTGATTCACGGGCCTCATCTAATATAATGCCAGCTTTAGTTTGCTCTAAGCTGAACATTGAACCCCAGAAGTCTGCCATTCATATTGTACAGTTGGATAGGACTAAGGTGCAGGTTGTGGGAGAAATTAATTCTGTAACCATCAGGTTGTCAGTCGACCCCAGAATTGTTCAGAGGATTGACATCTTAATTGCCAACATACCTGAATTTTATGGTTTTATTTTAAGCAGAGATTGGTCCGAAAAACTACATGGGTATATTTCCACAGATTGGTCACATATGTGGCTTCCCTACAAGGGAAAGCCGAATCAAATAAGGATCGATCGGGAGAAGCATATGACCCACACAGTTACTGAATTTGAGCAAGAAAACCAACCTGTGGCATTCAACAACAATATTTTGGGGAACTATTCGTCCGAATCATTCTTTGGCAACTTTGTTGCCCAACCATCTCCTTTTTCAGTCAATCATTTTACGTCTCAGATTGAAATTTTTTCACAAACAGATAAGTCCAGATGCTTTAATGATGCTGAGAAAAATGTAGATATTTTTGTTAATACTTCTTTATTTTGGTCTTTATATTTTGATGGCTCTAAGTCCAGTGAAGGCTCAGGAGCAGGTTGCATTTTGGTTAGCCCGCAAGGAGAAAAGACAATGCTGTCTTGTAGGTTAGAATTTGAGTGTACTAATAACACAGCCGAATATGAAGCTTTGGTCCAGGGTTTATATAAAGCGATCGGCCTTGAAGTGCGATATCTAAAAGTGTTCGGCGATTCGGAAATCATTGTTAAACAAGTTAGAAATGCAATTCATTGCCTTTCGACTCACCTTAAGCATTATCAATCGCTAGTGCAGGATCTTACCTCACACTTTTCAGCCTTCAACATTTCTTCCATTCCTAGGTCACAAAATTCAACAGCCGACCTACTAGCCAATGTAGCTTCTAAGCTTCTACCTTCCGAAGACTACAGCCTTGATAGATTTTCTGTAGAATTACTTTTTAGGCCTTCAATTCCTGACAATGTCACTAATTGGAGAGTATTTAACCATGACGAAGATATCTTGCAGTTTCTAACTTCGGAAAAATCCTATGACAATCAAGTCATTGAGGAAGATGATCACGATCTACAGATGAAACAAGCGCCTCAAGAAAATTCAATTCCCAAACCCGTGGTGAAGCTTGAAGATCTTTATGATATCAAAGACAGGTTTAAACTTGTAATTAATGCAAAGCTTCAAAGTTCCACCCTTAGGTTTGAATTAATAAATCTAGGCACTGACGATGCTCCTCAAAACATCAACTTAGGAATAGGACTTTCCCAAGAAGAAAAGGAAGCATTTATTAAACTATTGAGAAAAAACAAACAGGTCTTTGCTTGGAAATATGATGACTTAAAGACATATGATACATCTATTATCCAGCATACCATCCCTATGCTTCCTGATCAGAAACCAATTCAGCAAAAGTTAAGAAAAATACATCCAAATTTGGAGGGCCAGATAAATTCGGAGCTTAATAAGCTCTTGAAAGCCAAAATTATTTTTCCAGTCCGACATTCAAACTGGGTCTCTAATATGGTGCCAGTCAGAAAGAAGAATGGCGACATTCGAATCTGTATTGATTTCAGGAACCTGAATAAAGCGAGCTTGAAAGATAATTTCCCGTTACCTACTATGGAGCAAATTCTCCAATCAGTAGCAGGCTCTGAATTGATGTCCTTTCTTGATGGATTCTCTGGATACAACCAAGTTTTCGTTCATCCTGATGACCAACTTAAAACCACGTTCAGAACAAAATGGGGAACTTATGCATATCAGAAAATGCCTTTTGGACTCATAAATGCGGGAGCGACATTCCAGAGAGCCATGGATATAGCCTTCAAAGGGTTGATTAATCGATCAGTAGTCGTCTATCTAGACGATATTACTGTATATTCTAAAAAGAGATATAATCATTTGCATGACTTAAATCAAATCTTTCAGCGATGCAAAAGATATGGTATTTCTCTAAACCCAAAGAAGTCTTTCTTTGCTCTTGACCAAGGAAAGCTCTTAGGGTTTATAGTATCCAAAGATGGCATTTATATTGATCCTGATCGGATTAAGGAAATTTCTGAAATCCCTTTCCCACACAATAAAAAATCGACGCAGTCATTTTTGGGTCAGATTAATTTTGTCAAACGATTTGTTCCAGATTTCTCTCAAATTGTATTACCACTTCAGACAATGATCAAGAAGAATTCAGTCTTCAAGTGGGGATTAGAAGAAAAGCAAGCTTTTGATGTTATCAAGCAATCAATAATCAATGCCCCAGCCTTGAATACTCCCAATTTTTCTAATCATTTTACATTGTATACCGTTGCGTCCGATGTATCCTATGCTGCAGTTCTCACGCAGCCAAATGCTCACAACTTGGAAGCACCCATTTCATTTTTTAGCTCAAATCTTCAGGGTGCCGAACTAAATTATTCCGATGTGGAGAAACAAGCCTTTGCTGTGTTCAAAGCAGTTAAACATTACAGGCCCTTTCTTTTGAAAACTCACACGAAAGTTATAGTCCCTTTCCCAGCGGTAAGGCAACTATTAATTCAAAAAGAACTAGGTGAAAGAAGAGCCAATTGGGTCACAACGCTTCAAGAATATGACTTAGAAATAAAACCAGCAAAGATTGTTAGGGGCCAAGGTTTTTGCAGGATATTGGCAGGAGCATCAAACATTCCTGAATCAAGCGATATGGATCAGACTCAATCAATCAATCAGATAAGTGTCATTGATTCTGAATCTCAATATGCAGATTTAATATTTTATTTGAAGAATGGTTATGCTCCTCCAAATTTATCTTACAAAAATAAAAGGGCCATTAGGTTAAAAGTGAAGAATTTCACTCTCATTGATGATGTGATTTTTAGACAAAATTATGATTCTATCCTGTTAAGATGTCTTGAGAAACCTGAAGCTCAAAAGGTTTTACAGGAGCTACATGATGGGCCAGCGGGAGGACATTTTGGAGCAGACACAACAACCCACAAAGTTATTCATGCTGGATATTATTGGCCTACATTATTTAGAGATGCTCATGAATACATAAGAAAATGCTTCAATTGCCAAACCACTAGTGGAAGACAACGGAAATCAGCTTTCCCTCTGCAACCTGTCAACATTGAACAGCCATTTGAACAATGGGGATTAGATATCATTGGAGAGATTACTCCACCATCTTCCAAACAACATAGGTATATCCTCACTGCTACCGATTATTTTACCAAATGGGTAGAGGCTATTCCTTTGAAGGCAGCAAATTCAGAGGCAATCATCGAATTCATAGACCAATTCATCATTACCAGGTTTGGTGTCCCAAACGCTCTCGTTTTTGATAATGCTTCCTATTTCTCAGGAAATGCTATATATGATTTCGCTATTAAGAGAGGGTTTAAACTGAAATATTCTGCTAATTATTATCCCCAGGGAAATGGTTTAGCCGAATCTACTAATAAGAATCTCATCAAAATTATTAAGCGAACTGTTGAACAGAATCATAGAAACTGGCACAAATCTCTAGTGTTTGCATTATGGGCTGATAGGGTTACACAAAAAGCTTCTATAGGTTCCTCCCCATTTAATCTAGTATATGGAAAAGAAGTAGTATTGCCTACCAATCTTGTTCTACCCTCTTTAGCCCTAGTATAGTACATCGAAGAGACTCCTTCTTCATCTATCCAACTTAGACATGACCAGATTCTCAAATTAGAAGAAGAAAGAGAGAAAGCCAGAATCACTCACGCCAAACATCAACAAATCATCAAAGCATCATTTGACTTAACCTCATCTGATTCCAAACATTTTCAAGTTTGTGACTTAGTTCTCAAATGGGACAAGGCCCATGAAGATAAAGGTAAGCATACCAAATTTCAGAAAATGTGGCTTGGACCATTTCAGATCTGTGAGAAGATAGGCCATTCAACCTTTATATTGCAAGATTTATCAAGGTTGAGAGATTCTCTCCCTGTTAATGGCCTGATCTTAAAGAAATTCTTTAATTGAGAAGGTAATCCCTTCTCTTCTTTGTAGATTTGTGTAGTTTGTAGGATCGATAGGAAATAAAACTGTAGAGTATCTCCATTGACCTTTGGCTTGGTTTGAAGAAGCTGTCTCACAAAATAATACGAATATTTGCTTTTAGATAGTAGAACCCTCAACCAAAAGGAATAATTTCTAGGGAACTAGATATCTGTGTGTTCTGAAATCACCACCTAACGTTTTGAAGACTCTTCTCGAAAGGTAAAAGTTCTGTGAATCATTTTCTGTTTTCAAAAACTGGTCTCCAATGGTTATTCATTTTAAGATGAAAACTAACCCATTTTCAGCATCTTCAACTCTTCACCTGTCATCCATTTGCTCTTAAGGAGAAAATTGTTCACCCCATTCACTAAAGTTTATGGTTACTCAGAGTGTAATTCTAAAATATAGAAGATTAAAGATAAGAGGTCTTATTACAAGCCTACTTACCATGTTCATAGGAAAGTAGTTTGACTGACATTACCAATACTGCCTATCATAATAGGGTAATGGCTTGAAATTTCAAGACAAGAGGTCTCATCACGAGCCGGCTTGTTCAGTTAAATTATTACCAGTGAATGGCATTGTCAACAGCTGGCCACCAAACCAGGACAATGGCGTTTTATCTTATCAATGACAAAGAAGAAAAAACAGGTAAAAAATAAAATATGGGAACATATTTTAGTTTCATTCTGTTAACTACAATCTTATGTGAATGGAAAAGTGAATAATACTATGGTTAAAAGGTATCCCTGTCGAGACTATAAACGTTTGCTGGCAACAGAGGCTCTACCTATGACAGAGGGGTTAATTATAAAAGCTGATTTGGGAAAGTTTTTGTTTTATCATTATAAACCAATAAAGGCCTATTTTAAGACTTAGAATGTATTTATTTTTCTCGAAACCAAAAGGAAAGAAGTTAACAGAATTCACTTGGTTCAGAACGCGCGAATATCCAGTTAAATTAGAAGTTTTCCCTTCTGATTGAGTTTCTATTTTCAAAAAAGCTTAAGTGTTTGTTTTAATTTTAGAGATAACTGGTTCTTCCAGCGAATCGCCAATTGTTGTGCCCTACAACAACCCCCCATTTCATATCATTCTTATTTACAAAAAATTAACATATGGAATGGGTCCCTTTTAAAATTTTGGCATCAATGCTTGTATGTTCAAAAAGGCCGGATAATCAAACGAGTTTTCATGTATTTAAGCCTTTTTGGGATATTAATGTTTCAAATAATAAATAATCTTTTGTTATTGCGATAAAGCGATCGCAAGATCGCATATCGCAACAACATGAGAGATGCATTCAAATGGCATTTTGATCTCCGCCGATGCGATATCGCTATCGGCGATCGGCAATGTTACATGCACACCACTAACGGCACATGACTCATGCCCCGACGCGACGCGATATCGGCTATCGGCTATCGGCGATACCTCATGTGGAACCACTTCATGTTATAAATCCCGACCCGATGCGATATCGCTATCGGCCGTCGGCAGAATTCCATGCACTTCAATAAGGCACCCAGTTCCTACCCCCGATGCGATGCGATATCGCAATCAGCAACCCCCAAACCACTTTATATGCACCTAACTCTGTTTCCATGCGCCGGCCCGATGCGATATCGCTTATCGGCTGTCGGCAGGATCTTTTGGTGATAATTGTGCAGCACTTATTTCCCGAGGCGATGCGATATCGCTCATCGGTGGTCAGCATTCTTAAAAGCCATTACTTAAAGCTCTAATTTTATATTCATATCCGGTTGATAGAGCGCGAATCCCAAAATGCCGTTAAATGCAAGGGATAAGGTAATGCGTGCGTATTTAAAAGATTTTGCCACTTCGATTAACGAATACCTGAGCTTAAGTGCCAGAATATATGTTGCACGCTTAAGGGGGTCATTCAGCCGGATAATGGTGTGATATTCATTTAATGAGTAGCAGCCCTTAAATCGCCATTAATGCATCTGCAATATCTGCCCACTGATTGGATCCGCAGCCACTTTTGGGAATTAATCTCCCCACGCTTCAAATGATATATCTTTCCCGTTATGGATTGTCATCGTCATTTCTGTTGTTACGATTTCTCTTGCAATTGTGTAGAATTCATCTTTTGAGAGAAGCTTAAGCATGATGGGGAAAAGATCCAAGAGGACCACAGGCTCCGTTGCTACCTCTGTTGCAGGACAGGCTGCCGCAGAAAGCAAGAAAGGCCTAATTTCAGACACTACGTGCACTGGTCTTAACAAGACTACATGGCAGGGCACATATAATCTATTAGAGGCCGAACAACCTGAAGTTTCAGTGTCAACGGCTACTACGGACTCACTCAAAAAGTCCGATGCAACTCTCAAAGAGTTGGCCGATTCCTTTCTTCACAGAATAGCTGCCAGAGAGCAAGTCCTTCCCTACACTGATGTAGTGCGATGGGCAATCGAGGAAATTCCAATCATTGACAGAACATTCCACACAAGAGACGGACGGATTTTCGGGTCGTTCAAGCCAGAGAACCTGAGGGAAATGTATCATTTGCCCGAACCTGAAAGAATTTATAACAAAGCCTTCGTCGAGAAGTTCGCGGCCGAAAATGAAGTACAATCTGAACCCATCCGGGATTGGAGGCAGAACCCGGCCAAACACAAGCACGAAAGCTCGGGTAAGTACTCCGTCGATTCCTTGGCTTCTCCCTATTGCTATGCGGGGATTATGATGTGTAGACTATGGGGATTGCATGACTCTGCTAATTTCGATATAGAAATGGTTCCCCTAATGGAAGCAGTTGTTAATAGTTTTATCATGGATTGGGCCACCATTCTCTCTGATAAGTTGGCTGTAGCTGTTCGTGACTTTAGAGCCAAATCCAGAGTTACCGAAAGGAAAATCCCGCCATTTTATTATAGTGCTTACATTATGGATACTTTGTGTTTTAATTCTGAATTTCCTATCCTCGGTTGGAGGTGGACCGCCCAAGACCCCTCACCCATTCATTTGTACCACCAGAAGTTGTGGAAGTCCTCTTACAAGGACCATCTGTATCAGATTTGCAATGGTTTTATGGTCCCTATTCATTATTCCATTTTTGATCGGCCTATCCCCAAAATCTCCTATCTCGCCTCCTTCGACTTACCAGCTGTAGCAAGTTGGTTCGGAGAGGAGCGTTTCACCTATATCAGAGTTTATGGGAGCCAAGCCAGACCGCATGTTCTCCCTTTATATGTTCCAGACAAATTGTTGGCCCGAGAAATCTCTTACCAGATTATGGCCGAGAGTGTCACTCAAACTCTCAAGAAAGAGAAGAAGAGGGGCTGGCCCTCTTTTCCCTTAAGAATTGGTGTTTTTACTCTGCATAATCTTCAACATGCAGAAAAAGAGGCAACAAAGATGCAAGCTTTATCCCTAGCCACTCTCCCAAGCAGACTCTATGATCCACATAAAACTGCCTACACTGCCCTAGAACAGGCCAAATTAACCAAGGTCGTCCATCAAGAGGACACATTTGATGACCTGTTCATCGCCGCCGAAACATTTTGGGGTGCCAAAGAGCTTGCTAGGATGAAATACAATGATGAGACATTAACTGAGTTCAATAAACTTAGAGAACAGAGGTTGCAAACTCTGCCTCTAGATTTATTGGCAACAACCCCAGCGTCTTCCTCAAGCGAGCCTGGTCAGCAACAGACAAACCAACCTCCTGTTACAACTAATGATCAAAAGAAACAGCAGGAGGAGAGGCAAAAGAAGCTACAGGCAGAAAAGCAAAGAAAGGAGCAAGCCGAGAGGCAGAAAAAAGAACTGGCAGATAGGAAGAAAAAGGAATTGGAAGAGAAACAAATAAAAGAGCAAGAAGAGCATCAACGAAGAGAGTTAGAGGAGCAGCAGAGGTTAGAACAAGAAAAAGAGCGGAGCAAATCCCAGACAGAGCAACATAAACAGACCTCCATTGATCCCGAATTGCTTAAACAATGGAACCAATTCGATTCCATTATCAGTGGAAAGGAGGGCTCCAAAGACACAGGCACATCTAAGACGAGCGATGCACCAGATACCACTTCTTCTCAGGTTCTAAGTGGAACCAGCGGCCCACCCATTTCAAAGGATGTCGAGGTAATTACTATAGACCCTTCTGATCAAATTGTCCTCCAGGTGGAAGATATTCCTCCCCTGGATGTTTTCTACAGCCCTAGGCACAAAGAAGTTGTTAAGCGCTCAAGGAAGAGACGAAGGCTTGATCAACCTTCCATCTTTCCTGAGCAAACAGTCACGGGGAATGTAGTCTGGAAGGAGGAATTGGACCCCTCCGATGATCTAACCAAGCTATCGCAGTACGCGGGAGCTTATTCTGCAGCAACTATTGATAAAGCATCGGAGGTAAGTCTTTTGTTAAAGACTAAGGACCAGGAGATTTGTGCATTGCAAGCAGAAGTAGCCGAGGCACGAAACAAGGCAGCACAGGTAGAAGAGCAGTTGCTGGCACAACAGCAAGCAAACAATGTGTTAACCCAGCAACTGCAGACTGAAAAACAAAGGATTGACCAGAGCGCAATCCAGAAGCAGAAAGAGTTAACGGAGGCATTGGCACAATTGAGAGTGACAAACGAGCTAATGACGAAGTCAAAGGATGAGCAAATCGCTCAACTGTTAGCACAGCTCGAAGATATCAAAGGCACCAAGAAAGTCGAAGATTTCAGAGCAGAGGCAGCTCAAATAAATAGTGCATTAATCTCTCAGATTAGACTCTTGTGCCAACAACTAACTGAGGCTGAGCCATTATGTGAAGTATCCACAGCAGTATGTCAGCAGATAGAAAACGCCAGAAATGAGCTAGATCAGGCCGAAGAAAACATAGCCTCATATCTTGATTGGCAAGATACTGATGTAGGGAAAGAAGCGAACTTGCCTAGGATCTATGAGCCATTCAAGGACATACTCTTCACGGAATGGAACATTCAGATGATGAAAGCGGAAAGGGCAGCTTCAAGGTGTAAAATGATTGCCAACAATATGATAGATTTAGTCAACAATACACTCTATTTGGCCAACATGATCTCTTAGTGCACACCTGGAAGCATAACCACAGCGAACATGATTGAACAAACAAGTTATCATGAACTGGAGGAAAAGAGAAAGTTAATCGCTGGAGTAAATACTTTAACCTCCGACGCATATTGGCTCTTTCTAATCAAGCCGCACACTCAAAGGTCGGCTCTTAAGTGTTTAACAGATGCTCTCAAATGCCTAATCTCCGACATTCAGGATGCCACATATGATGCCCAGCTCACGTCGCGTCTCAACACTCCACCGGAAGTAGAGCCAATGCTGGCGATATGTCAGCAGAAGAATAAAGGCAAAGAGCCCACCGAATGAAGCATTCCTGCCGACTGCCAGATCACCAAAAATGATGGAAAATATTTATTGATGCCAATTTCATAGCTGTTCAGTTTTTCTTAGATATTTAGATTAGATTAGTATTTATAGACCCTTTCATTGTTTTGGAAAGGGTCGTAAAATTTTGTAATAGACTTAAAGGCTGAAGTTTGCACTACTGTGCTTCAGCCTATATTCTTTTGTGAAACTCGACCGATAGTCCTTAATTTGACGAGAAGGCTGTTTTATGCAATTGTGCACTATTGTCTCTTGTTTGGAATGCTTTCTGGTTTGAAGGAAGGACTGCGACATAGCGATTAATGCATCAGATTGTTAAACAGCTTACATGGTACTTTTATCTGCATATGTTTTCTTTCCTCTCATATGAATTGTTGTGTTATTATTTTTGCTATTGTTGAATACATGTATGCGCCGTAACAGCAAATCTTCATTTCATTCCACTATTGGATGTTTTGTGATATGCCCTTTCTTTTAATCATGCATGTAGCAATGATATGAATGAAATTGTGTAGTAATTCGCTATTATCGCTCTGCATAACTAATTATGCAGAGCAATCTTAAATGGTTTAAACGTCTATGCTTTAGTGTTAGAATCATCTATATGCCTGCCTTAAAGCACAAATTATCAAACGCTACACTTTGAAAGATTGATAAGTCCCGGGATTAGATTATAGTTAATATATATTTCGCCGATAGTTTTAGTTGTTCACTTATCACTATCATACCTCATAAGTTACTCGTCCATCCCACTTTTATCCATTATTGGGAAACTGGTCCCATTATCCCCAGTCGGAGCCACTATTCCAAACGGAAAAGGAGTTGTACTAAGGTCCGGACCGGGTGGTTTCCCCTTTGTTGTGGCAGCGATTTTCGAGGCCTCAACAGGTTCCCAAGTCGCAAAAAATAAAGCCTATCTATGAGGGCATGACAACTAGGGAGTGCCAAGGTGTGCAAGGAATTCCAAGAAGTGCTAACATATGCTAAAAATTTCCAAGGAATGTTAGGTATGCCAAGACATGCCAAGTGCTAAGGCATGCCCATATGTGCTAAGATCTAGGATGTGGTGCCAAAACATGCTAGGGATTGCCAGGGAAACACAAGGAATGACTAGTTTCAATTGCATGGAAATGAATGATTAAGATTATGTGATGGGGAGCATTAGCAAGTTATAGGTGTGCTAAGGAGGGAGTGACAAGGTATGTTAGGTAGTTCCACAAAATGATAGAGTGCTATGAAATCATGCTAAGATGTGCCAAGTGCTCAGGTGTGCCAAGGAGTGTTAGGGAGTGATAGGGAAACTTAAGGGAGAACTAGGTCATAATGAATGGAAATGAATGAATAAGAGTGTGTGATAGGGAGTGTCAACAAGTTCCAAGTGTTCTAAGGAGGAGTGACAAGGCATGCTTGGCAATGGTAAGGAATGCTAGAGTGTTAGGGTGACATATGGCCAAGATGTGCCAACGTGTGAAATGAAGTGTTAGCTAGCAGTGCCATGGAAACACAAGGGAGAACTATGTCAAAATGCATGGAAATGAACAAATAAGAGTTTGTGATTAAAAGTGTCAGTGAGTTCTAGGTGTGCTAAGGAGGGAGTGACAAGGTATGCTAGGCAGTGTTAAGGCATACTAGAGACCAGGGTGACATGCCAAGATGTTATAGGTGCTAGGGTATACCAACACGTGCCAAGGAGTGTTAGGGAAACATAAGGGAGAACTAGGTAAAAATTCATGGAAATGAATGAATAAGAGTTTTTTATCGAGAGTGTTAGCGAGCTCTAGGTGTGTTAAGGAGAGAGTGACAAGGTATGCTAGGTAGTTCCAAGGAATGCTAGAGTGGTAGGGAGACATGCCAATATGTGTCAGGTGCTATGGTGTACCAATGCATGCTAGGGAGTGTTAGGGAGTGTCAGGGAAACATAAGGAAGCACTAGATCAAAATTCACGGAAATGAATGAATAAGAGTGAGTAATATCAAGTCTTAAAGAGTTATATGTGTGTTAAGGAGTGAGTGACAAGGTTATATGCTAGGTAGTTTCAAGGTATGCTAAACTACCAAGGCTTGTCAAGAAGTGTTATAGTGTGCTAGGGAGTGTCAAAGCATGTTAAGGAATGTAGGGGATGTTAACACATGCCACATAGTGCCAAGGCATTCTAAGACATGTTAGGTTTTATGGCCTGTCAAGATGTAAATTATGTTGCTTAGTTGTTTTACGACCACAGTTGGATGTGATGAGCCTTGTCTTGGAAACTTGTTAAGTGGGATGAGTTGAGATTGGACATGAGTAGCCTAAGATGAGTTACAAGTAGTTCTTAGGTGAACAAGGCATATGTTGAATTTCCATGACACATGAGAATCTGGGTTTGGTCTTAGAATATTTGGTGTGAACACAATCAAGTGCCACAACACATCTACTTTGTAGATCAAAATCTACACACACAAGGAATTAACTAGTGCACGTGACGATTTTTAACTTTTTCAAACCCTTCTTTGTTATATTACAAACTATAATAGAATAGGCTAGAGCTCCCATACCAAGGATCATGGACCTTTACAATCACACTGATACAAGGAATACAACTAGTACTTGGTGATAGTCCTTTGACAACCAATCTACCTTGAACAAGACAACACTTGATCTACTTGTTGATGGTGGTCACACAACCCTTTCAGTCCACATGTCTTGAACACATATGGCAGGTCCTCTTTCTAGTATTTGGCAGCGATTTAATACATCTTAAGTGGGAACAAGGTATGGTTGCATCCCATTCTAGCCTTTGTATTCTCTTAGTTCCCAATTCTCCTATGCATGGCCAACTCACAGTCGTTTTCATAATACATTGAGAACTGCCTTGGCCACAGTCAATCAACAACTCACTTTGTCAACACTTTATGCAAACATGAAGGATTTCATATACCATCTACTTCCAATACATTATTTTCTTTTAAAAGCGTGTGCCAACATTCGATCCTCAACCAAATCTATGCTCAAGGCCTCATTCATGGTCTCAACCATGATTAGCTTCTAATCCCAAAATTTGCTCACATGTATACTATGTGTTGTGGCTTACTAAACACAATTCAGGTTTTTAATACACTATACAAACCAATTTTTTTGTTATGGAATGAGATGACCATATAGTATGTATATAATGTGTTATATGAAGACGCCATTCCTCCTCGTAGCTCGATGCAAGAGGTTGATCTATATCCAGATAATTTCACTTGCATATAAAGGAATAACATTTTAACAACCATAGCCAGACCAATGTGATACTAAAATTTTGATGTACAATGCTAACAAAGCATAGGTTCACTAATTGGATAACATCGCACTTATTTCCCCACCAGAGTCCCATTGTAACTATGGTTTGCCTCATCCAAGTAGCGTTAATATTTTAACAATGAGTATCCCCCCCCCCCCCATGATTTCTAATAGGATATGTTTATATGTATATTATACATAGATGAGAGTTATAACTGAAGATCCCCTCCTTGTTCTTGTAGTTGTTCGATTTCCACTTCCACCTTGTTATTTCTGATCCTCACCTAAATCGTGTGTGTCAATCAGCATTTCCCCACTGACCTTTTTTTCCCAAAATTCTTTCATGTTGGTTAGCTTTGTCAGCCTTTTCTTTTTCATGTCTACCTACTTGGTCTTGTAGACCAATCACCCCAATACCACCTATCCCCTTGGTTTCCATCTATCAGTCTTTATATTTGTAAAAAAAAAAAGGTATGTCCTAAGAATAAATTCCTTCTCAACCCTGGAATCAGTGTCTCTTTTACTCAACCCGTGTTTAATTTATTTAATTTACAATAAGCAAAAAATGGTAATCTGAGGTTGTCACAACTTTCGTGTACGGGTCAACTATAAGATGTTGGGGTGTGTTATACACCATAACAAGCATGAAATAAATGTTAATTCCTCCGACCTTATAATTGGTAGCTTCATGGATCATGAGAAACTTATTGGCTCTAGTTTTTGTATGCACTACAAATATGATATAGCCTAATGTTATAGTTACACAAACAGACAAATTCTAGTACAATGTTAAGGACAATGCTCTTGTATGCCTCAAAGTGCCCTAGATTCATATGAAGACTCTTACCTGATTTCTCTGTTGCTTCTATGCTCAATGAATTTATGATTGTAACTCCTTTGCTCACTATTCTTTAGCTAGCATGTGAGGATGTTTTGTTTGTTAGCTAGGAATTCCAAGAAAAATGTTAGTAGAATCAATTTCCGTTATCTCATTGCCAAATTGACATGGAAATTGTTGTGATATATGTTGGTCCAACCAAGCCTTAGTACACAAGTTGCCTTTGTGTTTTTCAAGGTGTTCATACCTAAGTCCCATCACATAGGAAGAATGATGGTTGCACTCAATGTCGTGTGATGTTCAACTATAAAAAAATGGGTTGGAAACAAATCATTTTTTGGCAAATTCCAACTTCAGAGGTTGAAATGTTCTTTTGAGTAATTTTGAATTCTACAAGGGCTTAAGGATGATAAACATGGATGAAACAAGGGCAGGAAATCAGCCAAAGTCTCCAATGTAGATCCCAGATATCCTTTTCCTCTTAGAGGAATTTTATGTGACATTTTTCCCATTTTTCACAATTTCGCTAAGCCATAATTGCTTACAGGGTTCTAGAACTTTTTGAAATTCGACTTGGTGGACCTCCAACTTGGCATGGTTGACCTCAAACCTATTTGGATAATAAATTTTGATGATTTTACTATCATATACCATGATTAGCTCTTCAGTTATCATATTTTTAGTTAGTAAAAAACCAAACCCTAGATAGTAGGATGTGGGCAAATTCTGTAAATATTTTATCCATGCATGCTATGAAGTGTGAGGACCAAGTTCCAAGGAAACACAAGGGAGCACTCATTTCAAATTCATGGAAATGAATTATCAGTGAGTTCCAGGTGTGTTAAGGAGGGAGTGAAAAGTTATACTAGTCAGTGCCAAGGCATCACAAAGGAGAACTAGGTTAACATGCTTGGAAATGAACAAATAAGAGTGCAGTGTGCCTAGGAGTGTTAGCGAATTCCAAGTGCCCCAAGGACGAAGTGTGTTAGGATAAGTTCAAAATAGGACTTATACGAGGCAAGCCTATGGTTGTGATAAGGTTTCTACAAAGTAGTTTCAGACAAAGGGAGGATTTGGCTTGGGCACAACACTTTTTTATCAATGACTTGGTTGGGTTCCCAAGTCGCAAAAAAGTAAGGCTATCTATGATGGCATGAGAGCTAGGGAGTTACAAAGTGTTCCAGGGAATGCTAGGAAGTAGCACCACATGCTAGACAGTTGCATGCCATTTTAGGCATGCTAAGAATTTCTAGGCACCAAGGTGTGGCACCAACACATGCTAGGGAGTGTTAGGGCCAAGTTCCAGGGAAACACAAGGGATCAGTAGTTTCAAATGCATGGAAATGAATGAATAAGAGTGTGACAGAGGGTGTTAGCTAGCGATTACGAGGTGTGATAAGTGTCAGGGAGTGTTGTGGAGTGCCAAAGCATGCCAACCAATGTAGGGGATGCTAACACGTGCTACATAGTGCCAAGGGATTATTAGGCGTGCCAGATGTTATGGCATGTCAAGATGTAAAATTTGTTGCTTAGTTGTTTAATTTTATGACCACAGTTGGATGTGAGCCTTGTATTCATAACTTTTTAAGTTGGATAAGTTGAAATTATACATGAGTAGCCTAATATGAGTTATAGGAAGTTCTTAGGTGAACAAGGCATAGTCTAGTTGTAGTAATTGTAACTTGGTCAAGCTATTGTTATAGTTAAGTTATTGTTATAGAGGTAGGATCTTGTTGGGTTCCCATGTTGCAAAAAATGAAAGGGTAATGGTGAGGGCATGATAGCTAAGGAGTGTCAGGGCATGCTAAGGAATGAAAATGTGTGCTAACACATGCCAGACAATTTTGTGTTCTGATGGTTTGATTTAATTTTATGGTGTTATTTTTATTTTCCACACTTTGCATAGCACTATTTTTCCTAGTTTGGAACATTACTGTTAGCGAGTTCCAGGTGTGCTAAGGAGGGACTGAAAATGTATGCTATGCATTGTTGCCAAGGCATGCTAGAGTGCTAGGGAAGCATACCAAGATGTGCCAAGCTCTAAGGTGTTCCAATGCATGCTAAGGAGTGTTAGGGAGTGCCAGAAAAACATAAGGGACCACTAGGTCAAAATGTATGGAAATGAATGAATAAGAGTGTGTGACAGAGAGTGTGAGCAAGTTCCAAGTGTGCTAAGGAGAGAGTGACATGGTATGCTAGGTTGCGCTAATTCATACTAGATTGTTAGGGATACATGCATCCAAGATGTTCCAAGTGCCAGGGTGTGTCAACATGTGCTAGGATGTGTTAGGGAGTGCCAGGGAAACACAAGGGAGCACTAGGTCAAATTAGTGCATGAAAATGAACAAATAAGAGTTTGTGACATGAAGTGTCAGTGAGATACAGGTGTGCTGAGGGAGTAACAAGGTATGGTAGGTAGTGCTAACGCATGCTAGAGGCCAGGGCAGCATGTCAAGATGTGCTAGGTGCTAGGGTGTATCAATGCATGCCAGGGAGTGTCATGAAGTGCCAAGGAAACAAAAGGGATCACTAGTTTCAAATACATGGAAATGAATGAATAAGAGTGTGTGACAGGGAATGTTAGTGAGTTATAGGTGTGGTAAGGAGGGAGTGACAAGATATGTTAGGTAGTGCTAAGGAATGCTAGAGTGCCAAGGAAACATACCAAGATGTGCCATGTGCCAGGGTGTGTCAATGCATGCCAGTGAATGTTAGTGAATGCCACAAAAACACAAGGGAGAACTAGTTCAAAATTCATGGAAATGAAGAGATAAGAGTGTGTGATAAGGAGTGTCAATGAGTTCCAAGTGTTCTAAGGAGGGAGTGACAAGGTTATATGCTAAGTAGTGCCAAGGCATGCTAGAGTGCCAGGGCATGTCAGAGAGTGCTAGGGTGTTCTAGGGAGTGCAAAGCATGCCAAGAAATGTAGGGGATGCTAACACACACCACATAGGGCTAAAGGATTGTTAGATGTGCCATGTGCTATGGCATGTCAAGATGTAAACTATGTTTCTTAGTTGTTTTATGGCCATGGTTGGACGTGAGCCTTGAATTGGTAACTTGTTAAGTTGGATGAGTTGAGATTGTACATCAGGAGCCTAAGATGTGTTATAGGTAGTTCTTAGGTGAACAATACATAGTCTAGTTGTAGTAACTATAACTTCGTTAAGTTGTTGTAGTAGGGGCAAGATTTGGTTGGGTTCCTGCCAATTCTAAAAAAAAGTAAGGGTAGTTGTGAGGGCAGATAGTTAAGGAGTGCCAAGGCATGGCAAGGAATGAAAAGGTGTACTAACACATGGCAGACAATGTTAATGGATGGTGAGGAGTGTTAGGGAGATTCAGGGGAACACAAGGGAGAATTAGGTCAAAATGCTTGGAAATGAACAAATAATAGTGTGTGCCAAGGAGTGCCACTGAATTCCAGGTGTCCCAAGGATGAAGTTTTTTAGGAGAAGTTTGGAATAGGACTTGGAGGAGGCAACCTATGGTTGTGATAATGTGTGGACAAAGCAATTTCAAAGAAAGGGAGACTTTGGGTTGGGCACAATATTGTTTTGCTAATGAATTGGTTGGGTTACCAAGTTGGAAAAAGAGTATGGTTATCTGTGAGGGTGTTACTGTCAATCAGTTCAGTTTGTCACCAGTGATCAAATATGCTCTTAAAAGGTGTTGTTAGGGTTTCAAGTCAAATTTTTTTCATTTCAGTGAGTCTTCAAATAAAAATTTGGTAACTAGTTAGTTTGTCTAGGGCTATTTCCACTCTCTCAAGAATTTCATATGTCAGTCACTTTCATTACTTAGTTGAGTCTACCATCATGAAAAAATCATTAATATCACTTCAGTCACATCATCATGGTCTCCATTCAGCTCAGTGTCACCATTAGGTCATTAGGGTTAAGGTCACAAAATCAGTCATTTCATGTATAAATTCGACAAATGAGGAGTAGCAATAGGTAAATTTTCTCAATAACACTTGATTTCAAATGTAATTTATGTTTTTAGATGTAATAATGTTCCTAAGGTTCTAAAGTTACAACAAGAGTTCCTAAGGCTACAAAAATAAAAAAGAAAGTGAATTGGTGAAGTAGGCCATCCTACCTCATTAATCACTTAGACACCAAAAGAAAATTATAAAACCACATGGAGGAGATCATTCACACTCATTTTCACATGTCTACCATCCTAGCATCAAGATCCTCCTTCTCCTTTGCAAAAAATTGTGATTCCATAGACCTCACTGGCAAAAATTGACTCTCTCTGTGCACAAAGAGCCTTCATTGCCCACCTAGACAGTATGCTACACACAGAAAGCCTTCGCTGTGCACGGAGCAGAATTGTCCAAAATTGTTGTTTGACCACCAAAATTCATTTTTCAAAGCTCCTCTTCAGTCATTTCATCCTCCAAGCTCTATAACAAGTAAGTTTAATCATTTTCATGCCCTCCTTTGCCTCATATGTCAAGAAAATGATCAAATACTTTTTCTTTTAGGGTTTACATGATTTTCATGGTTTTGATCCTCAAATGATGAGTTTCTACCCTAAGCCCTATATTCCTTGTCCCTACACCTCTTTTTGCAGCTAATACACCATTTCCATCCATCAAAAAGCCTTATCCCCTCATTTTCTATCATTTTCCTCTAAATCCTAATCTACCCTATCTCTTTCTAGGATATGCCTGTGTTTTGGCCTTTTCCACCCCTCCCCTCACTAATTTCCCAAATTTCATTTTTTCCCTACTCACTAAAATCATCCCCTACCCTCCTAAATTTCCTTACAAATTTCGGCAACTCCTAAGTCCATCATACCACCTCATTCCCTCACAGCAACAAATTTTATTTTTTTTGCTTGCCTTTCACCTAGGGTTTGAAGTATGGAGCCTAACTCATCACCATCAGAGAAGAGGAAGTACAAAAAGGGGGGAAATATAATGAGGTTTGAGCCCTCTAATTGCAATGAAATCACCTCCTCACCATTTGTCATGAAATGCTTTGAAGATGTCAATTGTTTAGGGTTTTGTCAAGGAGTGCATGAAGTAGGTTACCATGAGTATCTCACGAGTACATTTTCCCTCACCTTGAAGGAAGACAAGATCACCATTGCGGGGACTACTTTTGTGTTTTTATTGGATTCCATCTCTCAAGCTACAGGCATACCAAACCATGGTGAAAACTAGTTCAAAGGCATGAACCTATACCTAGAATAATACAAATCCTACTTGAAATCACAATACAAAGGAGCTCACTCACATGTTTTCCCATTCAGATACTTGTTGGAGAGATATGCACCATTGATGAAGGCTGTCATGAAGCTCTTCACATGTGAGGGCATATTTTCTAGGCTATATCAATACCACATAAGACTTCTCATGCACTTTACAGCTGCCAAGTCTTTAAATTTGTCCAACTACTTGTATAGGAGCCTAACAAAAATGTCTGAAAGGGTGAAATTGAAAGGAAAAGTGCATTATCCAGACCTCTTTCACCATATCCTGATAAAGTTTATAGTACTCCATTGGTTGAAAGAGAAGAACATGACATGGGACACCTTCATTGAGGCAACCTTGAAAACAAGTATAACCACTTCACCAAGCCAACACCAAACCATGTCAGTACAACCCATAGAGGTGAGGTCATCAAGCAAAAATGATGAGGTTTACAAGGCACCTAAGCTTGATGTGACCAAGACGTATCAGAGAGGAAGAAGCCTTATGTTTTCTCCTCAAATTGAGGAAGGGGCCAAGCCTACTACATCAGCAGAATAGGGATCACCATCACATCACGAGGCTTCTTTGCATGATGAGGAGCTGATTGAGCATAACTTTTACCCAGTTGACTTGGAGGCACATGATGAGCTTCAAAACCTACAACAAGTCATCAAAAAGAAGGATTCTCATATCATGGATCTCAAGGACAATTTGGAAAGGGCCAAATTCATCATTTCATTTCTTGAGCAAGAAAACAGTCAACTTAATGAAAAACAGCTAGTCATGGAGAAAGAGCAATTCAAAGACAAGAAACAAGAGATGAAAGGCAAGGAAGTGGTGGACCATGAGGACACCTAGCAGCAAGAAGGACATGTGGCAAGGAAGATACCAAAGACAATGGGTCTTGGGAAGGCACTTCAGAGGGAAAGAGAACAAAAGCCACCAATGGAAGAACTAACCTTTGAAGAGAGGATTGCCATGGAAATAAATCAGGATAGGGATTTTTGGCTTGACAAAGTCAATTGCCACCTTGATAAGCTCCTTGAAAAGGCCAACAGGGATAACAAGTTGCAATATAAAATGACCATCCATTATTACACAATGAATCAAGTTGCCAAGGTCAAAATCACACAGTTGAACGAAAAACTCAAGGAAACCCTAATCAGCCAAGAGGAGAAGGGTAAGTTATATTTTCTTACTGATACATACATGATTGCATAACATACCTCATTAGGCATCTCTGGAAAAATTTTGGGAGGATTTGGAGATTTTTTTTTGTTTTGGTGCAGACTTGCAATTGTTTGGCAATTTTTTGTCTAGGAGCGCAACAAGCTCATGCTGTGCTTCTTCCTCAGGAATCCAAATGATGCAAATCAGCATTTTTGGAAAGCTTATGACCCCCTATCAAAAAACAAATTGCCACTTTCCTGGTCTGGGGTTCAATTTTTTAGAAATTTGCAAAAAAGAGGCCAAAAATCACCTTTCTGCCCCTCTTTTTCCATTTCGCTGCGCCCCTAGAGGCATCTTGGGAGAATGGCCATATCTCATCCAAAAATGGGTCATTTTGAGTAAACAAATACTCTAAAGACATATACACTCCCCCAAATTTCCATAAAAGGCTTGATATATCGATTTGGACTTCATAAAGGCACTAAAAAATGGCCTCCAACATCTCGCTGCACACTTGGAAATTTTTGAGATGTTTGTAAAATTTTCACTATGTAATTTTTTGTAATTCCTAGTTTGACTTCGGTAAAAGTAAAAAGGGTGAAGTAGATGAATGTGAGGGGAAAAAATAAATGTAGACAATGGGTGGTTATTCTTTGGAAGCTTTTTTGATGTAAATTTGACCTTATTTATGAGAGAGGTTGGAGTCAAAGTTAATTGTAGAAGTTGTTTTTAACTTCCCTAAGCATTAGGGTTTGGTTAGAACACCTCATGGAACAGTTCCTAGAGTCATGGATTCGACCCATGAGAGTGGGGAGATGTTGTTTTGGTCTTTATGTATCAGTTTTTTAGTGATAGAACGGGTTGTATTTCAGAGGATAGAACTATTGTAGCTTGTACTTGGACATTTTCTGGAAATCAAAGGACACAATTTGCAACTATTATCCCGGAATTCATGTGTTGTAAGTTTGTGATGTTATTTTTTCTTTGCTATAGCTTTATATGAAAGATATTCATCTTCTATTTCCATTCATCAATTCTTCAATGGTTTTCCTTACAGTTTATAAACAAAATTCTTTGCATAAAGTTATGTTTTGATGGAAAAATCATTATGTGTTACTTTCTTTCTTGCTTAATGAATTCATGTTGCATGCTCATTAAGACCTTTTTCTTCTTCTAAACACTACACTACACCGAAAAACCGTAAGATCCATCACAAAATTAATGATACATTGCTCCTTTATGTCTTTTTTGTGTTAACCCTTTGATCCTCTGACCTAGCTACCTAGCTTTTCTCCCTTATCCAGCAACAAAAACCTAAAATTTCCAAAACCCACTTGAACCTAGATATCTAGCCTAAAATACTTTACATTCCAGTCATCTCCTGGCTATGATTTCATAGAGAGATCCCTCTCTGGTTTGGTAGGGCTAGCTACCAAACTAAAAGCTTGGTTTGTGGTTACCTCCATCGATCTCCTCAGCATCCTGGGACATTGTGGAGGATAATGGAGGGCATGACAACTAGGGAGTGCCAAGGTGTGTAGTGAATGTAAGGTTCCCAAATCATGGAAAAATGTAATGCTAGTTGTGAGGTCATGACTGCCAATGTGTGTTAGGGAATTCTAGGGCACACTAGCATGTTCCAGATAGTATGAAGACATGTCAAACAAGATAATATGTGCCAAGAGCTAAGGCATGCCAAGATGTACAAGGATGTGAAAATGCATGCCAGGGACTCTCAAGGCAACAAAAGGGAGAAACAAGTTAAACTACAAGGAAATGAGCACAGAATAGGGTTAATAAGTCATCAATTTACCTTTTCCATGAGGGGCATGCTAGGCACACAACCACTAGGTGCCAATAGGTGCCAAATGCCAAGTGTCAATGCATTCTAAGTGCCAAATATTCCTCCGTTTATTCTCATCTAGTTTCCAATAATTGATCTCAAATAACTTTAATATTAAACCATGCCAAAGCATACCAAGTCATCTCAATGCATGCCAAACGTGCCAAGTGCCAATGTGCATCAGGGAGTGTGATGCATGCTATGAAGTGGCATAGCATATTGAAGAGTGCTAAGGTGTGCTAGATCATGTCAATGCATGCTGAGGAGTGTTAGGGAGTACTAGGACAACAAAAGGGAGCACTAGGTCAAAATGAATGGAAGTGAATGAATATGAGGGTGTGTCGGGGAGTGTGAATTAGTGCTAGCTGTCATGTGAAGGAGGGAGTTAAAAGCTATGCTAAGCATGGGTAAGGCATGTTAGGGAATATCAGGGAATGTCAAGAAGTGCTAGAGTGTGCTAGGCAGTTTTGAGGTGTGCTAACATGTGCCAAATAGTGCCAAGGCATGCCAGGTGCTAAGACATGCTAGGATGTGCATGGTGACAGAGTATGCCAATATGTGTCAAGGAGTTTCAAGGCAACAAAAGGAATAACCAAGCTAAAATGCAAGGAAATGAATGCATAAGAGGGTTAATAAGTCAGGACTTTATCTTTTTCAAAAGGGGAATGCTAGGCACACTAATAATATGTTCCAATACATGCCAAGTGCCAATGTGTGCCAAGTGCTAATATTTTTCAATGCAATATTATGCCAAGGTGTTCCAGGGCATGTTAGGGACTACAGGGCATGTCAACACATGATAGGGGAGTGATATGCTATGCTACGGCATGCTAACATGGGCTTGGGCATCCTACTCATTGCAAGATGTTGTAGGTACAAAGATGTTCCAGGTACAAATATGTTCCAAGACATGCGAGGTGCCAAGGAATGTTAGTGTACTATTGAAAAGCATGTTAAGGTGTGCCATGAGTGTTTAGGAGTGCTAGATCTCTCTCATTAATAGAATTGACAGAGCTTGATTATGTATTAAATAATATAGTTCTTACACACACCAGTGGAGATTTATTTAAAGGAAATTTCCTAGATAATAAATCTAATAGAGATGAATCATGTGTTGAATCATAGGAAAACTATATTCTTATGACTTGAGGGAAATGATACACAGTAATTACTTCTTAACAAATTGACTGAATATTATAACCACTATGACCCTTGGACACATAATGAAAAATACTCCACAATAATGGTATTAAATCATTATCTTTTGACAAAAAATATAGTAATAGATACATAGTGTCATCAAAAACTCATTGGAATGATCAATGATGATGAAATTTTTTTGATAATCACCAAAAGCAACCAAAAAGAGCATTGGTGAGGGTCAATAAAATATCGTCACTAGAAGTGTCACCAAAAAGAGAATTAGTGATGGGCCTTTAACAACCCTCACCAAAAGTGTCACCAAAGAGAGAATTAGTGATGGGCCTTTAATGACCCTCACCAAAAGTGTCATTGAAAATGGCTTTGGTTACAAACCTTAAATGACCATCACTATATACATTTACATCAACAGATTTTTAAAGGTCATCACCATATGCGGCATTGATTTGTCACAAGCATGAAGTGTCATCAAAAACTCATTGGAATTATCAATGATGTCAGAAATTTATTAACTGTCACCAAAAGTAACAAAAAATATCATCTGTGATGGTCAATAAAATATTGTCACTAGAAGTGTCACCAAAGAGAGAATTAGTGATGGGCCTTTAGCGACCCTCACCAAAAGTGTCACCAAAGAGAGAATTAGTGAGGGGCCTTTAATGACCCTCACCAAAAGTGTCATTGAAAATTGCTTTGGTGACAAACCTTAAAGTACCATCACTATATACACTTATAACAATACTTTTTTAAAGACTGCCACCATATGCGACATTGATGATGGACCTTAAAGGTCCGTCACAAGCATGACCCTCACCAATGACCTTTTTTCTTATAGTGTGTACAAGCACCAACCTTCTACTGTGAGATAGATATACTCTTTCATAGGATTTTCAAACTAATACCTCCAATAGTGTTCTTTAGTTTAAATTAAAATCTGCTATCATTACTCACACACAAGAACTTCATCTTTTGTAGCTCACATGTGCCTTAATATGCTCTTTTCTCTTATATAGGAACATGCATAGATTTAATCTATAACATTTATATTTTGTCAAAAGAACTTGCTATCGGGTTCCACTACTTCCAATTTATGTTCTCTACAAACTATGCACACACACTAGTTGTCCCATAGATGCACTTCACTACTCTTCTACTCTACCTTTTCATTCTAATTATACACTTCTCAAGAAATGGTACTTCACTTCATTTTTATTTGGCTCGACGAGTTTCTATAGTTCATTCTCGTTGCAGTTTGTTGTAGATCTGTTCTGACACTTCGTGCCTTCACATTGTAATATCAAGCATCTAAATATTTAATTCCACCAACCATGTTTTCCATTTAAATCTTATTTATCTTCAGTGTGATTACATCAAATGGAAAACTCAATCTTATATTGAATTCTCTATGGGTGGTTATCCAACACTTCTTATTAGTAAATTGGATCCCCTCCTCTATTTTCAACAGTTCTCCATTGTCCAAAAATGAAACAAAGTCATTTAACTTCATAACTAATTTCAACACTAGATTCTTAACTATCTAAGCTCTTTGCAACTTGAGATCCTTTTTCATATGACCATGACCATGACTAGAGACTTAACACATGATGCACTTATCCTCCTATTCAGGTTTGTACCTTCTCTATTGTTGCAATTTGAGCAAACCATCATAACAAACAAACTATTGAACAACTAATAGTTTGGACCCACTTCCAAACTCCAATAGAATTTGACAATTCTATAACATGCAGAATCTTCCAAAAATGCAATCTTCTGACATTATTCCCAATTTTATGCCACATCATCACCCAATGACACTTCTTTCATCATGATGACATCATCCTACCACATGGCATCCTCTGAATGGTATGACATGTCACATGGATTTGGCCTATTTGTCCATTCAAAAACTCCAAAACTTCTTGCCACGTGTCATTTGCAAAAGGTGTCACGTCATCATCCATGCCTAAGCATCACCACCTCACTAGCCATGCCCTTCTCCCATGTCATAAACCTCTATGAAGAGTAAAGTCAGGTTTTGTCTCATCCCTTCAAGGAAAAATTATTGATTGACACTGGAATTTTTCCATCATACAAAGCTATGTTCATGGATTCAGGTTTGAGACCCTTATGCACCTGCACCCGTGAAAAACATGAATTTGGGACTCTTTCACACCTTCACCCATGATATCTCGATTGGCCTAGATAGTTAGATGACCCGGAACTAGTGCAAAGATTGACCCTTTCTACCACACACTCATTTCCTTCTCAAGTGGCCCATAATCTAAACCTCTTAAACCAAGGTTGAACACTTGATTTCAACCTACAGTATCTATTCAAACCTTAGGAGATTTTATATGTGCGATATACCATTGGAAATTTCTTCCATAAGGATGTCCATATAGGCTCTCTTTAGGGGATTTTGACTTGATCTTGTGCCCATAAACTATCTTCAACAACCAATTATTTGAACCATGCAACCACCATTCATAGTCATATTTTTTTTAAGGATTCTTCAATTATTCTACTACTATGATTGTTCTCTATCAATGACCTGAAAAACTAGCTTGATGTTTCCATTGACATCAATGATTGCAAAACATCAATCTCCAATACCAATCACAAGTGACAATCAATGACAACACTGTGTCCAAAAATATCCAACATTATGTCCAATGATCTCCAACATTGTGTTCAAAATTTGAAGTAGAAAAGATGGATGTGAAGACAACATTCCTGCATGGGGATTTGAATGAATAACTATACATCAAGTAGTCATAATTCCTTTTTGTGAAAGGAAAGATAGAGCTAGTATGCAGGTTGAAAAGGCCCTTGTATGGGTTAAGACAATCATTAAGGATGTGATATCAAACATTTGATACTTATATGCTAAGACTTGGCTTTAGGAGGAAATAAAATCATTGTATTTCAAATTTTTTGGTGATCATGTTATTTATTTAGTCTTGTATGTTGATGATATATTAATGATTGGGAATGGTAGGAAAATCACATAGGAAGAAGGGAAAAATGCAAAAGAAGAAACAAAAGGAGAGAGAAAAAGTGGGGGTAAAAGGAAGGGGGGATAGAAGACGGAATATTTCATGTAGGGACAAATAGACATAGGTTTTAAAGGGGGTTCCTACTTGCAAAAAAATCATAATTAATTAATTAGAAGAAGTAATTGTTTTTTTTTTAACATATCAGATGAATAAATTGTAGTCAAAAGCAAAAATAATAAGAAAACAAAAGGAGAGATATATAGTATGAGGAGCCATTATAGTTACCAAAAGAAGTTGTAGATAGAGGAAGAGTTGCAAAAGTTTTTGATATGGGAAGTCAAGTTATAATCAAGAAACCTACCAAAAAAATGTAGAAATAGTGAAGAAATATAGAAAAAATAAATGGTATACATAAAGAAGAATTGAACTTAGATAGCTAGTGAGAGTCCTATAGTAGTTGCAAATAGAGTGCACTTAATTGAAGAAAATATTCAGCCATAGAAAAAATATAGATATATAGGTAAACTTATAAGCATGTATAGAAAAGGGGAGTCTCATTCTTAGTAGACATAGTCCTTTTCCATTGATGTCAAAGGGGGATAAATTATATATTAGGGGGAGAAGGGTGAGCCCTTTGACTTTTAGCAACAGATATCAAATGTCAAGCTCAAATTGGGGGTTTCCATTAATGAAAAAGGAGAATATTGTTGTAAAATTTGTTTTCATTGATGTTAACAAGGTAAGGGGATCACAGTTGGCTTAACAAAAATTAGCCTTGATCAATCAATATGAGAGGGAACACGTACATTGTATTATCATTGATATCAATACCAATATCAACACAACTTGGAGGTTCGTATGCATTGTTCAATATCAAAAGCTAGTAAACATAACATAATTAGGCCCTTAAACATCCATTGATAAACTCACATTGTGAAGATTGATGGCCCTTATTCATTTCGGGGGGTCCCAACCTACTCTTTGCATAAACACTAGGGGGTTCTAAAATGATGTTAGGAAATAAAACAACTTAAGGAATGTGATATTCAATGAATGGATTTGAGGCATGTCTCATCTTATTTCTAAAAACACCATAACTCCCCTTGAATCAGCTTGAGGTGATATGAAACCAATTTTGAGGCACTAGTAGGGTTAGGTGCGACGTAGAACAATTGATGAAAACACCAAATTTCGTAATCATTGGGCCTCCCCAGTTAGTAAATGATGAGAAATTTTTAAATAAATTTACAGGGTTTGGGAGTTAGGTTCTATATAGGGTTTAGCCCATCAAGCCCTTGGACCATTAGGTCATTGGTAATATGAATTTCATGGGATTTATTGATCACTTGAATGTATGGTTAATCCCCTAGTCAATCGCTTGGTCATGAGGAATTTAAGGATTAGCACCCAAGAGTTAAACATCCCTAAAATGTTGTGCATCAAATCTTTTCAATGTGTAAAGGTTCATAAATTTCTCTGAAATCCAAAATGGTTGGCTCTTGGTAAAGCCCTTAGTGGTAGAGCACTAAAAATTTAGCACTTAAGGGTTAAAATCCCTCAAGCCCCCATAATTTTAGGTGCATAAATGTCAACATATATCTCTGATACTAGATAAGGTTGGTCCTTGGCCAAGCCTTTTATTGTAGCACCTAAGAGCTAATATCCCTTGAGCGAAAAGAATGTTCGATGCACAAATATTAATAATTTTCTCTAATACCTGATAATATTGGCACCTTGTCAAGTCTCTGGTCATAGAGTGCTAAGAGATAGCACTTAACGGATGAAAGACCCATCAATCCCTTGGAACATTAGATATGAAAAAATCACAATTTTTTTCTTATATTTCAATGCCCAAGATATGCCATCTAGATAAAGAGGCAACATGGAATGTACCTACCTGAGTTCGCACCCTTCACAACATATGCTCCTCAATGTCCCCTCTGAAGGTTGTTGATGTCCTCCTTTAGTGGCCCCCTCCCGATGCCTCCTTTTTCCTCCCTCTGTGACCCCTCCATTCAATCTCCCCTAGGTGCACCGATGAGGTCCCACATCTATAAGAAAAATATCAAACGTCAGTACCAAAATGATATATATCATACACATATAAATAAATGCAAGAAAATGTAAAAATCAAGAATACTCATACCTATTGGGCCCCATACACAACTTAGAGGCAAGCCCATATAAGGGTCACCCTTGAACTCCATCTCGACATAAAGGAAATATAAGATCAACGGAGGTTTGGATAGGAACCAATTCTCCATCATATTGGTCTAGTAGAAACCCACCTCTCCACCACCTACCCAAGGAATCAAAGGTTCCCCTCGCCTAATCTATCATTCTCTAGGACGCATCAAATCCATGTGGATGATCAATCAAACCAAAATCACCTTCTTGTATAGGAAGCTACACAAAGTGGTCCTATAGCCAAAATATTTTAGCTCCCTCCTCGTCATCTCGATAAGTTGAGTAATCAGTCCTCGGCGCACCACTCTGGTCAACAAAAAAAATGCATCAACACACAAACACACACTCTAATCATAACCCTATGTAATACAACAAGGGGCCAAAGAACCATAGATGCAAACAATCATCGTTGACGCTTCTCATGTCGCTTGGTCCAATATGGAGTCAATCCTAGTTCCCCTAACATCCAATGGCTCAAGCTCACACCCTTGATTTCCCTAGTCAGCCAATCTAATCCCACCATGGGGGCTCTATCGGTAGTACCTCCCCTCATGACACTAATCCAGTCACATAATAACTATCGGTCTCAACTAATATTGGTAGGTAAAATCCTCATATTTCAAACACCTATTGATATGGCTAGCATCATCCAATAACAAATCATAATAACTCCTCATGCGATCGAATCAAGAGGTTTTGATAGAATTTTAGTAACCTCTGTTATGCTCTTAACCTGCAAAGCGATACCCAAACATAGAATTTGCGAAGAAAAGATACCGAGTACGCAGAATATGCAAGAAAATATACCCAGAGCACAGAATAGCAATGATTTTATTATTCAGAGAGAAATGTTCACAGGCCTCTTCGAGGGGGCAACCTCCAATAGAGCAGAGCTCGATTACAAAACAAGACACAATGCTCCTCGCAGGGAGTCTCTGTCCTTTATATATGACTCATGCATGCAATACCACGAGCCAATATCGTGGGTTTTATTAATACCATCTATCTAATACTACCGCCCATTTACCATCTAACTAATACTACCGCCCATTTGCAACTAACTGTGGTCCCGTAATTAATTGCGGGTTAACCACTTACAAATATTAATATGGGCTTTATTGACTCTGGACTATGACGTGATTCCATGACATAAATAAGGGGGTTAGGGTGGGACCCTAACATGCCCTCCCCCTTAAGACTAGCCTTGTCCTCAAGGTTGAAGCTGCGGAAACTGCTGAAGAATAGCGGCTGGTTCCCAAGTTGCATCTTCCGGCGAGGTATCTTTCCATTTGACGAGGACTTCCTTAATCATGCGGCCGCGCAGGTGCTTGTCTCGAGTGTCTAGAACCTGTTCAGGTTGAAGCCAGATTGATCCTTCTTCATCCAACTCAGGTAGACTGGTTTGAACTCGGCAATTGTTCCCAATCACTTTCTTGAGACACGATACATGGAAAACTGGGTGGATTTTTGTTGTAGGTGGCAAAGCCAACTTGTAAGCCACTTCTCCAATGCGCTGAAGTACTTGATATGGTCCGTAGAATTTTGGAGAGAGCTTTTGACAGCCCTTGTCTTTGAGTGATGTCTGCTTATATGGTTGCAGCTTCAAAAAGACCTGATCCCCTTCTTGAAATTGGCGCTCTGAGCGATGTTGGTCAGCCTGTTGCTTCATACGGTTCTGAGCTTGATGAAGATTCTCGCGCAGGTGGGCAAGCATGGTTGCACGGTGTTGTAGGAGTTGATCCACGGCTTGTACTTTGGAGCACCCCGTGAGATAAGAAGTGGGGGACAGCGGAAGTTGTCCATAGACTGCTTCATAGGGAGTCATTTTGGTGGTGGCATGATAGTTGGTGTTATACCACCATTCCGCCAGAGGTAACCACTGTACCCAAAGGTGTTGTTTTTCTGAAGTGAAACACCTAAGGTAGGTTTCTAGACATTTGTTGACGGCTTCAGTTTGACCATCTGTTTGCGGATGATATGAAGTACTGAGTTTGAGTTGAGTGCCTTGTATTCTGAAGAGCTCCTGCCAAAAATTACTGGTGAAGATTGGGTCGCGGTCGGACACAATAGAAGTGGGCATGCCATGCAATTTGAAGATTTGATCCATGAAAGTTTGAGCAACCAAAGTGGATGTGAATGGTTGGGGTAGGGCGCAGAAATGAGCATACTTCGATAGTCGGTCCACAACCACCATGATGACTGATTTGTTCCCGGACTTTGGAAGACCTGTAATGAAATCCATGGAGACCTCCATCCAAATTGACGCCGGAATGGGCAATGGTTGTAATGTGCCTGGTGTGTTGACGGTTTCCCCTTTGTGGCGTTGACAGACGTCACATTCTGCTACAAAAGTAAGGATGTCCTGTTTCATGCTGGTCCAAAAAAATGATCTTCTGGTGCGGGCATATGTCTTCTGAAAGCCCGAATGTCCTGCAATGGGGGATGAATGCAATTCTGCCAAAATGCGACTTTTGAGGGTGGATCTTGGTGATATGACGACTCTGTCCTTGTAGCGAAGAATATCATTCTGCCACGAGTAGCCCTTGCTGGAATTAGGATCTGCCTGTAATTGAGAAATGAGTTGGGAGAGCCCGGGATGTGAAAACCATTCCCTGCGAGCCTCTTCAATCCAGTCTGGAATGGGGAGGGATATTGCGAGCAGAGTACTTTCCTCCTCAAATTGGCGCGACAATGCATCTGCTACCCTGTTGTCTTTCCCTTTCTTGTAAATGATCTCATAATCATATCCCAGCATTTTGGCTAACCATTTATTTTGTTGGGGGGACGATAGGCGTTGCTCCAAAAAATATTTAAGACTGTGATGATCTGTGCGGATTTGGAAACGTCGCCCCAACAAGTAGGGTCGCCAGGTCTCAACTGCATGTAAGATGGCCATCATTTCCTTCTCATAGGTAGATTGGCCCAAGTTCTTCCCACTTAGTTGTTGGCTGGTGAAGGCCAATGGTCGCCCTTCTTGCATTAAGACTGCTCCAATACCTGTTCCCGAAGCATCAGATTCAATGACAAATGTTTTGGTGAAGTCCGGTAGTGCTAAGACCGGAGTGGAACACATGGCGGTTTTGAGAGCGGTAAATGCCTGTTGTGCTTCTTCGTTCCAAAAGAAGGAATTTTTCTTTAGAAGTTGCGTCAGGGGCTTCGCTATGCGGCCATAGTTGCGGACAAATTTACGATAATAGCCTGTGAGACCCAAAAATCCTCTCAAGCTTTTCAAGGTCTTAGGTTGAGGCCATTCTTGCATTGCCTGGATCTTTTTGGGATCCACCTTGACACCTTCACGCCCCACAATGTGGCCTAAATACTCAACTTCTTCCATGCCAAACGCACACTTAGACATTTTGACAAATAGTTTATGCGTGCGGAGCAGTTGCAAGAGGATATCTACATGCTGAAGATGTGCTGCCCAAGTGCCACTATAGATGAGTATGTCATCGAAGAAGACCAGGACAAATTTTCTGAGATATGGTTTGAGGAGGTGATTCATAAGGCTCTGAAAAGTAGAGGGGGCATTACAGAGACCAAATGGCATGACCAAGAACTCATAATGGCCTTCATGAGTTCTGAAAGCTGTCTTGGGAATGTCGACTTCCTTCATGCGAATTTGGTGGTAGCCTGAGCGAAGATCCAATTTAGTGAAGAATTGAGCCCCATTGAGTTCGTCCAACAAATCGTCAACCACTGGGATGGGAAATTTATCTTTGAATGTTAACTTATTGAGGGCCCTGAAGTCTGGACACATCCGCCACTCCCCATCTTTCTTGAGGACCATGACGACTGGAGATGAATAAGGACTAATGCTAGGACGAATGACACCTGCTTCCAACAATTCCTTGATGATTTTTTCTATTTCATTCTTTTGGGTGAACGGATGTCTGTATGGCCGCACATTTGGGGGTTGGGCCCCTGGAACCAATGTGATTCTATGATCATGTTCCCCTCGCGAAGGTGGAAGTTCATGAGGTTTGTCAAAGACCATCCGATGTTTATTCAAAATCTGTTGCATCTCAGGATGAATTGGCGAAGACATTGTGTCTACTACCTGGATGGCATTAAATTGAGCTACCACTCCATGATGGCCCTTTTTTAACAATTTTTCCATCCTATGCGAGCTTATGATAGAGGGGGCTCTCGCCTGTAGTCCACAGAGGGTATGTGTGAAGTCGTTCTGCTTAAAACTCATATATAACTCCTGGAAATCCATTGTGATTGGTCCAAGAGTGCGGAGCCATTCCGCACCGAGGACAATGTCGCAACCCCCCATGTGTATTGCAAACATGTGGGTTTTCAAATGATAATCCCCCATTTGAATTTTGACATTTTCACAGCGACCTTCACATTTCATTGTGCCCCCATCTGCAATCTGGACTTGGAAGTTAGAAACTGCCGGGACAAAATAATGTGCTGCTTCAGCGATCTTTTGGTGGATGAAATTATGGGTACTTCCACTATCAATCAAGACTACTACTGGGCGATGTTTAAGAAAACCCCTGATTTTGAGAGTTTGAGGGGAAGAAATTCCTGCCAATGCATGTAGCGAAATCATTGGTTCATCAGATACCATCTCCTATTGGTTATCTTCTTCAGTGGCCTCTGGTTCCTCAAGTGGTGGATCTTCCTCGGTGGAGCTGTAGTCAGTGGCATCTATCTGAAAAAACTTGTGCTCTTTGCATTATGACCCGGGGAATATTTTTCATCACAGTAGTAACATAGTCCTTGCTTCCTTCTTTCAGCCATTTCTGTCGGTGACACCCTTTGAATCTTAAGTGTTTGGGTCATATTGGGAGCCTGTGAGGGACGACCTTTAGCGGGGAAGTTGGGGCGGCTGGATTGGGCTGTTAATGCACGTTCCACCTTACGGGCTACCTGGCAAGCCTCGGTCCATGTGGGGGGGTGGTGGAGTAGAACCTGAGCTTTGATGGCTTCTTTAAGACCGCTGATAAATCATTCCATGTAGAACTCATCTGTGAGACCCTTAGTGCGGAAGGCTAAAGCTTCAAAAGCAGTCATATATTCCTCCACTGTACCCGTCTGTTGAAGCTTAGTGAGACGCCCCAAAAAAGAGTCTTCTTATTCAAAGCGACTGCGGAGAGTTTTGGCAAAGTGGGCCCAATTCTGAAAATGTCCATTGCAACGTTGATGCCATTCCTTCCATTGCCATCTTTCATTGTCCAAGTACATGGTGCCCACCATAAGCTTAGTTCCCTCATCTGTGATATGATTCAATTGGAAATACTGCTCCATTTGTGCTAGCCATGTTGACGTGTGAGAACCATCAAATTTCTGTATATCCAACTTGGGAGGACGCTGACTGGGTGGTGGACGGGAGTGCCAAATGTGAGGAGAGTGGCTAGACTCACCCTCATGGTAGTTATGGCCCTTATACCCCTCCTCGTGGGCTGGCTCCTTGCCTTCTGGGAATGCCTCCTGTATCTGGTTACTCATTCCTTTAAGCTGAAGTTGTACGAAGCTACTCATTTCTTGAAGCTCATGTGCGATCTTGGACATAGCCGTTTCGAGGGTCTCCATATGGTTTTCAATTTTGTCGATCTGTTCATTGGCCATCGCTTGGGCGCGAGTTTCTACCATACACCAACCTGATGAAAATTTGGGACCGCCTAAAAATTTTTACTAAGAAATTGAATGGTACCACCTTGCTCAGCTCGTCGTCCTGATACTGATGGGCTAGGTCACCAATAAGCGTCCCGGAAGATCTCAGACTTTTTTTTTTTGGAAAACTCCTAACGGAGTTTTACTCCTTCCTGATCAATACTGCAGTCGCCAAATCCTCAAAATGTCAATGCCGCCAAAAGTCCTGCGAAAATTATATCCAGGTACAGGAACCCTTCCCAACTACTCCGATCTGGTGAATCTGAGAGATCTGAATGGTGGAACAACTGCTGCTGCTGATCTGAAATATCCGATCTGGTGGATCTGCGAGATCTGAATGATGGACAACTGCTGCTGCTGATCTGGAATATCCGATCTGGTGGATCTGAGAGATCTGAATGGTGGAACCACTGCTGCTGTTGATCTGGAATAGATGATGTGTGATCCCCCGATAGAAAAGGAACTATGGTCTTGGGGAGTGTCAGGTGCTACAGATCGCAATATACATAAGGGTCTGACAGTAGTACTCGGCGCAATGTTTCAGGGCTCTAACTAAGGAGGATCGACCGTACCCTTAGCCTTACAACCTGACTACCCTATCGTACGGGCGAGTAATCTCTCCGAGTGCTGTTCTCGGTGTACTGTAGCCACAAGACGGCCGAAGGTTTATCTATGGCGAGGTTTCAAGGGAGCTAGGGGGCTTCCTATATACCCAGAGGGTACGTGGAAGACAGTCCGTGCGCGGTTCTGTCTAATGCGCTACTACTCGAAGGGGTACCCACAGGGGTTACAAGGGAGTCCAACAGACGTGACCACCTCTTGTATTTCCTGCGTGCATGCCTCCCCAAATCCACAGGTTTATGCGCTTAACGACAGATCCCGTGGTTTAAAGACACCGGAACACGTCTCTAGCCTAAAAAAATTTTGCTAAAATTTGGAGATCCCACCGAGCCCTGGAAAGTGCTCTGATACCACTTGTTATGATCTTAACCTGCAAAGCGATACCCAAACATAGAATTTGTGAAGAAAAGATACCGAGTACGCAGAATATGCAAGAAAATATACCCAGAGCACAGAATAGCAATGATTTTATTATTCAGAGAGAAATGTTCACAGGCCTCTTCGAGGGGGCAACCTCCAATAGAGCAGAGCTCGATTACAAAACAAGACACAATGCTCCTCGCAGGGAGTCTCTGTCCTTTATATATGACTCATACATGCAATACCACGAGCCAATATCGTGGGTTTTATTAATACCATCTATCTAATACTGTCGCCCATTTACCATCTAACTAATACTACCGCCCATTTGCAACTAACTGTGGTCCCGTAATTAATTGCGGGTTAAACACTTACAAATATTAATATGGGCTTTATCGACTCTTGACTATGACGTGATCCCATGACATAAATAAGGGGGTTAGGGTGGGACCCTAACAACCTCTATCCTACTAGTGTCGCCCAACATTGGGCATTTATTTCCACATCAAGGTGTATGGGCCCCCAATCCCACTCTCTCCACGAAACCATCCTATGAAGACGAGCTCAATCTATTCAGTCTAAAAAAGAGAGAATATGAGATACTAATAAAAACCAAGTTTTACCTTTGGGTGACCCTCACAATTGTTTGCTACACAATGGCAAGGGGTGTGCAATTATTCACTAAACAGTTGTGTGCTACCCTCACGAATATTCCATACACAGTCACAAGGGCCATCACACTTGTATTTCTATCAACCACGAGCATCCTCACGGATATCATTCCCTAACTCATGAGGCCCTTCTGAGGGTTCCTCACGCCTGTTTTCTTCACAACCATGATACCATTGTGGATTTACCAGCCACACGCATGATGCCATCGTGGTTGTTTTTCCCCAACCCACAAGAAACCTCATGGCTATTAGCCAGTCAACTATGAGAGTTGGGGCTTTATGAGCTAAAAGGCATGTACATGCCACTCCTATAAGGCCTATCTATCCTATGCTACTCAATTGACAAAGGGGGTTTTACGATGGATTACTTGTTTCTCCTTACTCACTCAATAGGTACTTCGTTTGACTGCAAAATCATGTACAAGCTCTGGGATCCACACCAAGTGCTACATCAACATGATATAAATGAGGTCGCAATGTGGGCCCCACCACTCTTATATATACCATTTTGGTCTTTATACAAAGGCCCGTATGGGATCCCACGAGCTCCATTTTCCAAATTTTCAATGGCGTTGGGATCAATATACTCCCATTCTCATCATGCTGCCCTCCTTTAAGTTCATCAAAAGTTTGTATTGTGGGCCCATTTCACACTTAGGGTACTCATCAAGTTCTCCTTCTTGACTTTTTTTTACATTTTCTTCAGTTGTAACACGCCTATGTTATGCTTTTTAAACATTGATTATTTTTAGACATTGAACTATTATTGGATTGAATGGCTATGGAAGCCATGCTTGGACTTATGAAATGATATAAATATATTATTATTATTTGAATTAATAAATAAACTATTTGGAACATTCAGGAAAGAGCATTATATTTTGGAATACTTCTTTCGAGCTTATGTAAAGTTGTTGGTGGTTAAGTCCACATGATGGCCTTTCCCTAAAAGTTCTCCTAAAAATACCTAGGAGAAAATAATTAAAAATATTAACATATTGGGAGACAAATATTATGTTAATCACTTAGTTTGAGATAAATACTAAGTTTTATGGAATAAATCATTATGGGATAGAAAGGTGTGCTTTAAACAAAAATAAAAGAATCTTTTTCCAAAAAGCCAAAACAAAAAGGCCTAGGAAAAAGGCTAGCAAACCTTAAAGTAATATGCTGCTAAAAATATGATGGAGAGAAATCTATAAAATGAACCACTTGGGAATCAAAGAGGTTGTTGATGATTCCATCAGCCAAGAAGATCTTAGCTTGGGGGGAACTGGCAGAAGCGGTTTGGGAGGAACATGCTATGTTCCTGAATATTCCCCAAGCATACTAGTTAGCTAAGATTTCTAATGTAAGAACCCTGGTCAAAATTCCATGTAAATAAAGTTAATAAAGGAAAGATAATAACCAAGGTAAAGGTACATGTATTCCAATATGAATGTTGGGAAAGACATCCTAGTGTGGGTGTTCTTTTGGTTTATTATGGCTAAGGGAATTGGCAAAGGCAATGACAAAGGCTATGAAAAGGCAAAGTGGCATTAATTGGAATTTTATCTATGAAAATAATGGAAATTAGGAGAAAATGAAGGTGAAAGGTCATAAGTGGCATGTGAGGAGGAAAATGAAGGAAAAATAATGGAAAATTGAAGAAAATAGAGGCCTCATTAATAAAAAGGCCTATGAGGAACAGTTGGTACCTTTTGTCAGTTCAGTTTTGGAGCTCTCTCTATTCCCTCTCTCACACTCTTTAACACTCATTCTTGGATCATTCTAGAATTGGTTCAAAGAAAGGAAAAGAAGGACAAAGAAGCAAAATAGGAAGCAAAGATCAAGGAAGGAAGGGCAGGATCAAGCAACTACAACGGGATTATTTGCAGGTATTGATTTGCATGTGTGACTTCCTTGATAGATTTGGCATGCATGGGTGTATTTGGTTCTATTGTTATCATTTCCATGGGGTTTTCCATGTGTGATAGTGTTCTTCAACCTTACCTTTCCATTTCCGCATAGCCATGATGTGATGGGTTCTCTTGTATTTGGTTAAGTTGGATTGTCAGATGGTTTCAAAACCAAGTGAGGTGGTCTTTGAAAGAAATAATGCATGGCATAGGAATCCTTACAGAAATGGGATTGTAGTAAAGAAGGATATTGTGTGCCCCTCTGGGCTTAGGAATCCTTGACCTTTGAATGGTAGGATATATGGTAAATCCTAGAGGTGTGTTCCCTCAATCAGGCCTACGAATCCTTGGTTAGTGAATGATGGGATATGGGGTAAATATTGGAGGGTGGAGTCTTAATTAGGCCTAGGGAACCTTGACCATTCTATGGTGGGATGTATGGTAAAGCCTAAAGACTAGGAGACAGGAAAATTCCTCACGGTGTAGGTGGAGAAATCTAGTGGCACGCATGATTTTTTAGGGCCTAGTGATATGGTAGAGATTGTGGTAAAATTTGTGGAAACCTGGTTTGATTTTGTTTTGAGTCTCACGTTCATGCTTGGAATATGGCATGGGGTGATTGGCTAAAACAAATATTTGGTTCAACCAATCTATGGTCGGGTGGTTCATGGAAGTCCCATAACTAGTTGGCTTTTGTATTCATTAATAAGAGCTCTTTCTCCTTGGTATATCATGTGTAAATGCACTAGATTATATGTGGATTTTTTGGTTGTTATATCCTTGTATTTTTGTTGGTTATATGCTGGTTATGAGTATGTTTTATGACATACTTGATGTATGGTTTCCATCATGTTTTTATTAGTAGTTGAAAGTACAATGAATATATGACCTAATAGATGATAATGCAACTATTGTGATAAGGAAACAATGCTTATTTATGAATCTTAGATAAGTATGAGACCCCTATGCTCAAATTTTTTGTTATGACCCGTAGACTACATATTTGTGACATGTTTGAAGAAATGCTTGTCATGGCTAGTAGGGGTCCAGTCAAGTCATTGACCAATTGTTTTCATTAGTACCTTTGTTTCAATTTCATTTAACATTTATAAAGGTTTCATAAAGTTCTAGGCAGAGGCCTGAGTCCTGGCCTTGAAATGGTGGCATAGAATTCGGGGTCGCTAGCTCAAAACTAGATGAACAAATCCACAGTCGTTGGCATTCCCTTGCTATGGGAGTGGATAAAAGGCCTCAGTCACATGCATGGCATATCATGGGAGCGGTTGAGGTTCCATATCAGTGAAATGTCAAGTCGCATCATGGGTTGGTCACCTAGAAGGGTCGGTTGGCTCCTGAAGGTTCGGTAGCATGTGTGAAAGGCCATATTGGTTTGGTTTTGTCAATTCCACTTCCTTAACTGTACAAGGGGAGTTGAATCACATAATAGTATCCTATTGTCACATATTTAACCCAGAGGATGGGTTAACTTGGGTAAATGTGGGAGGAGGGCATTACAGACCATGGGCCAATACCATGGTAAAGACTCCGCGTATTGAGAATACTATGGTGCGGAAATTGTACGTGACTTTTCTTCACCATACCCATGTATGTACGTGCTCTTTATTCACACAACCCACTTATACTTCTTAAAACATCATCTTTATCTTTCCTCTATCTTTGAACTGATAATATTTCTATCACATCTATACTGGCATAAATACTTATCCTGCTATTATCATGTTGACTTCTTTATTAAGCAGGTTGCCATAAAGGAAAACACATTCGTCATAATTCCAACACTTTGGCCTTCCTCAATGATGGATTCAGATCCTAGGGGTCGTTATTCAATCCTAAGAGACAAAAACCAAAATTTTGGAGCAAATTTGGTCAAGTTTAAACGTGCTACATGAAGTGCTACAAGAGGTCCTATTTTGCTACATGAGGAGATAAATTAGCGAATTCCAAAGTAAATAAAATACAAATGGTATAGGATTTTTTTTTTATTAATTAGGATTTCTTATGACTCCATTTCAAGTGGAATCACTCCAAAATACCCTTGTTAACACGTGCTAAAAAATAGCAGAAAATTACTACTCTAAAAACTAGAAATTCAAGAACTAGTGATTTAGTTAACCTACCAAATGCATAAACTAATCAAGTGAAAATTATATGGAGTAATTGTTTTTATTAACTTGAATGTTTTTACGACCTTATAAAAGTGGAATCAACTCAAATGAATCTCATTAACACGTTATAAAAAATAGTAGAAAATTAATACTATTTTGCTACAATGGGCTTCTAGAAATTCTAGATTTGTGAATTAGTAGACCAATCCATGTAGCTACATGATGAATATGAATTTTCAAAGTTGTTCTAAGGATGAATCATTCTTGTGAATATTTAAATAACTTGGAAAACAACTCACTTTTATCATTTAACCAATGTAACCTACAACAAAAGAAGCATGAATAATAAATGCAGAAATAAGAGATGCAAGTGAAAAATACATTAAAAGGACATAAAGAAATTATACAAGAGGGCTATGAGGCTCCTGGGATGGCCAAGCCCAAGGAAACTCAGATTCATATGAAGGAAACCAATATTTAGAGGCTAAAAATGGAACCAAACTTCATTATTTGAATCAATCCAAGTACATCCCTGCTAGAAATAAAAGTGGAGTTGCTAACTAACAAGTGGATTTGGTTCCCAACACTAGAATTTGCATTAAATGATAAGTAAAACATTCCTATATTTTCTTAATCACTGGAGCTCCAGAATTTGTGTAATGCTTTCATAATATCTTGTTCATTTATTATCCAATATTGATCCTCCTATAGCATAGAGCGAGTCCCTAAATTATCTCCTCCAAATCTTCATAATCTGCCTAATATTCTCACAATATTCCACAAAAATAAATAATAATAGACACATATATGAAATTATATCTAAACCTCCCCAATGAACATATTAAAGTTAAAAATATGCCATATAATGCAAAAATAGAGGTTTAATGTGCTAAAGGATGGTCCGATGGACCCTAATTTATGTCTAATTTGGAGGTCCATCATACCCCCTAATGAAAGTGTTGCTCATCCTCTGAGAAACTTAGTGACCTAATTGTGCCTCATTCATGGCCTTGATGGCCTCCATGATCTATCATTTAGCTGTCCAACACTTTCTTGCAGCGACTTTGTGCTTTCAAGTAGCAACTTCTTACCTTCTTGTAGCAACTTTCTACCTTCCTGTAGCAGGGCATATTCTTCTTTTAGTTGTTTGGTCATGGCTCCCTTGATGCTTGGCTTCTTCTTCCCAATGTCTCATCTGTTGTTGGTGGAGTAGATGGACTTCTTCCTAAGGAGGATGTGTCCCTTCTCAGCTTCAAAAATGGCTTCATGATGCTCAAGGTGGCTCGATCTTCTACTCTGTGGGTAGAAAAAAAATTGATGTTGAGTTCTGTTGTAACTGTACAGGCTGCTACAGGAGGAATTCTCTTCCTGTAGCAGTCATTTACTTCCTCTTGGAGACCTCTTTATTGTATGTGGGATTGATTTCAATTCATAGGAGGTATAAGGATAGGGTTAAAATCATCAAGAGGTGGTGTAGGTGGTGGGAAAGTTGATCACAAATATTTTTCTAATTTTTTCATGTAAGACGGAGGAGAATTTGAATATGAATCTTGGATAGATGGAGTGGATAAGTGGTGAAGGTGATAGGTGGACCTCTCACAACATTTCTTAGATAAGACATCTGCTTTTGTCCCCTTTTTCCAATCAAATCTGCCTCTTGTTGCATTTTAGTATAATCTCCTGTAGCAGAATTATTTTATCCATGTCTCTCAAATGGTAGATTGGATTGACCTGAAATTTGATGAGCATGTTTCCACCATCCTTATGCATATCCCCATAAAACATATTGGCCAATGGATGAACGAATCTCGAGAAAAAATAAAAATTCTTGTAGGTTATGGAGATCAATTTCTCGAAATGTGGGCACTAGAGTTCACTAAAATTCCTTGAGCATGATACCACCATCCATATGCAACTTCCAATGAAACAATTGGGTCAATGGATGCATGGTTTTTGAGATATGGTAAAAACAATTTATGCCATGTGTATTTTGGCCTCCTATAGAAAAACATAACCCTCTTGTAGCATTTTTGGATAGTGAGTAAAATGAATGGGAAAAGCTTGGAAATGATGGGGGGTGTTTGAAATGGATGAGGGTGATGGATTGACATGGCCTTGGTCCTGTTGGAGCATTTGAGAAAAGGGGGAGAAAGCCCAAGTTTGACTTTCTTTGACTAGGTTTTTTATCAACTTTTTTCTTTTGGTGCTAAATTGTTCTTGTTGTTTGTGAAGGTTAGAGAGAACCTACATTCATCAGAGAGAGATACATGGAGAAAATAATTTTTTCCTTTTCATTTTTCATTTTTTTTCTTTTTTTCCCTAAGCCTGCTAGCTGCCTCAATGAGGTTTTCAACTAGTAGGTCTGCCTAGGCACCTCAAAGGAGGTTTTCAGCTAGGATATTTTATTTTTTTCTTTTTTTCTCTTTTTCCAACACATTGGCCATATTAAGGAGGTTTTAAATCTATGAGATAATCTCAAATCCCTCAAAGGAGGTTTTCACCTGAGATTTTTTTTTCTCTTTTTTCCATTTTCTATTTTTTCTATCCCACTCTACTTGAAAAAAAACAAAAAAAAATTCAAGTATAGGAATATTTTCAATGGATCCATGTGCACATCAAGATGACAGATAAACTCATGTGTAGGCTTGAAATATATTCTTTGAAATGTACCTGAAAGTGAGAGACCAACTTATTTGACTGAGATGAGATCAGGAATTGTTGAGGAAGAGTGTGTTGTTGCAACTTAATGATTGTCTAGAACCATATTTCAATATAGTTGTGATGCCCCTAGTCCAATTGCACATTTGGATCTATTTTTGTGTCCTCTTCTACCATGACATTCAAATATTAATATTTTTTCCGGTTGTTCTCTTGAACACTTGGAGGATCTAGTGATAAACATGAGGGAACTTTCTTAATCTCTGATTCTGATGTCTTCTCTTCATCAAATGTAGCTCATGATTCATTTGAATATTCTTTTCATGAATTTTTTCCTTCAATGACATGAACGGAATCTCTTTTTTTCAATACTCTTCTTGATCTAAGATGAATACAATTTACATCAAGAGGAGCTGTTTCGAAGTACTGTACCTCAACATTGTAAGTAGGCTGAGGTACTTCCTTGTGTGGGTTTGGAAATTGTGGTACAGGTAGTTGAGTGGGAGTGGATATTTGAAATGGATATGGTTGAGGTTATGGCTATGGTGGAGGTGGATGGTAGGGATAACATGGAGTTGCGTATGGAGGATATTGAGGAAAATATTGTGGATTTTTCCCATAAGGTCCTTGCCAACCTTGTTTCCAAGATTGGTTTTTGGGTTGAGATGGCCAAGGTTTCCAAGGAAAGGGTGTGTTCCAATTACTTTGATATGGATGTGAATAACCTTGAAATTTTGAATTATATTTTTGCATCATACCAGGTTTACTAAGATGCCATGGCTCCCATGGAGCTACATAACAGAGTTTCCTTGGTGACTGACTTGCTCCATTGTCTTCTTGGTAAAATTCTTTCAACCTTGGTAATGATGGAAAACATTTAGTAGCTTGTGATTCTGCATGGATAACAAAAATATCATCATCTTCTTTTTTATCATTTTTCATTCTTAACATTTCTACATGTTCACTTAGATTACTAATAATTTTTGTTTTAAATTCATCAAACAAATTTCAACATTCAACTTGACTTACTGATCTTGATGTTGATTTACTTTCTCTTCCCCTTCCTCTTCATATGCCCTTACATGTTTCACAAATTTCTTCAAATCATAATTGGTATACATTACCTCTACTCATGAGATCAATGAGATCAATCCACTCATCCCTAATTGTTCCTAGTAAGAGGGTTTTTAGTGTGTCAAATCCTAAATGATGTAATTTTTCCCTCTTAACATTATCCATAAATATGTCTATTATATCCTCAAGGATCTTGTCTTCTTTTTGAGTCATTCTAAAGATTTCTTCTTTAAGATCATGATATTTATATTTTTCTAAAAATATATTTTTCATATCATTCCATGATTTTATTGAATTAGTCCCTAAACTCGTGAACCATTTAAGAGCTTTATCCTTCAATGTTGTGGAAAACAATCTCAATTTTTGAGTGTTTAACAAGTAACCCTAAGATCTACAAAGGATTTCAAATTCAAATATAAAGGTTTTCGGATCCTCTGACCCCATACCATGGACGTTGGTAAGGAAATATAGAGCGTTGTTCATATGAAAATTGATATCAATATCTTGAATGGGAAATCCAAGAGGATCTTCTTCATTTTCATCATCTCCATCCATTTATTCTACCTTATTTTCCACATCTTCTTCTTCTACCTACAAAAGTGGATGGTGATGTGGTTCTTACTATACCATGTGATCAAATGAGGGGGGGGGGGGTGGGTGTTGGTATTGGAGAAGTATTTTTTTTGTTTTTATAAAAAAAAAATGAATGAGAATCTAATACAATGTAATTTTATATTCTTGAAATGAAAGATGCCTAATGCAATTTTTTGTGTGTTTTTGCAAAAAGTAAAAGAATTGAATCAACTAGGGAAGAAAACAATGCATACTTTGACACCTCCCTAAAAATGGCGCCAAAAAGTGATGAGCCTTAGTATTGCAATAAGAATGTTGCAACTCCCAAGGATACCAACTTAAATTATCAACCCGAGGTTCATACAAACTTCAGAGGTGTCGGAACTGTATGTGCAACATGCAATTTGTCCTTATTTTATTGATTTGAGGCAATGAAGTGAATATCACGAAATCAAAAACTAAACTAATTGCATAAATGGAAACATTAGTCTACTTGCAAAATGTAAATTAATACTCTAATTGTAGAATGTGGAATGAAGTTTTGAAAAAGGAAATTTGATATTTTCAACAATAATGCTTGAAATATTAAGGAAGAATGAATTCAAGAATCAATTCTAATCTATTTTTCATTGATGAATCACCCTTTTTATCACTATGTTCAAGGAAACTTAGCTTTAGTAACAAAATCCATGTATTTTTCATAAGAAAACATTCATTGTTATTCAAATGTGGAATTGTGGCCTCTAATTCTAATTGCATATGTGTACTTGTAGTGAAGGAAAGGTGGGCCTGGGGTGGTCTTTGGTCTTCCTCAATCATGGATTCAAATCCTAGGGATCATTTTTTTAAGCCCAAGAGACAAAATCCAAGCTTTTGGAGAAAATTTGGTCAAGTTTACACATGCTACAGGAGGTGCTACAAGAGGTCCTGTTTTGCTATAGGAGGAGATAACTTGTCGATTTCCCAAGTAAATAAAATGAAAATGGGATGTAATTTTATTTTTTATTAAGTAGGATTTATTAGGGCTCCATTCCAAGTGGAATCATTCCAAAATACCCTTGTTAACATGTTCTAAAAATAGTAGAAAATGTTACTCTGAAAATTGGAAATTCAAGAACAAGTGAGCTAGTTAAACTACCAAATGCCTAACCTAATCAAGTGAAAATTCTATGGGCTAAATTTTGTTATTAACTTGAATTATGTTATGGACTTATACAATTGGAATCAACTCAAAATAATCTCATTAACACATTCTAAAAAATAGCATAAAATTACTACTCTTTTGCTACAAGGGACTTCGAGAAATTCTAGATTTGTGAACTAGTATACCAATCAAAGTAGCTTAATAATGAATATGAATTTTCAAAGCTATTCTAAGGATGAATCATGATATTGACTCTGTAAATAATCTACAAAAAAAATCACTTCAATCATTTAACCAATGTAACCTACAACAAAAGAAGCATGAATAGTAAATGCATAAATAAGAGATGCAAGTGAGAAAGGCATTCAAAAGACATAAATAAATTATACAAGAGGGATTTGAGGCTGATGGGATGGCCAAGACCAAGAAAAATTAGAACCCTATGAAGGAAACCAAGCTTTATAAGCTAAAAATGGCACCAAACTTCATTATTTGAATCAATCCAAGTACATCCCTGCTAGAAATGAAAGTGGCGCTGCTAAATAAGAAGTTTTCTCCTCAAGAAGATAAGAAATAGATGCCCCTAGAGGAAAAATCAAATTGGTACTTATAAAAATTGACGGGGAATAATTATCCTTGAAAGGAGGAAGCTTTCCCCTCCAAAATCTGTCAAATAGTGGATCTAGTTCATAGCACTAGGAATTTACAATTAATGACAGGAAACACATTCCTAGATTTTCTCAATCACTGGAGCTCCAGAATTCATGTAATGATTTGATAGTATCTTATTCTTTTATTATCCAATATTGATCCTCCTGTAGTAGGGAGAAAGTCCCTAGATTATATCCTCCTCCAAATCTTCATAATCTGCCCAATATTCTCACAGTATTCTACAAAAATAAATAATATTAAGCACACATTTGTGATTATCTCTAATACCTCCCAATGAACATATTAAAGTTAAAAATATGTCATCTAATGAAAAAAGAGAGGTTTAATGTGTTGAAGCATGGTTAGATGGGCCTTAATTTATGTCTAATTTGGAGGCCCATCAGTCATCATGAGTGCATGTCGTTTATGCATTGGTTATGCATGTCAGTGCTTATATATTGTTATGCATACATTGATATGGTTGTAGTTGTCATGCATGAGTTCATTGTATGTGGTCGGTATGGTCATGCATTGATAACTGGATAGTCATTAAATTTATGTTATATGCTGGTGTAATTATGATTATACATGTATCTTGATAATTTGGATGATCTTGGAGATGAGATAACCTCCCCTAAACTATACTGAGGTATGTGGATTGTGTTATTTTTGGTTTTAGCTGACATGGTGTACATGTAGGGAAGAGATCAAATATGACTAGCAAGATGGTAGACTACAGTTCACGAGACTCTCCCTATGGATCATATGAGCAACATGGTGTTAGTAATTCAACTAACTTAGCAAACACATTGAGAATTTTGAAAGCAGAAATAAGAAATTGCAAAGTAGAGTATGACAGGATCATTCATGCACAAGAGAAATAAGCAGAAGTCAATATAGTAATCCTTCATAGTTTTTTTGAACTGCATAGATATGGACCACTTAAGATCAGCCATGGGTAGGAGGGAATAACTAATGGGGCATATGATAGTAGGTCTCACGGTGGGCACAGGTCGGATAAGGATGACACGATCAGATATGGAAGGCTCCTGGATACTACAGGTAGGAGAGGTGATGGTGACATGTTCTATTCTAGTTCTAGCTCTGACGAGCACTATGATTATCATCGTTATCATCCTTACAACAGGAGTGACAGGGGATATTTTCCAAATGAGTTCATGAATGAAAAGCCACCTACCTTTGATGAATATTTGAGGAAGTCATAGGATGCAGAGGCATGACTACTTGGGATGAAGAAATTCTTTGAGCTACATGATTACACAAAGAACATGAAGGCCATCATATCTATATGTGTCCTCAAAGGGAAAGAAGACATTGTTGGCATTATGATGCATGTTTTGTCCTTGATGGAAATTCACTTGTAACGGAAAAAGTATATGGTAACTATATGAATCCATAGGTCATTTCAGAGGTGATGGAATGATGGAACAAAATATCAGAATGATGGGTCAAAGGTTTACAGATCAGAATAAGAAGTTTGATACAGGTGAATATTTGAAAAACTATATGCGGGTTCGTCAAGGCGAAGTCACGTATACACATGAGTTTAGTGAAGCAAAGTAGCGTATGGTTTTTGCACCATGGTATTCTAAATACCAGGTATCCTTACCATGGTATTGGCCCATAGTAATGAGTGCGACAATGGATATTGATCCCGTCAAAGATTACCACCAACACTAGTGTAGTTTTGACTCGTGGTATTGGATAAGGGCTAAACTATATAAAGAGGTGAAGATCAAAATGTTAAGTGTCCAAGTGAAAGGCGTTTTAATGAATACTTCAATATGAAGTATATTTTTATTGTAAGGGCCATAATTGTCACCTAAATCTGAAATAATTATGCACCAATGAATATAATGATGGATCAGGATAATGAGACCTGAAATGACCTTTCATTGTAAGATTTTCTCATGGATTGACTAGATCTCAGTACTGACGCATGTTTTTATCTCTAAATATTATGATCTGAGTCTTTCCAAAGTTTTAAAGAGCTATACAATTTAGGTCAAAATTTGTAGATCTATACACTGGTTGATCTCGGGAAAAGCGTTTATACACGCAGGTTATCTTCTTCAAACTTGCATATATAAAGTAAGGGGTTTCTACTCGTAAATTGATGATCAACATGATTAGTGTTGTGTTTCTCTCTTGTCTATAAATGATGTCCTCATGTTGATCTGGGTTAAGTGACAATGTCTAAAGTAGAACTGATTGAATGATGAAGTTGAATTTGTTTACATGTTGATTGGTTGAAAATATTATTGTTGCTACTTACTGTATGACGGTTCTATAAGCTAACATAATATTTCAGAATAGCTTTGGTCAACTCTGTGTCTAATTCAGAATTACAAGTTTTCAGTTTCATCATATTAAGATTTGTACGCGGGTTTCTCTACAAAAAAGCATGTATGCACATGAGTTTCCTTAAGCGAAGTAGCATATATATTTTGGCATTTGAATGATCAGGGTTGTAGTTTATTCTGTGTGTTTATGCAGTATTTTGAATTCATTTATCTGTACTGGTTATAGTGATCTGACTGTTCCAATTCATTGGTTGAGTTTTGATTAAGTGTCAGTTGATTGGGTTTCAGTGATTCGTTGATTCATTATGTCAGAGATTGATGATTGTATTATAATTATGATTGAGCATACATGTTTATGTTGGATCCAATGTGAAAATCTATGAAGTGTGTTCCATGGATCTTGTTGAGGGTTGGATCCTTCAGTAATGAAGTCAAAGCTTCCTACCATTAGAAGTTGGTGATCAGATCAAGGGGTTGGAGCTCTCTTCCAGTAGGAACTGGAGAACGAGTGAAGGTTGTAGCCTTCAGCAAGAGGGTTCTGGCATACTGGTATGAGTCTGCACCAGTACAAGAATGTAAGAAGTTTTTGATATTAATAAGTTTTGAAGACAAAGACGACAACAACTGTGGTTTTCTCCCACATTAGGTTTCCACCTTAAATCCTGGTGTTCATGTGTGTTACTTATCTGTGATACTTTATTATGTTCTTACTGCACTTGTTTACTACTTATCAAATGCATGATAAATCTCTTACATTCTAGTTTAAGTTTAACAGATAAAGAATTAGTTCTTTTACAAGTTTATTGAGCATAGGCTAGTTTCTTTTACAAAAGTTGTGTATATATGCTAGTTGGGTTCAGTCAAGTCCTATATACATTTCAAAAAGAAAAAAATTTATTGTAAGTTTTTAAAAATACTGATTCACCCCCCATCTTAGTATTTTTCCCAACAATTAGAATCAGAGAAGGTCTTTCAAAAGAAGTTTGATCGCTTAAAGGAAGATCTCCCAAGATGAGCAATCAAGACAGAACAACATCTATCAAATCACCACTCTTCAGCGGAAACAATTTTATATATTGGAAGAGAAGAACCGGATCCTATCTTTAGTCCCTTGGAGTAGATGTTTGGGCAATTGTGGAAGGAGGTTACTAATATCCAGCTGGAGTTCCCACAAATGCAACAGAAAACAAGACATATGAAACCAATTCCAAAGTTGTCAATGCATTATTGGGAAGTCTAACAGAATCATAATATGTCAAAGTTATGTAGCTAAACACAACAAAATAAATATGGGACAGAATCATTCAAAGCTATGAAGGCGATACCAAGGTAAAACGTGCTAAATTCCAAACTCTTAGAATTCAATGTGAAACTCTTAGAATGCATAATGATGAAAGTATTGCCAATTTCTTTCTACGTATAGATGAGATTGTAAATCGCATGAAAAATCTCGATGAAGATATAATGCACACTACTTTAGTTGAGAAAATCTTAAGATATCTAACTCCTAAATTTGAGTCAAAAGTGTCTACCATTGAATAAAAGTAGGATATGTAGACTCTTGTTGTTGTTCAACTTCATGGGATCCTGAATGTTTTTGAAATGAGGAAAGAAGGTGCCTCAAAAGTCACCTAATCTACATTTAAAGCATCTACAAAGGAAAAATAAAATGAATAACGTAAAGAATCTAGATACATATCAAAAGAAGATGAGGTGAAATTTGTAAAGAAACTTCAACTGGGCACCAGAAGATTCAGAGGTAAGCTTCCCTTCATATGTTTTTCTTGTGGTAGAGTTGGTCATTATGCTACTAAATGTCCTCATAAATACAACCACGAAAAACGGAAGGATATTGTAAAAGGTAATAGGAGACGGGTTGACAGTATAAGAAGTTCTTATAATCATGAAGATAGTGATGGTTTGTCAAATAGTGAAGAAGGTGAATTTGATCAAGATTTTAAATTACTCATGGATTTTGAGAAAAATACTAATGAGTCTAATGATAAATTTGTGGATGCTTTAGAGGAAAAGGATTTCCTTGAAGAAATTACTCAACTCAAAATTTGCTTGGAAGAAAACAAAGTAGCCATAGATACTTTGAAGCATCAACTCACAGAAAAGGAAAAGCATAATGAGAAGTTAGAGTGTCAAGTAGTAAGTCTAAGAAAGGAACTTGAGAAAATAAAAACTCTGAATCTTCGATTTGCTAAAGGATCTAAAACCTTAGATGAAATTATCAAGGTACAATGCTCTCCTCTTATGAAGACAAACATCTCAAATAGAAAAGTCTTCAGCCACCACCAGAAGCTATCTTGTTGACACCTAATCATAGGGATTGGGTGAATAGTTGTAATTAATGTAAATAAATAATAGAGGAAATGGAGAGTCACTGGGAGATGAATTGAATAGTCACTCGCTCTTGTATATAATAATGAACAACCTAAATGAATGAGATAATCACATTTGAGGAGTTACCTCCTGATCTGACATGGTATTAGAGCCAATGCCATTTTTGGCTTCTCTACTTTGTAACTCCCATGGTATTCTGCCTATTCTGCCCATTCTTCCTTGTAACTCCCAGTCTGTCATATCTGCAATTATTCTATTATCTGTCCTCTCGCCAGATACTTCTCTGTGCTGAATTAATTAGATGCCATGTATTTTTTATGGTTAGTGCACTCTCCCAGTAGCGTTTAAAACGTTGAACATTCCCTCTGTCCCAATTTTCTATGTAATTGGACAGTTCATTGCGATATATATGCAATTTATCTTGTTCCCACTTATTCCTTAGAAATTGACACTGGGTTGGGTTCTCTCTACGTTGAAGTTAGAATGTGCGAGCCATACTAGACTCCCTTGAAACCTGCATTGAGAATTTAGATCTTGTGGACACACCATTTCTACCACGACTTTCATGTGAGGCTTCATTCAGAAAATTGTTCGTTGAAAGCCCAACTACCTCCCATTCCTTTGTACAGCCCTCGGGGACCCTCTGAGGCAATGGTCTACTTCACAACATCCATTGCACCTGCAAAGCCAGGCGGTTGACTGGGAGGAGGCATTGGCTGACTCTGGAACTTCACCTTAATAGTGTCAAAGGGGTGCCCAATGACAAGTTGTGCCACTCCCCCAACGGATCTTAATCCAAAGATGAAGCCGAGCTGTTGCACGAGCCCAAGAGGACCTAGAATTTAAGGCAAGCTGAGATCTACTGGGTTGTTTCATATCTGCGTTTCAAGCGATTTCATTGTTGGAGGAAGCAGAGGAGTCGTGGTGCAGTGGTTGACTGTGTTCGAGCCCAAGAGCGGTGGCTGACTGTACTCAATCCTACGTAGCATAACTGTGGTATGGTGCAGTGTAACAATTCATTCAAGGCTTGTAAAGAGAATTCCATGTGATGGCTATATTCAAATGAGTTTTTTTTTACTGCGGTTTATATATTATTGTGTGGCTCCCACTGCCTCCCTCACATAAGCTCCTCCGAATATAATACCCTCCCCTTATGTAATACCTCTACTATATTTATATTAGAATTGTATTTTTTTTTACAAAACTACCACTGGAAGTGCTATTTCTCACAACATATTGGCAGCAAAAGTATATTGTTTATAGTACACAGATTTTTAAAATGAATTCATTGATATCTATTGTGAGAGTGGTTCTCTCTGGCAAGGAAAACTATCCAGAATGGTTACAGAAAATCAAACACACTCTCATTTTTAATGAGCTGTGGAAAGGAGTGTGTGTTGGAAATGGAGACAAAGAGCCAGAACAACCTACCTCAAACAAGGAATTCGCCATTTGGGAAAATAAGAATAGCAAGGCTTATGCATTGATTGCAACATCAGTAAATGAAGAGGTGAGTCACCATATTTCACCATTTTCAAATGTTTTCGAAGCCTTACAAAAACTGAAGGAACTCTATGACTCACACTCTGCACTTGAAGTTTTTCAACTCATGATTAAACTGTTCACCCTTGAATTACAAAATGATGATCCTCTTGCTCTTGCATCAGAAGTAAAATCTATTATGCATGATATCAAAGTCACTAATGTTGAACTGGATATTCCTCTGATAGCTTTTCTCAAGGCACTTTATCCCACTTACTCAAATTATCTTGAGTCATTGCAAGGAAATGGAAACCTCAAAGATATTACCTTTGACTCCCTTGTGAAAAAATTTGTTGAAAGAGAGAAAGATTTTGGGAAGAAGACAGCCCCTCAGTCTTCTGAAGAGGTTGTGTGCCTTGCACATAGAGAAAATAATCTTGCTCAAGATTCTTCTAGAGGAAGAGGTGGTCGAAGAGGAAGAGGAAGAAATTTCAAAGGCAGGGGGGGCAGACACTCTCAAGGAGAAAAGTCAAATTTGCACTGCATACGCTGCAAAAGAGATGGATCACATGATGCATCCACATGCAAGTTTCCTTGGGACAGAATTGAGCAGGAAATAAACCAACCCAAAGGTAAAACTAATGACAAAGAGAAAGGTAAAGCACTTGAATCCGCTCATTATGTTGTGGCACACAGTAATATTGGAGTAAATGAAGGCTTATTTAATACTTCACTTGCTTCTTGAAAAAATGATTTGTTGCTTGATTCATGAGAAACTTGCCACATGAATTTTAGAAGATATTGTTTTGAATAATTTACTGACAATGTTGATGGAGCAGTATACTTTGCAAATAAATCAAAACTCAAGCCATCAGGGCTTGGCAAAATCAGGCTTAAATTGCCTGGTCTTCCAGACTTTCTTCTGCATCATGTTCTATATCTCCCACAGCTAAGGAGAAACTTGTTGTCCTTGGTCCACATCCGCCAGCAAGGACACTCCATTCATATGTTTGATGGCAATATTGAGGTGAGAAAAGCATCAGACCACTCACTTGTCATGACGGGGATAGAAGAAGAAAGGCTTCTCAAGCTGCAGGGTACCTCTGCTCATGCACAAAATTTCTCATACAATTCTCATTATGAAGAAGGTACATTTACATAAAGTTTATTATGGCATGCTATATTTCGACACTTGAACTATGACAACCTTCGCTTGTTGAAAAAAAATGGTGTTACTAGTTTGCCTACAATTCCTAGGAAACTTAAGCAATGTGATGCTTGCATTCCAGGAAAGCATAGCAAACAGTCTTTTCATGATTCACATTCCAGAGCACATAGAAAACTTGAACTCATTCATTCAGATTTATGTGGTCCAATTCCTATTCCTTTTGCAAATGGAAATAAATATATGATGACATTTATTGATGACTACACCAGAATGTGTTGGGTTTATTTATTGAAGAACAAATCTGATGCTTTTCAAACATTCAAGAACTTTCATAAATGGATTGAGAATTATGCAAAATCTCATATTGGCTCTATTCACACTGATAATGGAAAAGAATACACTTCAAATGAATTTGAAAACTATATTCACCAACATGGGATCAAACATCAAACAACTGTGCCTTATAATCCCCAATAGAACGGAGTAGCTGAAAGAATGAATAGGACAATCTTAAATATCGTGTGCTCCATGATGTTTTTCAAAAATGTAAAATTGATATTTTTGGCTGATGCAGTTCTATGTGTTGTATATGTAAAGAATAGATGTCCATCTAATGCTATTAGAAACAAGACTCCTTATGAAATGTGGTATGGGCACATTCCTTCGGTAAAACATCTCAGGGTCTTTGGTTCCACATGTTATGCCTTGATACCAAAGGTACATAGAAACAAACTTGGTGCAAGAATTTGTAAGTGTATCTTCCTGGGGTATTCAAACACCTCCAAAGCATACTGTCTCTATGATGAAGTCGATAAAAAATTTGTTGTATCTAGAGATGTAATCTTTATTGAATCATCCAAAACTGACAATGTTGTTGAGCGGCAACTTGATCACTTAGATAGATTCACAAATGCAAAATCATTTCAGGAATTTGATAATCAAAATCCACATCTTGAAGGGGGGATTCCTATACTAGATCAACATGTGGAATCTTCTTCTGAAGCACTCTCTCCCCCGCATGAAACTCCAACAATGGATGATACTTTGAGTGATGTGATTGACAAAATTGGGAGACTCAATCTTGATTCAGTCCAAACTTAATCAATGAAGCAGCCTGGACCATTTGAGAAAGGTCCCCCAAAGTGGCAGACAAAGACACTTGAAAGTGTTCATGCTGATGAGGTTGGAAAGATAGGAACTAGAAATTCAAGCCGGCAAAATGGAGGTGATGTAGATGACTCTGATTCACCTGTTGATATGGATGTTTCTTATGATTGTGAATTGAATTTGTCTACAGATTTCGAACCAAATTCCTTCCAAGAAGATTCTTCTCATGATGAATGGAAAGAAGCAATGCAAAAGGAGTATGATGCCTTAATAAAGAATGGCACTTGGAAGCTGGTTGATCCTCCATTGGGAACCAAACCAATTGGTTGCAAGTGGGTCTAGAAGAACAAGTATAAATCTGGTGGCTCACTTGACAAGCACAAAGCCAGGTCTATGGCAAAAGGTTTTGCACAAAAGGAAGGGGTCAATTATGAGGAGACTTTTGCCCCCACAACAAAATGGGCTACCATCCAGACACTCTTTGCCCTAGCAGCTCAAAACAGTTGGAAAGTCCATCAAATGGATTTAAAAACTACCTTCTTGAATGGAGATCTAAAAGAGAATGTTTTTATGTCCTAGCCTGAAGGATTTGCTGTGAAAGGACATGAACATAAAGTATGCAAACTTGTGAAATCCTTGTATGGCCTCAAACAAGCACCGCAAGCCTGGTATGAAAAACTAATTGAGCATCTTCTGAAACTCAATTTCATACATTATGATCTTGATGATGCAACTTTGTTTGTAAAGAAGGTTGGAAAAATAGTTGTATATCTTGTGGTATATGTAGATGATCTTTTCATGATAGGGAATAATGAGAGCTACATTTCATCCATAAAGAAGGAATTGAGGAAAGGTTATGAATTGACTGATTTGGGTTATGTTCATTACTATCTTGGTATTGAAGTAACTCAGCATCCGAGGTCCATATTCCTTTCTCAAAAGAAGTACATTGGAGATCTGTTGAAAAGGTTTGGCATGAATGAATGCAATCCTTTGACTACTCCAATGGAACAAAACTTAAAGCTCACATCCATTGAAGGAAAAGAATTTGAGGATGCAACAAAGTATAGACAGCTTGTAGGAAGTCTCAAATACGTAACTACTACCAGACCAGACATTTCGTTTGCTGTTGAAATCCTCTCCATGTTTATGCAAAAGCCTTGTGAGGGACATTGGTCTGCTACAAAAAGAGTTCTAAAGTACTTGAAGGGAACTCAAGACTTTGGAATCAAGTATACACAGGTGGGCGACTTCAGCTTGATTGGATACTCTGATTCATACTTTGATGGAGATAAAGAAACTAGGGTGTCTACTTCAGGTTATGCTATGAGTCTTGGGTCAGGAGCTGTCTCCTGGAGATCACACAAACAATTAGTTCCAACAGATTCCACAACAGAGGCAGAATATGTGGTAGCAGTTGAGGCAACAAAAGAAATTGTGTGGCTCAAGAAAATTCTTGAATATTTACATGTAAAACAAGTACAATTGACTCCACTCATGATTGAAAATACCTCAGCAATAAATTTAGCAAAGAAACAAAAGTTCCATGATCGAACGAAGCACATCAATACAAAATATCATCTAATTTGACATCATGTTGAGGCCAAAACAATCCATCTTCGCCATTATTCTACTAATGAATAGATTGTAGACATCTTCACCAAAGCGCTTGGAAGAGAAAAGCTTGAAAGATTCAGAACGATGCTTGGACTCACCAACATCCCTTCAAATTAAGGGGGGAATGTTGACACCTAATCATAGGGACTGGGTGAACAACTGTAATTAATGTAAATAAATAATATAGGAAATGGAGAGTCACCGGGAGATGAATTGAACAGTCACTCCCTCTTGTATATAATAATGAACAACCTAAATGAATGAGATAATCACATTTGAGGAGTTACCTCCTAGTCTGACATATCTAAATGCAGCAAAAACCAATCAGCAAAGCTCCAGTAATGCAGAAAAAATCATTCAGCAAAGCTTCAGTAATGCACCAAAAACCAGTCAGAAAAGCTTCAGTCCTCAGCAAAAGAATAAAGGCATTCCACAGGTAAATCATGTTCAGTCCAATCCAAGGATGAACAACAAAAAAAGCACCAATCAAAAGGGAAACAACACTAGAAGATTCTATGATCACATAAATTTCTTCTTTAATGGAAAATGTTTCTCATGTCATAATTTTGGTCATAAGGCTGCTCAATGTGTTTCATAAAAAACTATCAAGACTAGAGAAGCAAGAAAACAAAAGAATAGGACAGGAGTCAAGAATAACACTTATAATATCTTATCACCTCTTATAGATGAAATTGAATGCTCATTTTGCAATAACTTTGGACATGATGAATTTGAATGCAAGAGAAAATTATAGCCAACATCTCAAAAGGAGCATATATCAAAAAATTCCAAGGTATGTATAAGGAAGGAGTTATAGTCTGAAAGTTATGGCATAGCATTGTTTGCAAAAGGACAAGAAAATCAATGGTACATTGATAGAGGATGCTCGAAACACATGACAGGTGATAAAGATAAAATTATTTCATACAATGCTTTAGAGAAAGAAAAGAATGTCACTTTTGGAAATGACTCACCTACTGTCATTAAGGGTAAAGGTTCCATTTTTATAAAACAAAAAGTTAAAGCTAGTAATGTTATGTATATTGATGGATTAAATCATAACTTACTGAGTGTTATCCAAGTGTGTGATCAAGTAAATGAGGTAGTATTTTGGTCACAATAATGTGTGGTTCATGAACTTGACATAGGAAAGATCATAATAAAAGGAACAATAACCCTAAGAAATATGTATATATTGAAAGGTGGCAAAGGAAAATGTTACCTAGGCAAGGCAGAACAAAACTGGTTATGGCACAGAAGGTTGGAACATCTAATATTCTCTCAAATAAGCAAATCAAACAAGCTCAAAGTTGTTCATGATCTACCCTACATCACCATACCAAAAAGTACCATATGTAAGTCATGTCAATTCGGTAAGCAAACCAGAGTTCAATTCAATGCCAAAGAAGGATCAACAAGTAAGCCTCTTGAACTTATACATACTGATTTTTGTGGACCAGTAAGGAAAAAGTCACCTCGTGGAGAACAATACTATATCTTATTCATTGATGACTTTTCTAGAATGTGTTGGATCGGTTTATTGAAACAAAAAGATGAAGAATTTGATAAATTTAAAGTCTTCAAGGCATTAGTTGAAAATGAATTAGATCTAAAAATAAAATGTCTCAGATCTGACCAAGGAGGAGAATACATATTAGATGAATTCTTTGATTTTTGTGAACAACATGGCATAAAAAGATAATTTTATGTAGCTAAAACTCCTCAACAAAATGGCATGGCAAAAAGAATGAATAGAATTGTTCAACAAATGGCTCGATCTATGATTGATGAGTCTGGAACTCCTGATGCCTTCTGGTGTGAATCTGAACATACTGCAGTAAATATTCTCAACAAGGCTCATGTCCGTGTGAATAGTGATAAAACTTCGTATGAACTTTGGTATGGTAAGCCTCCCACTGTAAAGCATTTCATAGTTTTTGGAAGAAAATGTTTCATAAAAAATATTGATGAAAAACTTAGTAAGTTTGAAGCTAGAAAAAATGAAGGAATACTTCTTGGTTACTCATCTAGAAGAAAAGGATACAAATGTTGGAATAAGAAACTTCGGAAAATTGTTGATTGCATTGATGTTATGTTTGATGAAGCATGGAAAGGGCCCAAAAAGGTAACATCAACAAAAGAAGATGATGATGATGAATTCTTTCCCATATCAAATCGAAATGATATAGAAGAAGAAACTAATGAAGCAATAGAAGAAGATACATCATATGAATAAAAGGCTCCATCTAGGTATGTTCAAAAGAATCATCCAGAAACTAATTTTTTGAGAAAAGGAACCTGGGGTACAAACAAGAAGAACCCTTGTAGGATATTCTAGTTATCTAGATTTATTATCCACCATTGAACCACAAATGTAAATCGATCTAGTAAAGATGAATGTTGGGTTAAGGCCATGAATGAAGAACTTGATCAAATTGAAAATAATGATACTTAGGAATTGGTTCCAAGGCCTCATGATAAAAATGTTATTGGGACAAAATGAATATTCAAAAATAAGTTGAATGAAAATGAAGAGGTCATTAGAAACAAAGATAGACTTGTTTGTAAAGGTTATTCTCAACAAGAAGATATATACTTTGAAGAAACATTTGCACCGATAGCTAGACTTGAAGCCATAAGAATGTTTCTTGCATTTTCAAGTTTTCAAAATTTCAAAGTTTATCAAATGGATGTAAAATATTCTTTCCTTAATGGAGATCTGGAAGAAGTATATATTGAACAACTAGAAGGATTCATTTTGGGGAATGATGAAAACCTTGTATGAAAACTCAAAAAGGGTTTATATGGGCTAAAACAAGTTCCGCAGGCATGGTATTATCGTCTTGACAAATATCTTCAACAACAAGCTTTCACAAAAGGATCCACAAACAACAACTTGTGCACAAAAATTGAGGGTGATAAACTTCTAATTATTGTTATTTATGTTGATGATATCATCTTTGGTAGTAATGAAGAATCTATGAGTCAAAACTTTGCTTCTATTATGCATCAAGAATTTGAAATGTATTTACTTGGGGAACTAACCTATTTTCTTGGTCTACAAGTACAACAAGAAAAATATGGAATCTTTCTCTCACAAACAAAATATCTCAAGAAAATTATGAAGAAGTATGGGATGGAAGATTGCAAACCTATATGTACTCCCATGATGATAGGATGTAGCCTTAATTCTAATGGTTATTCTCTCACAGTAAACCAACCAAACTATAGGTCTATGATTGGCATTCTGCTTTATTTAAAAAGTACCAGACCAAATATCATGCATGCAGTTGGGATTGTTGGATGTTTCCAAGCCAATCCAAAGGAATCACATCTTCAAGTAGTAAAGAGAATATTCAAATATATCCAAGGAACCCAAGACTTTGGTCTATGGTATCCTAAATATGCATATCTTGCCCTACATGCATACACAGATGCAGATTGCGCTGGAAATGTTGATGACCAGAAAATCACTAGTGGAGGTGCATTTTACATGGGACCCCAATTGGTATCTTGGTACAACAAAAAACAAAGTTCCATTGCTTTATCTAGAGCAGAAGCAAAATATGGGGTTGTTGCATCTTGTTGCACAATTTCTCTAGATGACGCAAACATTACAGGATATACAAATCAAATGTTCTCCACCCATCTCCATCCTATGTGATAATACAAGTGCTATTAGTATTTCTAAAAATCTTGTTAGGCATTACAAAACCAGGCATATACTATTAAGTATCACTTTCTATGAGAACAAGTGCTTGAGAAAAAGGTTAAATTGGAGTATGCTCCCTCCAAAGAACAAGTTTATGATATATTTACTAAACCCCTTCCTAGAGAAGCATTTGAATAACTCAGACTGAAACTAGGAGTTGTCTCTGCCTCATTTTACTATTAGTCCAGTCTACTTAGTCTACGCGTGAAAATTCAGAAGGTTGTTGTCTATACGCAGGTTTCAGGAAGTATAGTCGCATATATATGTGACTTTATTTGAAGACAATCACACATGTTTTTCTCTAATAGAAAAATAGTGGGACAGACTCAATATCAGCCTCTGACATGCTTATGATAGTTATGATTTTATTTTTCTTGGTCTGGTATTGATGGGTACAGTATGCTGATATGATATTGAGTTATATTTTTCTTATTGATATTTATTTGATTGATTAATATGATTTGATGAATGAGTTGTTGAAAATAAACAGGTAGCACAGGTTTAGGGGGAGCATCAGCCTTGTAGAATATAATGCATTGTTGACATTCTAGTTGTTTAATTATGCTACTTTTAAGATATTTTGGTCTTAGTTATTAATGCCATATCTATCATTTAATGTAAAGGTCATGTGGAAACTTGTGATGTAATAATTGTCAAATTCAGTCATGTATGGACTTTTGACTTCATGTCAAATATGTAATCTCGCTTGGTTGGGTAATTGTTGTACATATGAGTCCTTGGTGATAGAAAGGTCATACTCAATTGAGTTATAGAGTCATATTCTTCATTTCAAAAAAATTCTGAAGATTTAGCATGTGCTCAGGGGGAGCATCGATAGTATACTGAAAATCAGCTCCAAAGAGGAGCTTTGGTCCGCCCTTTTCCCTTGATGTCAAAGGGGGAGAATATCTTAGTGTTTGATGTATCTAACAGGTTTCTACATGTTGTGGTGATCAACACCAACATGGTTTCCATCAAGTCAAAAGGGGGCGATTATTGGCATTATGATGCATGTGTTGTCCTTGATGGAAACTCAATTGTAACAAAACAAGTATATGGTAACTAGATGAATCCACAAGTCATTTTAAAGGCAATAGAATGATGGAACAGAATACCAGAATGATGGGTCAAAGGTTTTCATATCAAAATGAGAAGTATGATATAGGTGAATATTTGAAAAACTATAAGCGGGTTCGTTAAGGCCAAGTTGCATATACATGTGAGTTTAATGAAGCAAAGTAGCATACAGTTTTTGTAGCATGGTATTCTAAAAACCATGGGTCCTTACCATGGTATTGGACCATAGTAATGAGTGCAACAACAGATATAGATCTCGTCAAAGATTACCACCGAATCAAGTGTAGTTTTGACCCATGGTATTGGATAAGGGCTAAACAATATAAGGAGGTGAAGATCAAAGTGCTAAGTGTGTAAGTGAAATTATTTTTTATGAATACTTCAATCTGAAGTATATTTTCATTGTAAGGGCCATAATTGTCACATAGCTCTAAAATAATTATGCACCAACTAATACAATAATGGATCAGGATCATGAGACCTGAAATGGTCTTTCATTGTATGATATGCTCATGGATTGACTAGATCTAAGTATTGACGCATTTTCTTATCTCTAAATATTATAATCCAGGTCTTTCTAGAGTTTTGAAGAGCTGCACAATTTTAGGTCAAAATTTGCATATGTATACAGTAGTTGGTCTCAAGAAAAGTGCATATACGCACGGGTTAGTTTCTTCAAAGTTGCGTATATAAAATAATGGGTTTCTCCTCATAAATGATTGATCAACCTTATCAGTGTTGTTATTTCTTAGTTGTTTGTCAATGATGTCCTTATGTTGATCTAGGTTGAGTGACAATGTCTGAAGTAGAACTAATTGAATGATGAAGTTGAATTTGTTTTCATGTTGATTGGTTGAAAAGATTATTGATGATGCTGACTATATGAGGGTTCTGTAAGCTAACAAAATATTTCAGAATAGCTCTGGTAAACTCTGTGTCTAATTCAGAATTACAAGTTTTCAGTTTTCAGTATATTAATATCTATACACGGGTTTCTCTGTAGAAAAGGCACTTTTTCACGTAGGTTGCCTTAAGCGAAGTAGCATATACAATTTGAAATTTGAACGATCAGGGTTGCAGTTGATTTTCTGTGTTGATGCAGTGTTCTGAATTTAGTTTTGTGTACTAGTTACAATGATCTGATTATTCCAATTCATTGGTTGAGTTTTGATTAAGTGTCAGTTGATTGGGTTTCAATGATTGGTTGATTCTATGTGTCAGGGATTGATGATTGTATTACAATGATGATTGAGCATAAGTGTTGATATTGGATCCAGTGTGAAAATTTATGAAACGTGGTCCATGGATGTTGCTAAGGGTTAGAGCCTTCAGTAAGGAATTTGAAGCTTCATGCTAGTAGTAGTTGTTGATCAGATCAGGGGGTTACATCTCCATTCCAATAGGAGCTGGAGAATGAGTGAAGGTTGTAGCCTTCAGTAGGTGGGTGCCTGCATACTGGTATGAGTCTGCACCAGTACAAGAATGTAAGAAGTTTTTGATATTAATAAGTTTTGAAGACTGAGACGACAGCAACGGTGGTTTTCTCCCACATTGGGTTTCCACCTTAAATCTTGGTGTTCATGTGTGTTACTTATGTGTGATACTTTATTCTATTCTTACTGCACCTGTTTACTGCTTATCAAATGCCTGATAAATCTCTTACATTCTAGTTCAATTTTAACAGATAAAGAATTAGTTGTTTTACAAGTTTACTAAGCATACGCTAGTTTCTTTTATAATAGTCATGTATATACACTAGTTGGTTTCAGTCAAGTCACATATACATTTCAAAAAGGAAAATTATTATTGCGACTTTTTTAAAATATTGATTCAATCCCCGTCTCAGTATTTTTCCCAATAGACATCTGGTGGGAAGATGTGAAACGGTTCAGAGACATTCGAACAAAAGAGTTGAGTTGGCATGAATTCAAGAGACTTTTATAAAAGAAGTATTTGTCAAAGAGGTAAAACGACAACAAATCCAAGGAATTCTATGAGCGAACTATGGGGTCAATGAAAGATGAGGAGTACATGACTAAGTTCTTGGGGTTATTTAGGTGTGTACCGTATCTTAAGGATGAGAAGGCAAAATTTCATAGATTTGTCAATGGATTTCCATTAGCATTTAGAGATCGAATTGAGTAAGATGATCTTGGGTCACTTGAAGAAGTCATTGGGAAATTGAAGAATTTTTATTAGCACTCAAAGTGCAAGAAAAAATATTAGCAAGTTTGGAAAGGTAAAGACAAAGCTAAAGGTAAATGGCAGCCGAAAAGAACAAGGCCTCAGGATGTAGGTGAGAAAGAAAATGTTGCACCTTACAAGAAATTTAATGAGTCAGAGCATGGAGGGCAACAGAATAAAGGTGATGGTACAGGACAGTTGAATGCTAGACATGTCGTAAGGATTGTCTTAAGAGGTATTTTCTGCATAATCAGGGTGGTAGGCCTCATATTCCCAGTGCATAGGAAGTGCAGACAGTTGGGGATGTTGGGCAAAGCATTCCACAGATTTATGCAGCGCTGGATAACAAGTAGACGGATAACCAAGAAACTATTATCGAGATGGACGGTAATATTTTTGATCAAGTTGCCCACGGGGCTTTGGATTGACGGTGAATCAATGCACTGTTAAGGCACTCTTTGCGATAGGTCACGGTTCAAATCCCCCGTGGGTACTTAGGTTAGTCTAATATATATATATATATATATATATAGATATATATATATATATATATATATATATATATATATATATATTTGATCAAGTTGTTTCCATTTTTATTTACCCTAGATCTAATTATAGTTATGTTAGTCCTGACCTCATGGATAAGTGTGGTTTGAATAAAGAAGTGCATGCACAATCTTGGTTAGTGTAGTTGGCTACATGTACAAACAAGAGAGTGTATCAATGGGTAAGAGCTTGTGCATTTGAGTTGAATGGTATGCCTACCTCAGAACATTTGAATGTATTGTCATTGGAATCATATAATATGCTTTTGGGTATGGATTGGTTGTGTCTTCATAGGACCAAAGTGGATTATTATGACAAGACCATTGGGTGTTTGGATGATGATGGAGAACAAATAGTCTTGCAAGGTAAGAAAAAGGCAACATCAGTTAGAATGGTGACAACTATGGAAGCAAATCACAGTCACAGAAAAGGGTGTGTGTTATTTGCAATGAATATTTCTAGTGATAAAGGTAAGGATGTTGAGGATACGAAGGTATTGAGTAGGTAATTGATCTTGTAGAAGTTTTAGGATGTGTTTCCAACGGATATTTCAACGTTACTGCCTCACGGGGAAGTGACCTTTTCCATTGAGTTGGTACTATGGGTAGCACCAGCATCAAAAGCATCATACAAGATGAGCACACCAGAGCTAGTAGAGTTGAAGTTACAGTTAAAGTAAATTCCTGATAAGGGATACATTAGGACAAGTGTATCATCTTCGGGTGCATCGGTGTTGTTTGTGAAGAGTAAGTATGGTACTCTCAAGCTATGCATTGATTACAGGTAGTTGAACAAGGTGACCAGCAATAACAAGTATCCATTGCCAAGGATTGATGACTTGTTTGATCAGTTTAAGGTAGCATTAGTATTCTCAAAGATTGATATAAGAACCAGATATCATCAGGTACGAATTAAAGAAGAGGATATCTACAAGACAACTTTCCAGACCAAGTATGGGAATTATGAGTTTGTTGTAGTTCCATTTGGTTTGACTAATGCTCCAACTATGTTTATGTGATTGATCTCAAGAAGACTATCTTGTGGGAGTTTCATGCAAAACCATATTCAGGTCACCCAAGTTACCAGAAGACATTGAAAGCAATGAAGAAGTTTTATCATTGGACAAATCTGAAAAAGGATGTAGAAGAGTTTGTGGCTAGATGTTTGGACTATCAGTAGGTGAAATAAGAATGTAAGCATCCAAGTGGACTACTATAGATGATTATAATTCTAGAGTGGAAGTGGGAGATCATTTCCATGGATTTCATCACAGGCTTTCTCAGGACATCTAGACAGCATGATTCCACCATGGTTGTGGTGGATAGTTTGACTAAGGTAGCACACTTCATTCTAGTGAAGTCTACGTATTCAGCTAGTGATGTGGCAGAGATGGAATAGGAAATGTAGGTAATCAAGAAGAATTTGAAAGTAGCATAGGACAAGAAGAAATGTTATGCAGATTGTAGTAGGTTGTCTAAGGATTTTCAGGTTGGGGAACATGTGTATTAGCGCATAAAGCCTAAGAAGAGCTCCTTGAGGATTGGATCATGTGTCAAGCTCGCACCTCGGTTTTGTGTACCTTTCAAGATTCTTGAGAGGATTGGACCAGTAACCTATCAACTTTCACCATGTCTGACAATGAAATTCCATGATGTTTTTCATGTGTCATTGCTTAAGAATATGTTAAAGAGGTTGATCATGTGATTGACTGGTCTGCGTTGCAGTTAGAGCTAGATGGAGAATTCCAACCGAAACCTCAGTGTATATTGCTGAAAAATATGTTCATTCTCTGGAACTAAGAAATAGAGAAGGTTAAAGTGTAGTGGAAGCACTTTGGGCCTGATGAATATACATGGGAGATGGTGGATCAGATGCAGGGTATGTATCCTTCTCTATTCGCTAGTTAAGAAAATGTTTTTGGTATATTATTTGGTGTGATGTTTTGGTATATGTACATATGTATATGGATGTAAATTGTTGGGATGGGGTCCCCTCGGTCAGTTTTTGGGTTAAAAACCCAAGTTTTAATGTAATTTTTGTGAAAAGATGTAAAGTCTCCGTGATTTTTGGATGCGGAGCATGTAGGTAATTAGGATTAAAAGGGATTTTAGCCCCTTTTTCATGTAAAGTTGAGTTGGTTTTGATTGTATAAATAGGTGTGTCTTAGAGAGTCTAAGGCATGATGATATGATGATGATGGATGTAATGGGTCAATAGAAGATAGCACATAGAAGTGAGTCATAGAGGAGAGAAAGGCTCTGCAGCTGAGTGCGCAGAGGCCTAGAGTAGTGTCCGCAGCTGAGTGCGTGGACCCCTGTAGCTGAGTGCGCAAGGTAGTCTTGAGTCTGTAACACCATATTGAAGATCAATAAAGAATATTGTTGAAGAATTCCTATGTTTATCTGTTTACTCTTGTTTAATTATGATTGTGATATATGCTCTGATTTAATAATGTCTTTATGAAATATTGATCTATTGATGTGTGACTCTATGGGATAAGTATTAATAACTGCACGTAATGAATGTTAAGTACTTTCGCAAAGATTATAATACATTATGTTATTTTTATTAAATACTTAATTAGATCTGCGCGAGCTCAGATCTAGAGTTATTTCCTGATGTGTGTAAGTGGATGATTCAACTATTAAATGTCTACAAAGACCTAACATAGACCGCCGCAATGGTCTAGAGGTTGTTTAAAGAAGTTGTAGTACCAAGCCCTAGGGGCTTATATATCTATGTGAAGGCAGATCTAGAGCATAAAAGGACATCACACTGATCTCTGGATGCGGAAACTTGGTTCTAACATCCCCCCATATTGCTTCGGCTGAGACTGCAACCTCTGCTACATGGGTTGTTTTGGAAAGGGCCAGTAGTGTAGGGTTTTGTTTGGCACAATTAACTCTGAACCTGGGTCAGGACCCACTAAGCCAACAAATGGATCATGCACCTACCATACAAGGGTTTGAATCTAGCCAAGGATTTTGGGAGAAAAGGATATGGTAGAAAAGATGAAGAAGGAATTTTCCCTCATGAAAAAGCCACGCAGATACTCAATCACTTCCATAAATGACCCCACGGTGCAAATTTCCACACAAATCTTAGCAGGGAAGGTAATGAGGAAGTGTCACATGGACGAAGTTCCAGCGCCCATGGTCTCTCTAGCTGCACAATGCACGAAGGGTGTGCAGTTCAACTGGTCAAGGTACCTGTGCAGTGAATTCCTTGCGAATTGCCGCGAGGTCTAGGATGAGACCAAGCCATTCCATTATGCTTGGTTGTTGCTCTCCATCGTGTTGGTTGCATGGGAGCTGCCGGAGGATAGCCAGTTTCCTCTGTTGAAAGAAGGATTGCCGGAGGCCACGCAATTCACCTCCCTATGGGCCACAAAGGACCCCATGCGGGTCACAGAAACAAAAATATTCTGGGTTTTGATGGAAGCAAGCCTTCACATGGCCATCAACTAGTGCCCAAGGTTGTCCCCGACCTTGTACATGTAGTTGTTAGCTTATGCCGCATTCAAGGCTGACTTCCACCGAGTTTACATTCATGCATGGAAGGATCCACAACATAAATGGCATGACTTGCCATATTTGGTCACAGATACAGACATACAAGAGGTAATCAAGCGATGGCCAACAGAGTGGCACACCCCCTCAAACTTAGATGTCGAAACCAATAGGGTGCGGGAATCTCAACAACAAAGAAAAGGAAGGATGCATCCAAGAAAGCTGCACAAAATTTGGCAGCGCAACAGAAAAATGAAGCCACGGAGAAGGCTCGGATGGAGAAGGAGTGCACTACTAACGAGAAGGTTGAGCAAGAGGAAGAAGAACAATCTAAACAACGCGGCAGAGGAGATGAGGGGTAGTGCACCTCATTTCGACTAAAGAAGCGCGGACAAGAGGAACGGGAAGGTCCCCGCAAAAAGCAAGAATCAGACAAGTTGCAGGGTGATCCCATGATACTGATGGAAGGCGATCTCGATGAGATCGATGAAAAAATACGGGACACTACAACTAAAGTTCTACAACAGTTCAAGAAGCAATATCTACAGACATTGGGGAGTGTCCAGAAGGATCTGTGCGAGCTTCAGATCCAGGCTAACAAGATATAGGTGGGCATGGGTCAAACAAGCGCAACACAAGTGAGCCTGGCACCAGGGAGGAGTCAGGCTGCGAAATTGGTAAGAACCCTGGACCTTCGCACTATTGTTCTACCAGAACGGTCCCTATGCACAAAATCGACCAATGACCATGTCACCTTAAGCACTCTTAAGAACATCGGCTGAACATCACAACGCTCTCCAATGAGCTTGTTCATGCATTGCAGGCAGGGGTGACAAAGGAATTAAGAGCTCGGGAGCAGCGCGCTCTCAATTTAATCAGTGAATACAGGGTGAACAATGAGCAGATGTTCACCGAGAAAATGCAGGCCTTGAAGGAAAAGGAAATGCTACAGGCACAGAGTTCCAGGCTCGAGTCCGTAGTTGCAGAGGCATGCAAAACAATGTCAGAGCTTCACATTCTAGAGGACGCACAGCTGAAAGCTAAGATTAGGAAGTTAGTTGTTGGAGTGCGCGAGGAAAAGGCAGAGGTTGGATGAGTTCAATTCGAACTCAACATGAAAATAACTTAGCTATAGCTAAAGTTGCAGCCTATGACTCTGTCCAAGGTCAGGGAGCAACGTGGAGTCGTCATCAAATAAGGGATGGCCACTTTGGATGTCGCAGTCATTGACTGCTCAGCCTTGTTTGAGCAAGAAATGGAATTGGTGATGACACTACAGGAAGACCCAAACCTACAGATCCTGAATATAGAGGTTCGTGAGCTGCAAAAGCAGTACGATGAGGTCAGGGTGACAACGCACTCAATTGCTCCAACACAACACCTAGCTAAGTTACAGGAGGGGAAGCAGCTCCTAGCGCAAGTAGAAGCAGCCCAGAAGAAAGAGGCCTTGCTTAAGGCCAAGTTGGGGCCTTTGTTAGAAGAAGCTTACCAAGTCATGACTACCATTCTAGAGAAGCTGACAGGCTTGCAGTAGACACAACAAACGATGAAGTTGGCTGCAGAAGGACCAGCTGCAGGACAGCTACTTGAAGAGGTCAATTAGGTAGCTACATAGAGCGTTGCGGAGGTCGCAGAAGTGCAAGTGGAGCTGGGGAATATTCGCAGCAAGATCATCATGCCAGCCGAGTGACTCGAGGGCGAGTCATGATCTTTGTGTTGGGGGCCTGTTGGGATGGGGTCCCCTGGGTCAGTTATGGGGTTAAAAACCCATGTTTTGACACAAATTTTGTGAAAAGATGTAAAGTCTCCACAATTTGTGGATGCAGAGTGCATGGGTAATTAGGAGTGAAAGGGCTTTTAGCCCCTTGTTCATGTAAAGTTGAGTCAGTTTTGAGATTCACCCATGGTTGGCAGACCATGGGAATGCATAAATAGGTGTGTCTTAGAGAGTCTAAGGCATGATGATATGATGATGATGGAAGTAATGGGTCAATAGAAGATAGCACAGAGAAGTGAGTCATAAAGGAGAGAAAGGCTTTGCAACTGAGTGCGCGAACCCCTACAACTGAGTGCATAGGGTAGTCTTGATTCTGTAACACCATATTGAAGATCAATAAAGAAGATTGTTGAAGAATTCCTATGTTTATCTATTTACTCCTGTTTAATTATGATTGTGATATTTGTTGTAATTTATGAAATATTGATATATTGATGCACGAATCTATGGGATAAGTCTTAATAACTGCACACAATGAATGTTAAGTACTTTTACGAGGATTATAATACATTTTGTTATGTTTATTAAATATTTAAGTAGATCTATGCGAGCTCAGATCTAGGTTATTTTATGACGCACGTAAGTGGATGATTCAACTATTAAAGGTCTACAAAGACCTATTGTAGACCTCCACGAAGGTCTAGAGGCCATTTAAAGAAATTGCAGTATCAAGCCCTAGGGGCTTATAAATCTACGAAGGCATAAAAGGACATCACACTGATCTCTGGATGTGGAAACTTGGTTCCAGTATCCCCCCATACTGCTTCGGGTGAGACTGCAACCTGCGCTACGTGGGTTGTTGTCGAAAGGGTCAGTAGTGTAGGGTTTTGTTTGGCACAATTAACTATGAACCTGGGTCAGGACCCACTAAGCCAACATAAATACCATCAAGAGTTGTATTATAAAGCTCCAATAAGCAATGTGGGTTTGTTGTACATGAAACAACCCCCCCCATTTATATATAGCAATAGATAAGGTTAGACATATAAATGGGGACCCTTTTTAAATTCTTAGTATTAGAATAATAAAACCTAACTCTAAGAAATTTCCTTAAAAAAACCCAAAGATATGATCCCCATCGCAAATTGCAAATCGCGTTTTTTTCCATGCGATGAATATGAAACACCTTTAAGAAGTTGTGATGTTCAATCAAACCTCCCGCTACGATATCACAATTAAAAAACTTGTGAACTTGCAATCGCATTTCGCAGAAATTGCAAGTAATTAAGCCTTGCCACTATAAGCTTCATTAACAATTTACGAAATGCGATATTGCGATGATTGCAATCACATTTTGCCTTATAAGTAGGCAACACTACATTACATCATTTTAAAGATTGCAACGTGCGAATAGAGCAGTAAGCATGTGAAATAATTTCGTTTGAATGTAATAATGAACGGTTTTACAGGGTAATAAATGTTTAGCAGCCTGAGGAGAGGTAATGATTTTCCAAGTTATGGGAAGTTAATGTTGGATATCTCATATAAACCTTTCCCATGATCCAAATTCATTTCAGAAAAATCTTTCAGTCTTAATTTCCCGATACTGTCTGCGCTGATATATCTTATCCATTTCAAGAGAGCTACAAAAGACATGTCATTAAGGAAGGTGATGCAGAAATAGAAGAAACAGAGCATTACAGAGTCCAAGTTTACAAAAATGGATCCTATATTCTCTGATACGGTCTGCAGTACTGACAGGGGAGAAACAACTTGGGAGGTCATATACAATAGGCTCGAGGATGAGCATCCCAAGGTTACTGTCACAAAAGCGACAGCTGATTCAATAAAACCTTCAGGACTCCAATTCAAGGATGTCGCATGTTCTTTCCTTCATAGGATAGGAGCGAGAGCTAAAATCCTACCATACATGGATATGATCAGGTGGGTGGTGGAAAACCTCACAATTGAAGATAGGAAATTCAGGAATTCATGAATGGAACTCATGGGGTCATTCAGAGTAGAGGACCTGAAGAAAATGTACCATATACCTGACCCTCAGGATATATATGATAAGACATATGTGGCCAACTTTGAAAAGAAGAACCAAGAGCCCCTCAAGGTGATTCAGGACTGGAGAGTGTTGGAGAACAAATTCAAATTTGAGAAATCGGGTATGTATGTTATAGCCTCTTTGGAAAACCCCTACAACTATGCAGCTGTTATGTTATGTAGACTATATGGGTTACCCAATAATGCTAATTTTTCCATAGAATGGATTCCTCTGATTGATGCCTATGTTAATTCCCACATTATGAATTGGGCCACCATCCTATCTAATAACCTAGCCACCATCATCACCGAATATCGACAAAAGAGATCCTCCTCTCCATAGAACCTTCCTCCATTCTATTTCAATGCCTACATTATGGATGCCATCTGTTTTTGCACTAAATTTCCAATCATGGGTTGGAAATGGACCTTACAGGACCCCTACCCTATCCATCTCAGTCATAAGAAAATGTGGGAATCCCATTACATACCCCATTTCTATAAAATATGTCATGTTGTTATTTTGTCGCTGCATCAATTAATTTTCAATAAGAAAGCCCCCAGGTTTTCCCAAGAAGCCACTACAGACCTTCTGGTTGTCAGAAATATTTTGTTGAAGAATGGTTCACCTGTGTTAGGGTTTTTGGTAGCACAGTAGACCCACATGTCCTCCCCTTGTATATTTCTAATAAATTGTTGGCAAGGTAAATCACCCACCAGATCATGGGAAAAGACCTAACCAAAGTTCTCAAAGAAATCAAGAAATTATTATGGCCATCTTTTCCTATCAAATGCGGTTATTTTTCTTTGGCAAATTTTAATCATGCAATAAAGGAATCAGTAAGCATGGAAGTCCTCATGCTTCATACTTTTTCATGAAGGAAATTTGATCTAAACAAGATAGCATATAACATCACTACTGCGTTAAAGATCAAACTATATAACCACAAGGCTAACAACTTTGATGACCTGTTACAGCCGGTTAAATCCTTTGAACAATCGTTCGAATGGGCAAGGGAAAATTTGAGTCCTAGAGATTTTGGAAACTTTCAGGAATTCAGAAACAGAAGGCTCGAAATAATCCCGATGCACTTGTTGAAAATCAAGGACAAGCCCACACCCAGTGTGACTGTCAATAGTGAAGGACCTAGTTCTCGCATTGAATCTCAGGTAAATACTGAGAAAACACTGGATACAGGGAAGGCCCAAGACACCGATAACACAGCAGAATCCAGCAAGAAGTCAGCCGAGAAACAAGTTATGAGAACCCCACCTAAAGAGATCAGTTCAGAGGTCAAAAGTGATAATTTGGAATAGGTGTGGGATTAGTTTAATAAGAAACTACAAGACACTCCCAACACCACAGATACCCAAGAAACAATGGAGTGTCAAACTCCTCTGCATAATCAGGAAAATATAGAGTCCAAGCTAATAGATGAGCAAGCAACAATGTCTCAGCAGACTGAGATTATCCCTGCTCTACCCACAACATATATTGTCTTGAAAGTGACTAAAATCCCTCCTCTAGATGTGTTCTACAACCTGCTGCACAAGGCTATAGTAAGAAGACAGAGGAAAAGGAGAAGGGTAGAAACACCTGAGCTCCCACCTGGAAATGAGCCAATGGACATAGTTTGGAGGGACATTCCTTCCAACCCAACTGAGAACTTGACTAGATTGTCACAGTTTATGGGAGCATATGCAATAGCCACCATGGAAAAATCCACGGAAGTCTCTATTTTATTGATATAAATGGAGGAGAAGATTGCATAGCTCGAGTAGCAGCTTGAAACAGAGAGGGAAAGTGTGAACAGGCAAGTCGCTAACCAGCTCGCCCAATTGCAACAGAGCATGGAGGTCCTGAAGATAAGCCATGAAGCCGATATATCGGCCAAAAATACACAACTCCAAGAATTGTAGCAAGCCATGGAAAGATATAAGGATACTCCTACTATCGAGGAGTTCATTAAAGAGGCGCTCAAATTTAATTCCATCCTGATGAAACAACAAGAGAAATTCTACCAAAAGATGTCACACATTGCTTCTTATCTTATAACTAGCGACTAGATAACAGATAAAGTGATTGACCAGAGAACTAAGTTTATTGATCTAAACACCAAAATCTCAGAGTTCATCGAATGGCAAGAAACAGAAGATGGGAGGAAATCCAATCTTCCTGAGATTGAGGAGACACCCAAGGACATCCTTTTCATGGATTGTGATGCAAGGATCAAGCAAGTTGAGCTAGCAGTGGTAAGAGTAGCTAGGGTGGTGAAGGACATAATCAAGGAAGTAAATCACACTCTCTTTGCCACCAACCTAGTAAAAGAAGGCAATCCAAAAGAAATGCCCGATTTAGGTGATTTGCATAAAAGCTGGCAGGAAAAAGCAGAAACTCAAAGGGCAGAAATTGCAAAATTGGCAAGGACCTACTGAGATTCGTACTGGCAATACCTCGTCAAGCCGCACAGCCAAATGATGACCCTTAACTATGTTAGCACCTAAATCTGCCTTAGGCTGAAAGAAGGCAAAAATTAGGGTAACCACAAACCACGCTCAGTCTGGTAGCTAGCCCTACCAGAGTAGGAGAGGGCTCTCTCCGAGTCACGCTCAGCGAATGGATAGGCAAAATGGTCTGAGATGACTTACAATGCGATATTTACCTTAGGCTAGTAAGTGAAAAGGGATTTTGGAAAAGATTTTATGAAGTGACCGAGCTTCTGGGATGTATATGGGACTGGCGCTCAGCAAAGAATAGAGAATTGAAAATGAAGGCACAGATTATTCCGTGAGGCAAGGTAGGCGGCAAGCGCAGCAATTTCGGCTTAAGGTAACGCGGAATGGAAAGATTTCTGAAGAGAGTGAAAAGGACATGGTCGCATGAATCCTTTTCAACAGAAGAATAACACTGCACATGAAATTTTCCCACAAGAAAAGCAATATAAATTGAATTCTACCTAATCTCACTTAGAAAATTTCACTGAAATGAAGCATGAAATGAAATATGAAACATAAAAAGATATATATGGAACATAAGAACACATTTGCTACAGTCACGACCACAAGAATCTCATGAAATAGAGCCGCTGCCTTTCATTAATCCTTTGTCAAAAATACACAGTGCAGAAACAGAGTTTCTTTCCCACAGTCTCCCAGAAGTTACAAGCCAGCCAACCCTTGCAAATAACTTGCATACAATATATAGAAAGTGTAGAGAAGAGATGGAAGGCCCAGGGGTTGGGAAGTTACTCAAATCATTTCGAAAAGGAGATGGAGAGCCAACCATCAGCTACAGGTGCAGCGCTCTCAAGCATGACATTTGGCTGTGGTGACACTTTGCATTCTTTTGCCACTTGGATAGATGCCCATCTGGAGATAAAAATCTTTAAATTCCATCTTTGGTTCCAAAAAACCAAAGTGTAGATGACCGGGCCCACTTGGAGAAGTCGCGACCTGAAATTTCGCGAAACGGGAGCAAACTGGCCGTTTTTTCCCCTGTGCACCGCGCCAAATTCTCTGTGCATTGCGCCAATTTGGAGCCTGTTTTGGGGCACTTTCAGGTGTTCAAAATGTGCCCAAGTGGGCTTGTTGGAAATCATGTCCTATCTACTTTCCAACCCAACTGGAATTTCTGAATTCGAAGCTCATTTTCCCCTCCAAAACTTCATTCTCCCAAGACTGCTTTCTGTGTGTCAAAAAAGTGGCAGAGAGGTCATTTTTGGGTGTCTTTTGACCTTTAGGAGACCCAATACTTGTCAAAATTTCTAGCCCAGACACCAGTAGTAGTATTTTTCGATGCTGAATCCAAAATGCAAACCATTCCTCGATTGGAGCCCTATATTTTTAGCGTCGCGCCAGTGGCGCGGCGCACAGGGAGGAATTTCCTGTTTTGTGCCCAAAAAATTTGCCTGTGACCAAAATTTGCCCAAATTTTTTGAAATTTGGGCTGGAGGTTCCCTATGAAGTTCTTTGCTGTGCCAAGGAAGCCTTAGCCAAGATTCGAAGATGATCTTGCTCCTTTGCCTCCTTTGCCTCCTTTGCCTCTTTTGTCGCTTTGCTCAATTTTGCCTTTAGGCTCCTAATTCTCGCTTTGGAACTCATGTTTCGGGCCTGGTAGTGATGAGTCATGCGCCTCAACATGTCTTTCTCCCTATTTTCTTTTTCCAACAGCCTCTCCAAATGCGTGTTGACCCTCTCAAGGTTGGACTCTCGGTCTTCATTGATTTCTTGCTCCAAAGAGGTGAGCGGAACTCTTCTTCTTTGAGCAGCTTGGCGCTGCTCACAGATGTTCTGCAGCTCCATGATCGTCTGTTGGTCCTCAAGTTGTTTGTTTCTCCGATCCAGGTAGTTCATGTTCCACTTGGCCCTTTCTAGATCAATGGTCAAGTCTTCAATCTCTGATTCCTGCTCCCTGATGATCTCTATAAGCTCCTCATTGGTTGGTTATGCATCTATCTCGTCATCCTAGAGGAGAACAAACTCGGTTTCTTGCTCACCTGATGGCCCTTCCTCCTACACTGTCTCCTTGCCCTTACCCTGCTCCTGTGATGTTGATGGCAGAAGCGAGGCCCCTTCCACCCCGGGTGGAGATAACACTCGCTTTGCTGTTGCAAACAATGGTCTGGTGCCTTTCGGATAACCTCTCTGATATGTGATGAAAACTGGCATGGTAGGAGTCTCATGGCTCTCAAACTAATGTGAAGGACTTCCCATCTCAGGCTCAAACTGATGTGAAGGACCTCCCAGCTCATGCTCAGACTGATGTGAAGGACCTCCCACCTCATGTTCTGCCTCTGATATCACCGGTGGAGCGCTGAAGAAATCACGGGAGATGAAGTCTTCCCAAGCAATACCCTGCAATCCCAACTGATGGTCGACCAAAATCCGGATGAGAGAAAAATGATAGACACTATTTAGCTGCTGTCGTGGGGTCTTGCGTTGCATGAAGTTTTTCATCTTCTCAATGTTGTTGCATATGAAAAATGGGAGGCTCATCATCCTCACCCTGGTGAAGTGCATGAGCAAGCAGATGTGATAGGCATAAAGGCGAGAAAACCTCCCCTCGAAACTGAAACACTTCATGATCAATCTCATGAGTGAGGCATACTCATCCCTCAAGAATCTGAATGGAAAAACTCTAGTGAGCTGGCTCAAGCAGTTGTCCTTGATGTAAGGCTCATAGTGATGCCTCTCCACCTTCTTCTTCTTATGCCACTGCTCCCAAATGTTTGCTATCCCTGTTGCCACTGATATAGCCTCCGGTGTCAATGTAAAAGTGACCCCAACTAGGACAGATTGGCCTCCCTGTAGATGAAGTGCAAAAAGGTGAGCCAACTCATGATGGACTTTGACATTTGCCACCCTTTGACAAAATGCATAGCATGCCAAGTGCTGAAAACAAGACATGGAAAGTGGGCATGCCTGCAACTCAATGAGGGTGCTTGGCTCATCTCTAAGATGTCTGCCACTCTGATGATGTCTCCTATGGGCCCTCTCTCCTGAAGATGTGTCACTGTGGGTCCCCTCCTCATACTCTGATGAATTTTCTGATGCCATTATTGCTGCTTGTACCCTGAGTTTTATGCTGCCCTATGAATCCAATGAAACTGATAGATGCTCTGAAAATCTGTCACCAAGGGGACAATAAACCAGGGGAGTGTTGGGAGGGGAATGATGAAAATGGGAATAGGGGTTTAAAGGAGAAATTTATCAGGGATTTGGGAGTGTTTGGGGTATGGTTTTGGTGGGGTAGGGTTTGGGATATTTTGAGCTATGGGAATAAAGGGGACGAATGGATATGATTGCAATGTAGCCAGGGTAACTATTAGGGTAAACTGCTCCAAGGGAATTAGCTAATAGAGGTAGGGTAGGAGCATACTTAGCAATCATGTTATTGTAGCAAAACCCTAGCTTTTTACCCTTTTTTGTGTCATTTTTGTGTTTCCTTAATAAAAGTTTTCTTTTGATTTCATGGTCACCAACATCATGTTTTTCTTTGAGTTAAGGATCAATGGTGAAAGGGTCTAGGGCCACCTTTGCAATTTTGAGAGCCATTTATAAAAATTTGGGTGATTCGGTGCTTTTTTAGGCTCACAGGCCTGTGCGCTGCGCGCTTTGCCTAGTGTGCCGCGCTCCAGGTATGCGTCGTGCCAGTGCAATGTTGACACTGTGGCCAGGCTCCCAGTGCGTCGTGCGCCCTGAGCGCGCCGCGCCACCTTGTGTGTGCGTCGCGCACTGTCAAACGACACAATTTTGCTTGGAACTCCAGGTATGGGTCTTAGTGGGGATTTCTAGGGGATTTCCTTGGGAGACAAGGTGGCATGGAGGTGACAAATGATGAGGAGTGAGGGGACAAGGGAATGGGAGCAACTTTGGTGGCGTCTTCACAAATTTGCAAACCTCGTTTATCATTTTTCTTTGATGATTGTTTTCATGGATGGTCAATGCGCTTTAGATATCATTCCACATCTTAGAAACACCATTCATTGACCAAATTGACAGAGAAGAGGTTTCATTTGAGCCTACCTCTTTGCTTGCTAGCCTTCAACTGGGATATAAAACCAATCTGCAAGTGTTTTTGAGCTCCCTGCCTATGTGTGTCACGCGCCAAGCCCAGTGCACCGCACGCCTTGAGTGTGTCGCGCCCTTGTTGATTTTGCACTATGGGCTAGCTGCCAATGCATCGTGCCCTCTGTGTGCGCCGCGCTCCCTGGTGTATGCGCCGCGCCCTTTGGAAACCGGCTCTTTTTCACTCAAACCCTCATGAATTTTCTCTCTCACCTTTGTAATTTCTCTCCAAGCTTTCCAAAGCACAATTGGTTTTGTTTTGGGCAAAAACAAGTATATATAGGCTTTGGGAGATTTGGGTTTAATTTTTTCTTCTTTGAAGACCCACTTTCTAATGTTTGAGTTTTGCACTTTTCATTGACTTTAAAACACTCTGCTTTTCATTTTTTCTTTGAAATTTTGGCTCTCATGATGAAATTTTCGGCATTTCTTTGCAGGGACTGTGTGACTGGGCACCTGGCCATGAAAACCCTGACTGCATCTGAAAAAGTCAACTGGCGATTTTTTGGAAAATTTTGTCATAGTTGACCTTGTTTGACTTTTCTTCAAAACAGAGTTTTGAAGAAGAGTCGATGTCTCTTTAGGTGATGATGATGCTTTCTGAACCATAGCTGTATAAGATCTCCCTCTGGCCTGCATGACTTGTTCTGGACATGTTTTTTCAAAGACCACAATGATGATTTCCTAGACCCAACAATAAAAAGGACTGCATCCTGTAATATGACCAGACCTTGACTATCATGAACTTTCAGTGATTATGGACAAAGACCTGAGCCAGCAGGGGCCAGACATGAGGGAAAATGGGTAGCATGACTTTCTCCGTCAGATCATGGCATGTCCCTAGCGAAATGGAGCTGAGTGGATGGAGCGGGACACCTAAAATTGAAATGCACAAAGAGCTTTGATCTCTGAAGGAGGGCTGACCGGACCGACTCTAACAAACTACTCACTTCATTTGACTCAGTGGATGCTGCCACCTCTCACCGATATTATCTTTGTAGGACAGGTCAGAACACATTTTGGGGCACCTCGTCAAGTCAAACCAGTGGCCGACATATGTGATTTGAAGGAAAAGATGGCAAACAACAAATCATCATCATAGCCTCTGCTCATCAAGCCACTGTTTATTTTTCGAGTTATTTAACTAGTTAGGAGGAAGGTTGTTTGAAACCTCCTCAAATTTCTGTAAAATCTATTTTTGCACATTAGTTAGAATAGTTTTTATACAATAGTGCAAAGAATGCACTATTGTAAGTTTTTGAATGCTTTGGTGAAATGATGGAACATAATAGTTTCTTTTAAATATCAAAATACTTTCCTTTGTTGATGCACTATTGTATACTTGGGAGATAATTTGATTTGAAGAAAGGAGTTGATCCATGTCATTAGTCAAATGAGCAGAACTTCACACATATGGTACTTTTATCTTGTGTGATTGATTATATTTTTGTTTAATTAGTGACAACACTTTATTTTCATGAATTGTGTATGGGATATATTCTTTTGTTAAGCGTTAATTGCACTATTGTATGATGCCTAGCTGAAATTGTCTACTTTCATATATAAATCATTATATGTGTGATATAGTTTACACAATTTCTTTGACTAACTATTTAGTCAAAGAAATTATCCTTATACGTTATCATCTCTGTTTTATGAATGATGGATCTTTATTATCACATGTCAAGGAGATATCTTTGTAGATCGCATATCACACAGAAATACCCAGGTTTATATTAGAATAAGTTAGTTAGAGATTTTCATAATAGAATAGGTCATTTAGATTATCATTATTCTATTGCAATCACTCTTGAACCACCTACTCTCATCTTAAAACCCACACTGGGAAATTGATCCCATTATCCCCTATCGGAGCCACCACTTTAAATAAAAAAGGAGTTGTCTTAAGGTCCAGACCAGGTGGTTATCCCCCATGTTGGGGTAGCAAAAATTTGAGGCTGCAACAGGGCATCATGTTGTTATGGTTTTTATGTTGTTATGTGTCATGTTAATTTGTTTATTAGCAGGTTGATCATTGTAAATACTGCATCGAGCTAAGTTATGAAGCTCCATGGGTAGTATGTTTTTCTTGTCAGCAGTCTTTTTGGTTGTAGGTGTCATTGAACAACGAGGATGGTGTTCTCCCAAGGGGGAGAGTTCTATAACAACCTTGGTCAAAATTCCATGTAAATAAAGTTAATAAAGGAAAAATAATAATCAAGGTCAAGGGACATGTATTCCAAGTTGAATGTTGGGCAAGACATCCTAGTGTGGGTGTTCATTTTGTTTATTATGGCTAAGGAATTGGCAAAGGAAATGGAAAAGGCTTTGAAAAGGAAAAGTGGCTTTAATTGGCATGTTATTTATGAGAATAATGGAAATTGGGAGAAAAGATAGGTGAAAGGCCACATGTTTCATGTGAGGAGGAAAATGAAGGAAAAATAATGAAATTTTGAAGAAAATAGAGGCCTCGTTAATAAAAAGGCTTATGAGGATTAATTGGTACCTTTTGTCAGTTCAGTTTTGGATCTCTCTCTCTATTCTCTCTCTCACACTCTTGTACACTTGAATCATTCTTCAAGCATTTTAGCATAAGGTCAAAGAAAGAAAAAGAAGGACAAAGAAGAAAAGAGGAAGCAGAGATCAAGGAAGGAAGAGCACTATCAAGCAACTACAACAGGATTATTTGCAGGTATCAAATTGCATGTGTGATTTCCTTGCTAGATTTGGCATGCATAGTACATGAATGTGTGTATTTGGTTCTCTTGCTATCATCGACATGGTTTTTTCTAGGTGTAACAGTGTTTTTTTGCCTTGTCTTTCCATTTCCAGATAACCATGGTGTGATGGGTTCTCTTGTATTTGGTTAAGTTGGATTATCGAATGGTTTGGAAGTTGAGTGAGGTGGTCTATAAAATAAAGAACACATGGCCTAGGAATCCCTGAAACGGATTGGGATTACAGTAAAGCCGAATATTATGTGACTCGATGGGCCTAGGAATCCTCGATTAGTGAATGGCGGGATATACGATAAAGTGTAGAGGTGCGTGCCCTCAATCAGGCCTAGGAATTCTTGGCTGGTGAATGGCGGGATATACGGTAAATCCAGGAGGGTAGAGTCTTGATTAGGCCTAGGGATCCTTGACCGTTGTATGGCAGGATGTACGATAAATCCTAGAGACTAGGAGATAGGAAATTTCCTCATGGTGTAGCTGGAGAAATCCGATGGCATCCATGCTGGTTTAGGGCCTAGTGATTTGATGGGGATTGTGGTAAAACCTGTTGAAACCTGGTTTGGTTTGGTTTTGAGTCCCATATTCATGCTTGGAATATCACATGTGGGTGATTGGCTGAAAGAAATATTTGGTTGAAACAATCTATGGTCGGGTGGTTCGTGGAATTCCCATACCTGGTTGGATTTTGCGTTCATTAATAAGATCTCTTTCTCCTTCGTATATCATGTGTAAATGTATTGGCTTATATGTGGATTTTATGGTGGTTATATCCTTGTATTTTAGTTGGTTATATGTTGGTTATGAGTATGTTTTATGACAAAATTCATGTATTGTTTTCATCACATTTTGATTAGTGGTTGAAAGTAAAATGAATATATGACCTAATAGATTATAATACAACTATTGTGATAAGGAAACAATGCTCCTTTATAAATTTCATATATAAGTATGAGACCCATATGCTCAAATATATTGTTATGACCTATAGATTACATATTTGTGACATGTTTGATGAAATTCATGTCATGGCTAGTAGGGGTCCATTAAATTCTTTGATCAAGTTTTTGCATTAGTACCTTTGTTTCAATGTCATTTATCATTTCTAAAGGTTCCATGAAGTTCTGGGCAGAGGCTTGAGTCCTGGCCCTGAAAAGGTGGCATAGAATCTGGGGTCACTGGCTTAGAATTAGCTTAAAAAGTCCATATTCGTTGGCATTCCCTTGATGTGGGAGTGACTAACCTCATTCACATGCATGGCTTGCCATGGGAGTAGCTAGTGGTCCATATTAGTGAAATGTCAAGTTGCCTCAGGGGTTGGTCACTTGGAAGGGTTTGTTGGCTCCTGAAGGTTCTATATCATGTTTGAAAGGTCATATTGGTTTGGTTTCGTTAGTTACACTTCCTTAACTATACATGGGGAGTTGAATCACATCATAGTAGCCTCTGGCCACATGTTTACCTGAGTGGACCAGCTAACTTGGGTAAATGTGGGAGAAGGGTGTTACATCTGGTTAAATTTTTATTTGTTGTTAAATTGTTTTGATTTATGTGTCAATAAAAGAAAAAGATGCATGATTTTACTTATATTCAACATGTTAAGAGTCTACATGAATAATTGTATATTTTGATAGTCCTATTTCTCTTTAGTTATTAAGTATGTATATATGAATGTAGAAGTATTGTGCATATCAATGCTAGTGGTTTGTGATAATTAACAATCGATCTCATCTATGAAATAATGTTATTGATAGAACCATTCTACATGCGGTACTGTGGATTCTTTTATAATACTTTGTTATTAAACCTATATGCATTCATGAGGAAGCATTCAACTATAGGAAAGTGTTATCGATAAGGAAGCCCTGGATTAAGTTGTGTTTGGCTTGGAAAGACATGAATTTCACGAACAAATTAAAGATGAACAATAGTGAGGACCTTCTTATCTTGTAAATTAATATTATAAGACTATGTGGTATATGAATTGAAGAAATTATATTATAGGGTAAAGTAGATGAGTATATTAGGAAAACAATGGTTCCTTTTACATTTATATCTTTGGGATTTACTATGAATTTGATTAATTAATAATTAATAATTAATAATTATTTTTTTGTTGGTAAGTCTAGCTGGAAAAAAGTAATAGACTATTATGTTTATATATATGTGGAATATATATATTAAATATTCCTTACCCTAGCATGGAACCTATACTGTAAGGATATGGTGATTCGACTCCTGGTTGACCAGTGTAGGAAAGAGAAAGGCAATAGTTTCGCTAGAATAACATTCAGGTATATTAATGTAACAAGTTAAAAAGAGTACTATAGTTATTGTTGAGAGTGAGGATAACACTCAATTATTAACAAAAACATAAAGATTGTAATCCAAATCAAATCTCACTTCCATCGAGAATATATATATATATATATATATATATATATATATATATATATATTATTAACTTATTATGACAATCAGAACAGGAAAAGGAACATATATATATACATATATTAATCTAACGTATTAAACCTGGTATGGAAATGGTGAAACTTATGTATAGTAATCACTTCGTATCATATTTCAAGTCGACTTCAACTGGACGAGAGTTATAGGAAAGAGCCACAACAAAAATAAGAGTATCGCACTTGCTACTAACCAGAGAAATTATTACAGCTATACTTATGTCAAAGGAATATATATGGATTTCATTCATGACAGGAATGCAAAGAGTTAAATTAAATCCATTTAAAAACCAATAATTATATATCCTATATGTGAACTATCTCTGTAAAACTAATTAAACTCGGGCTTCAAAGAACTAGTCAACAATATACGCATTCAATGATACAAGAAGAAAATCATGGGCCAAATCCCTTTTCTTTAAGTCTATAAATATATAGAAAGATAACAATAGTGTGAAACAATTACTAGTTCGTGTATAAACAAAAGGAAATTGTATAATAAAAATGGCAAGGAGTCCAACACATCATGTAATATAGTAAGGAATTTGGCCATTAAACTTAAAATGTTGGAACAAAATCCAGAGTGGCGAATAAGCATTCAAAACCTCGTTGGGTACATTAAGTTAAAAATCCTCTTAGGGTAGAAAACAATAAATCGAAATAAATAGAAGAAATCTTGTATAGGGTATTGAGTCCTAAAATTGACACACCACAACCTAGCCACACAAATATGGAAAGGAAAAAAATATTGAAAGAAAAACCCTCAGACCTTGTGGTGAATCCATATACATGTGCCCCACTTAGCCACCCAAGATAAGAGGAGGTACCAAAGAGAGTGTTAACCTATAGGGTAAATTAGAGGAATCAAAGTGTTGAAAACTAAAAATTATAGACCATGTCGCTTCAAACATTATCCCATAAGTTCCACCATCATTACCTAAAAGGAAAAATGACAAAAAACAATTTAGTATGATGTTAAATGGAATGAGCAGTTACAAACAAATTGAGAGAAACGTATATCAAACCCTTGTTTCCTTTGTATATTCACCGCGTGACTACCAAAAGTTGTGGCTCTGACTGCAAAGGAATTGAAGGGTTTAATATTTAAACTCTATAATGAACCAAAAGAATACAAATTGTTATATGCCAAATTCTAAAATTGACTAAAATGAGCTTTTCTTATAATTAACTGATGAAGATCCGATAACTTTTCTCCAAGAGTGACTTGTAGAAACAATTGGGGTCATATTAAAGGTCTTATAATTTTATTAAACAAATTACATACCTACATACTTAATGAATCAAACAAACAAGGTTGGAGTTAAAAACCTCAATCCTAACTAAGGTTTTAAACCGAAATTTCAATAGTAAATATCCATAACACAAAAATTACATTGTTTTCTAGAGTCCAGTAAAATGAAAGGCCATGACAGATGTAGGAAATATGCTAGCCACTCATATGAAAGCCTTGGAAACAAATGCCCCAAATCACAACTGTGTCAAATGTTCTCACTCTACAACGAGAAGGAAGGGAGTTTAGAAATTTAAGTGCATTACCTATTCAATCAACTCGACACTAAGCATAGAGGAGAAGCCCCAACTTTCCTCTACAACCATGTATGCAAGAAAGTTAGGTTTTTGAGGATGAAAAAGAAACCACCATGGAAAAATTACCAGAGGATTCAGAGTGTACTAAGACTCACCTGTAAATTAAATTGTTCCAAACGCCAATGATTTATGGATTCGAGCTCGAAGAGAATTCCAAACATATAAGAAGATTATCCCCCACCTACGACCATAGTCATGAGAATTAGACCAAAAAGAGATTAAATCTTAAGAAGAAACAAATATAGACTCAGAATATAGTAGTATCATTGTAACTAAACCTAAGATGAAAATTTACCTTTGTAGTGTGGTCGCAGACCTTCATCTCCATAGAAATTGCTTTGGTAAATCGTCTAGTTATTGGCTATAAACATAATAAACCCCTGGAAATCCCAAAATGCTAACATACCTTACCAACATGTAGAGCAGCACCTGCCTAGCGCAAAGAATGAAATGAGTTTCGAATTGGGAGAAATGGTTTTGGTTAAAACCATAAACAATGATCATCCATTGGATCAAAACATTTCATCTCAGCCATTCATAATCTTACGCCTTCATATGCCATGTGAAAACCACGTGAAAGTTCAGACATTTTTTTAAACCTAGATACATGTGTACACTAGGACTGGAACCAATTAACACATCCCACATTATTAAGCGAACCAATGAGGTGTAAGGTATATGAATATACCATCGACCCATTTAAATCAACATAATAAATATATATATGCACAAGAACTTGAGACTTAGAGCTATATGTACAATACTTGTAAGGTATTCATAATCAAATGAAGGTATTTATTTAAAGTGTGAATGATTAAGGTCTCAACTTTGCATAAAATTTGGTTATGGACACAATTTTATGGTAGGTATAAGGAGAAAACTATTAAATATAAGGTGTTAAAACCATATTTGCCACTCCATTATAGTGAGAGAAACCCAATATCAACTTACCTAAGTTGTTTGGATAGAATAAATCCCCTTTCACTTTTTCTTTTACTTATGTGATATTTATCCCATATTAAAAGGGTGAAATTACATAATTGAGCAATTTCTCATAATTATTTTTCAAAAATATTATAATTATGAGATAATAATTATTTCAGGATTGAGAAAACTGAGAAAAACTCATAATTGTGAAAAAGGTTTCTAGAGTTTTTCATTCCCAAGGAGATCAACTTGACCTATTGTGTATGAGTTGGCTAGGGATCCATTATTGTAGAAGCTTCCTAACTTCTCAAGCCCCTAGTTGTATAGATACATTCTCCTAGAGGATAGAATGAGCCTATATAATCTCACCAAGAGGAAAGTGTTATAGACATATTTGGGCACTGCAACTCCAATAACATATGTCCATAAACCAAGGGCTTCTAAACCCCTAAAAGTGTTGTTTCATACCCTAAAGGAACAAGGTCAGCTGATTACATCATCTCCCAAAAGTTCTCCATGAAAAACTACTCAGAATTGGTCAAAACAAGACCATACAGACTGCTCCATGCATAGGGTGCGATGCATCTCACCTATTACACACAGGGGGTGCAATGCATACTGGAAAGCCCTTCTGTAGGGTGTGATAAGCGAGAGCAGACAAATGGCAGAAGCAGTGTACTAGGTGGAAACCTAGAGAATATTCTAGAAACTGCTCATATGACACTTTCCTCTCTGAGTTCGCCCAGGAATGAGTAAGAGATCTAAGATCTCCAAGTGGAACCAAGAACTATCAGTGAAATGACACTAATCAAAATCCCAGAAGCTGACTCACTCTCCTGAAAAAAATCTATATATGGATCCCTCATCCAAGAGATCCAAGAGGCTGGAATTTTGTAATTTGCAAGGAAGTGTTGTTGGTTTCTCTTTGAAGACATTGTTGGGTGATCTTTCTTTGTATGAGGTGAAGAGGGCTTTCATGCTGGAAGGATGATGCTGGATTAGACAGCCTAGTTGTAATCCTCACTTCTACTACTTCTATCAATAAAGCTATTTGAGTTTTCCTCCATATGCTTGTATATCTCTGAATTTTGTTTATGTATGCATTTATATTGTTAATGTATATCTGATCCTACATTATTTATGGTTATAGATCTCTATGCTTTGATGGTATTTTGCTGCCTTGGCTCTACAGGTGTTCTTTGAAGCGGGACAAGTGAGAAAGGATTGGCGAAAGCTCTATCAAAGGAGAGAGGAAACAAGTAAGGAGACTAGCAAAAGACTGAGGTTGGTGCTCTCTGATTCTCTCTCATCCATCTCTCATAAAGGAAAACACAAGTAACTTTAATCTGTTTGTTTCTAAGATAGCTACCCATCTTAGTGGGACTAGTAGCTCTGAATGGAGACTAGTTTTCCCAATAACAAAATGGCAACTCCACTGGGGAGTGAATAGTTCGTTTGTTTTGTTACTGTTTTTTGCTTTATAAACCACAAACGGAGCCTGAAGTCAAGCCAGCTAGCCTTCAAATTGCTTTTGCTATGCAATTGCAAAGTAGATCAATGCTGCTTCAGTCAATCTCCAGGTTGGTTTATGAACTGAACTTCTAGCTTGCAAGCAGCCTAAGTGCCCTGGTGGTAGCTCAAACAACCTCATTAGATCAGCCCCTATACTTTTTGTTTACTGACAATCATTAGCTCAGCCTAAATCCCTGAACTTAGCTGCAAACTGTGACAAAAAACCAAGCTCAGTCTCTTCCCTGGACCATTGCACTATCTCTTCTTGGCAGTCTAGATGCATCACACCTCCCATGTGTTGTAGGTGAGATGCATCCCTGTTTCCCTATGTTACAGGTGCGATGATCAGATGAGATTGTTTTTGCCTCCAGATTTTGGTTTTTTCTTCATTGTCTTCAGCTTATTCAGTAGTTTTGTTGTCTGTGATCAGTATATCTCTGTTGAAACCATCTTCCTTTGCATTATTCAGCCTCCATAAGAAGGAATTGTGAATGTTTTTTATGCATTTTTTCATCATTTACAGTTCTCCTTTGAAAATAGTAGGTTAATCGAATTGTCATCTTTTGATTTGAAAGTGTCGCAAGTGTCGTTTTCAGTCAAGAAAAAGAGTATTACAAAGCATTTCTCTTTTAGACAGTCAATTACACTTTTGCCATTGTACTTGATTTGAATCATTAGTATTTCAAGTGTCGAAAGTAGTTTGAATTCGAAATCGCAAAGTGTCGTCTTGGCTTTACTTTCGTTTTTTGAAAAGAAAATTGTTAGTACTGTCACTTTGAAAGAGAATAGCTCAAATCTATACTTTGTTTTCTTTTTGTCACTCTCACATTAAGGAAAATTGAAAAAAATACATGCATGTGCATTTGCATTAAGACTGCATGCTGAAATTGATTTAGGAAAAGTGCATCTAGTGTGTGCTCTCTGCTCTATGTTGAAAGAATTTCATTTCTCTTTCCTTAATAGCTAGGATTTTCATTGCAAAAATAAAGTAAACAATTGTTTATCATCTTATATTGCATATTTAGTAATTGTATATCTACATCACGCGGTGAACCTTAAAGGCAAACTTCTTAAGAAATATCAACTGTAAAATAGGCTTCAATGAACATAAAAACTCTTTGGAACCTAATGCACAACATTTAGAAGTCTAGACTAGAGACATATTCCAGCGTCGTAAAGCCTGTAACTATCGCTTTCATCGTAGGTTGGGTGATTCCTCCTCTTTGAGACGACAAGTGCCAGTACGGACTTGTGCTCCCACGTACCGTCGAGTATATATTGGGAGACCACAATAGGCTACATCCTTTATCCTTAGGAAGCCATGTCTGCCGCCCTATCAATCGCAATGCACTGAACACAACATTCGGGAAGATTGACTTCCGTACCGTAAAACATATTCTGCAGTTTTTCGATTGGTTTGGTAATCCCTCTATCTAGATTTCCAGAGCAATCACTTTCATTCCTTTTCAGACTCATTAAAAGAAAAGGTCCATTTCAGAACTTGTCACTTCAGGCTTATTAAAAACCGAAGGTTACTAGATTCATATTTAGTTTTTTCTCGACTCTTAAAAATTGAAAAAGCAAGTTGTGTCAAAGCGTCATAAAATTTATTTTAATTGGAATAACGTCATTGTTCCCTCTTTGGTCTTTAGGTTGAGAAATGGAGTCTACCAATCAAGGATTTCCCTCGGGGGAAATCATAGTCCATTCTCCTCTTGGGGGGATGTTGTTGCTCCACACATGACCACATTGTCCCTTCCAGGACTCACAATTGGCCTTCCAGTATGGATTTTCTCGACCTCTATCGTTCAAAACACCGCAATTCCTCAGCAATCAAATCAGAAACCAGATGAAGTTGCTCCCCAACCTTCTACTTCATTTGTTTCTCCCTGTCCTTCTTCCTCTTCGCTTGGCGAAGCTAGCAACGCTAAAAACCAAGTAACTGAGAAGAAGAAGAAAGGGAAGGAGAAGAAGAAGAAGAACCCAATAGCAAAAGGGGGAAACCGTACATCATCTGGAGAAAATCCACACACCGCACCTTCCAAACCTAAATCTCCATGTGTCATTTGCAAGGGAGACCACTATCATCGAGATTGTTCTTGCATCCCATGGATCTTGAGGGACTGGTCTCCCCACTTGCACAATCGGGTGTCTTCAACCATTGACGATCATGTTGAAAACACACCATCAACTAGTGAAAACGAAGTCAATGGACAAAAAGGAAGATCCAAATTTCCTTGTAGACTATGTGAAGGCAATCATGCCATCCACCGTTGTCCCTTCTTAGACAAAGCTAAAAGAGTATTGGATAACCATCCTGCATCACCGTGTTGAAGCCCCGAAAATCGGGTCGACAACAAGGGGATACCCGCCCGATCTGGACCTTGGTTGGAAGCTCCTTATCTGTTGTGTATAGCGGGTCCGACTGGGAATAATGGGACCAGTTTCCCAATCTATGAGTGTGTGTGTCTAGAATTGGATGTTGCTGATCTAACAATTCCTATCTAAGATATTCTAATTGTTGTTGGGAAAAGTATCCAATTCGGAATGCCCCTATCCCACTCTAAGAGGTGATAGTGCCTTAGCAACACACAGGTAAACTTATTCGAGTATTCTTCTTTATGAAATGTAAGTGAGGAAGAAGGATCTAACTAACCTGTATCTGCCACTAGTTTGTCGATCCAAATCACTCCTCTCTTCAGTAGCTCCCAGCTTCTTGCTCCTTCACCGGCCCAGCTTCACCGAATTCCTGCAAGATCACAAGAGAGAGAAACTACACAAAGATACAGATATACATTCATAAAAAGCTCAAGATCAGATTAAGCTAAACATGTAAGCATAACAAAACATCATTGGTATACAACATGTAGGAGAAACTCAAATAGTTTATTGATGAAATAAGAAAGTCCAAGAGGAGATACAACCAAGTGAGTTCCGATCCAGCATCTACCTCCCAGCAAAGGAATCCCTTCCTCTCCTCCAAAAAAGCATAAATCACCCAATGTGCTAATCTCAATCTCAAACCAATTCTCTGCAAAGTACAAAATTCCAGCCTCCAACCTCTGGATCTCTGGGATGAGAGATCTATATATAGATATTTGTAGAGGTGTGAGTCAGCTCTGGGTTTTTGATTAGTGTCTTCTCTCTGATAGTTCTTGATGCCACTTGGAGATCTCATTGATCTCTTACTCATCCTTGGGCGATTTTGAGAGGCAAGTGTCCCATGAGAAGTTTCTAGAAGATTCCATGATCATCCACCTCGCAAACTGTCTCCGCCACTTGTCTTTTTCCATCCATCGCACCCTCACAGTGTATTTAGGTGCGCTGAAATGCAATTCCCGTGTGTACAAGGTGCGCTGAAATGCAATTCCCATGTGTACAAGGTGCGCTGATCCAGTTTTGACCAATTTTGAGTAGTTTCTGGTGGAGAACTTCTGGGAGAAGCTGTAATTTGTTGACCTTGTTCCTTTAGGAGTTGTAACAACACTTTTAAGGACTTAGGAGCCTTTAGTTTATGGACATTTCATGCTTGGAGTTGTAAGGCACAAAAATGTCTATAACAGTTTCCCCCTAAAGTATGAGGTCGTTTATCGGGTGAAATGCTTTATTAGGAGGATCCAAAGTTCTTCCAATGCTGGGAGGAGACCTGTAATAAGATACAATACAATACATTGTTTTTCATACTGCTTTCATGATCTAGCTGAGGCGGGCATTCCCATGCTCAGCTTTATAAATTCATTTTTCTGTACATAGAACAGACAATCGTCTGATGGTAGACTGATGATTTTGATGAAATCATCATCCTTTTCATAGGATGATTATCTGTGCTGCAATGCTGTACATGTCAATGTCTTTATTTTTCCTAAATATATATCGCAGCCTGGATGGATGAAACTAGATCCGGGGTCTTCAATCTCGTCCGATCTTCACTCTAAGTACAAGTCGATCCATGTGAGGAATGTTCTGAAGTCGAACATGGAAAGACATGCTTGATTACCAGTCAATGATGTAAACTGTTAACAAGTGCGAGAGGAGTCACCGATAATGATAATGAGCCTCAAGGTACTGCAGTACAATTCACGTGGTGTGAATAAAGGACTTGGCGTCGAACACCACGCAAAATCTTTCAGTCGAAGGTCATTGATGTATACCTATCGCCGGAAGTGAGAAACTTGCCATTGAGGCATGCAAGCTTCAAAGTACTGAAGGGGGTTGTTCCTAGATCAACTTCTTGGATAATGAGCTGATGTCGACAAGAAGCGATCCGTCAAAGGAGGGCCTTAATGTATCCCACATCAGTGACACGGAACGGAGCAAATGATTTTGATGGAGGTGAAAACGATCTGATGATATATGGTTCAGGGTGGCGGTCATGAAAAGAATGAAGGATAATGTATGGTAGTGGATGGGACATGGTTGACTTCTCTGGATGACTTCTCTTGAACATACCGGCGACACTTATGTGATGGATTGGTAGCATTTACCCTAAAGGTGGATGGTATGGTGAGACCATGGCGATGTGACCGGTGAATGAAACAACCCAACCCGACTCAGTCACGGAGTGGAAGTGTCATGTTCAAGAGCGACTTGCTACCAATAAAGTTCTTTGAGTTTCTTCCCAATTTTTTCCCAGTCATTGCTGACCAGTACCTCTTTATTTTTGTCAAGCTTGAGGAGGATAACATATGCTTGTTCTATAATTTGCCCTACGGGCAAACCCATCGCTATGTTTTAACGAGCCTAGCGATAGTGAAACTCGTTCTCGTCTAAAGACAAGTTTGTCGCTATTAATGTTTTTTAACGAGTCTAACGATGAAGATAACTCAGTCCTTTTCATTTTTAGGGAAACTGAAAAGGTACGTAAAGATAACTCCAAAGTTCCTTTTTCGTCATCTAATCCCTTAAGTCCGAAAAAGTATAAAACAATACAGAAGGGATGAATTTTCGATAGTTTTAACGAGCCGAACAAAACAAGCGCTCGATCTTTTTGTGCAATAATCCCTCAGGTACAAAAAGATTAAAATCTAGAGGAGGGATAGCACTTCCGGTCGCTTTAACGAGCTGGAAGGCCAAAACTCGGCAATCTTTTCATATTTTATGAGTCAGATGGAAAGAGCTTAAAGAAGACTCGTCTTTTGAGGAATGAGTGATGAAACAGGTTAGCAGTTGATTCCAGGTAAGGGTTGGAATTTTCCAATCACGGCAGTGTTACAAGGATGGCTAGTGAAATCACTCTTCGCAGCTGTTCCTCAAAATGGGTAAACAATCAAATGGAGGTGAATGATCAGCCAATGGAAAAGTGGAGGTGACGGTGCAAACACGACCAAGGCTTTAGTGGCTGATAATGTTACATTCACGGTGGTTATTTACCGGAGGGTAGTTCATTTTTTAACGAGCTTAAACGCGGAAAAACACTGCTCGGTCTTATGTTTATTTTTTAACGAGCATGAACTATGTGCTAAAATTGCTCGATCTTATGTTTATTTTTTAACGAGCATGAACTATGTGCTAAAACTGCTCGATGCGGGTTTATTTTTTAACAAGCTTGAACCCTGCAGTAACACTGCTCATGATAAGTTTGCATGCCCCCAACATAACAACGCAAATCGAGGTACATGCCCCCCAAGCTTCATTACATTCAACTCGGTTGTTGGACTGAAGGTTTACCTTTGAGATTTGGAAAGGGGATTGTTTCATTTTTTAATGGAGTTGACACAGTAAAAGAACTATCCTCATGACTCCTTGTTTCATTTTTTAACGAGGTTGACACGAGATAAGAACCGTCCTCAGAGTCAAAATCCATTAGATATAGAAGGTTTCATATTCCACTGTGGCCACTTCCGCCAGATTACTCGGAGGCGGTAGGGCAAAAGTACCCATTAAGGCAGGGTCTTTTAGGAGACCTACTCCGATATTTTGGAGCGAATGATTGCTTCCATGGATCATTGGAATGCTTCCAGTAACTTGAGAACCATTGGGGAGGATGTTTTGCTGATCGACGATTGTAATCCCTCCTTGAGAGGGAAATGCAATCTTTCTGAAATAGGTCGACACAACAGCTGCCATGGCATATATCCACAGTCTTCCTAGTAGGATGTTGTAATCAAGATTCCCATCTATGACTTCAACATCTATTTCTACTATTTTTCCTCCTAGTTCAACTTTCAAGTTATTTAGGATACCATATGGGGTATATGTCCTTCCGTCGAATGCTTTTAACGTCGTCGCAGACCGCGACAAGGTTGGAGATCCTAAATTTTTCCAGCAACTCATCGACATAATACATGTAGATGCCCCCTCATCAATAATTGTTCGATGAACAGTTTTGTTGAGGGCTTTCACTTGAATAAGGAAAGCTAGTTGAGCTGGTAACTGAGGGTCATATCCTTTATGATCAAAGGTCACAAGATTGGAATCCATTGGGTCAATCCCACCTATTGTTGATAATAAAGCTTGCTCTTGGGAGAGGAAATTTTGCGGTACCTCAAGTGTCGACATAGCGGACGGCGATTGGGCCAGGTCCTCTATTATATTATAATTATGTGCTATTTTTGCACGAGGATTAAATGTCGATTTGTGCACTACTCCCTTTGGCGACTTTATTATTTGTTCAGGAATGATGGGTGGCACAACTTTGGTCGAAGTTGTTGTCGAACTACTAGGTTGTTCATTAGCCTTGTTATTCGACACCTGTGGATTCCCGTAATCTTTATTCCTTGCCAAAGCATCATTTTGCTGCTTTGAGATAGACAACATAAGCACTTGGGATCGGGAAGCATTTTCATTAGCAACCAGTTTGGTTCCCGGGCTTGGAAACGGATCAGTCAATACTGCTGAGGTTTTTGAACTCTTAAAGAGTTTCTTAACTTCAGCTATATGTGGACAATCTCTCGTCCAATAATCCTCATCGCATATATGACACCCCGTAGGGGGTTTCCTTTTTCTCCCTTTCTTTTTCTTCTTGCCCCCTGGTTGCTTCAGTTGTTTGCCCTTGTCGGTCGACACGGCATTAACTTCTGAGGTAAGAAGTTCCTCATTTGCATTTTGACTGGAAATCTTACGGGCCTTTTTAGATGTAGCCCTTGTCGATTTCGTGTCTGTTGAGCTAATCACGCCATCGACGACGTGAGAGTCATTGTTTTATTTAGGAGGAGGAGGAATTGAGAATTCCGGTCTAGGGGCGTCAGGTATTTTCTCGTAGAGCGTGCCAGACTGAGTATAGACCAAGTCTAGATATTGTGCACGAGCGATGACTTGCTCTTCCGTTACGACTCCCCCCTTTGCCACATCTTCCGTGATGGCAGGAAGTAAGGATTTGATAAACCATTCAGCTAATAGCTGATCAGGAACGTACATTTTTACCATCCTACGACGACGTCGCCACTCATGTATATGATCAGATATGTGAGTGGCCGTTGTCTGTTTGAAGTTGGTTAGGAGTTCCGTTCCCGTTTCATACCTTATCGGTAATTGAAAATGGGTTAAGAAAGTCGTGGCTAAGGTACTCAAGTTGTCGAATGAAGCTCTAGGCAATTCAATATACCATTTTGCCGCTGGACCCGTTAACGTCCTCTGAAAAAGGCGAAGCCTTATCGAATCATCGTTTAGGGTGTTTGATGAACACCATAGATGAAATGTCATCGTGATTCGATGGATCTTCACCCGGATTTCCATTAAATTTAGGAATATCTGACGGAAGTTTATGCGGAATCGCTGGCCACCAAGGGGCATAAGAAATTGGATCATTCGTCAGCCGGTTTAGATCTGGTAATTCTAGAGTTGCTACAAAGGGCAACTGTTGATTCAGGTTAGGCGAAGCATACCCAAGATAAGATGGAATCGCCTGAGCAATGGGTCTTTGCATACCAGCATAATGTATTTTATGTTGGCAACTTTGACAAGGTTGATGGGCATAACCACTATAATAATGTGGTTGCCCATTACTTACAAAGACTTGTTGCTCAGGTCCTTGATATGACTGCTAGAATGGCGGTTGCTGAGTTTTAACCAACTCTGGTTGTTGGACCATTTGCTGTTAACCAATACTGGATGATTGACCATGATGAGGAGTCACAGTACTTGTTTGATCCTGAGTCGCTCCAGATAAGGAGGCACTAACCTGAGGTTGTGATTGAGTCGTTGAGACAAGAGGCTGTTGTATTGCAACCTAAGGCTGTTGGGGTTGACATACAACAGGTAGCGCTTGTACTTGCGACGCAGTCACCATAGATGGTATAGTGGGAATATTCGACACAGGGTGGACTGGTTGCATTGAATATACAACCCTTGGTTGCTGAGGTAGTATTGGTACCCAACCGCTGGATGTAATTCCAGTTTGACCTGAACTTTGTTGTAAACTCCCATATGGTTGTTCTCCGGGGGGAACAATGAAAAGGCATACTGCCCTCCATATGGTGGCAATCCAGTACTTAAAGGGTAGGTTGGCCTTTGAAGACACATTGGATCAATTTTTTGAGTTTCAACATAAGAAATACCAGATGATAATCCGGATGAAGAAATAGGAACTAACCACGTCGTCGAAGCAGTCCCTGGTGGGACCCCAGCTTGTTATTGATAACTTGCCGGGACAGATGGTATACCATTGAACATCGTTGGAGTAGCAGTAGGAGGTTGTGCCACTGCTGTGTCGGATGACACAGTCCTAGATGTCGACGGTTGTTCAGACATATCTAGTTTATCCAAAAGATTTCTTAGCGATTCTACAAGAACTTGTGATGAAGGGAGACTAACTTCGAAGATCAACGAGGAAAAGTTGATGATTATTTCGTTTAAAATAAATTTTAACGATGCTTAGACACAACTTGCTTTTTCAATTTTAAAGAGTCAAGAAAAAGCAAAAGATGACTCTAGTCGCCTTCGATGTTTTAACGAGCCCGAAGTGACAAATGCTCGGATGGACTTTTTCCATTATAGAGTCTGAAAAAGGCCAAAAGGAACTGCTATTGAGTTCTAGGTAGAGGGTGTGCCAAACTTTTCGCAAAACCGCAGAATACTTTTTAAGGTACTGGCGGTCAATCTTCCCGAATGTTGTGTTCAGTGCATTGCGATCAGTAGGGCGGCCGACATGGCTTCCTAAGGATAAAGGTTTTATGCCTATAGGGGTCTCCCAATATATACTCGATGGTACGTGGGAGCACAATCCGTACTGGCGCTATCGTCCCTTAGGAGGAATCACCCAACCATCAGCAAGATCGACAGTCACCAAGTTTTACGACGCCGGAACACGTCTCTAGCCTAGACCTCTATGTTGTGCGTTAAGTTATAAAGCGTTGTTAAGTTCATTCAATTTATTTTAGGTTGTTCTTTCTTAGAATTTTGCCTTTTTGGATCACCACGAGATGTATGATACAATTCCTAAATGCAGTCTAAAGATGATAAGCAAGCTTTTATATCTTTTCAACAATGAAAATCCTAGCTACAAGGGAAAAGAAAGACACAATCTTTTCTCAAAGAGCATAGAGCACACTGTAAATGCACTTTTCCTAAATCAAAGCATGCAAACTATCAAAATGCAAATGCACATATGCATGTATTTGTTTTCGCTTCCTTAATATTGATGCCTAAAAAGAAAGCTGTTGTACAAATTTGAATTCGGTTTCAAGTGAAAACATAAACAAGTTCCTTTTTCGAAATCAAAAAGACGATTACGACACTTTATGATTTTGAAGTAAACACTTGTTTCGACACTAGAAATGCATAAATTCAAACCAAAATACAAAAGTAAAAGCATATTCAACTGTGAACAACAAACAAACTCACTCTTAAGATCAAAACGACACTTACGACAGGTCTAGATCTAAGGGCGACAGTATGACTAGTTTACTTTTGTAATGGGAAACTACAAATGATGTAACAAATACACAAAGAACAAATACAGTTTCTTTATACAACTGAGGCAGAATTGAGGCAAAGAAAAGGGGTTTCAGATAGGTACACTGACTGATAACAGGCTGCAAAAAACAGAGATGAAACTGAGCAAAAGGAAGCAGGGAACCACAGCTGCACAAGGCAAAGACTGATCAGCGCACCCTCAGCACAGAGAAACTGAACTTCAGCGCAGGTAGCCTTCATAAGACCTGCGTTGAAATGCAGAACCTCTTCACAGAGTCTGCGCTGAAGCAGAAACGAGAGTTGTTTCTGGGTTCTAGGTTACGGTTTGCAATTAAACCTACAGTTTTTGGCCGGATCAAAGCTATCAATTAGGTACAATTAGGAGGATGATTTAAAGGAGGACTAAGATCTATCACAAAGGGCTGTTAGAGAAATTGTGGATCAGTTTGTTCAGATCATAAAAACAGGCCCAGTGAGTGGACTAGAGTGGTAGATCTCTACTTTGCATTTGAAAATGGCAAATGCATTTCGATTTGGCACTCCTGAGTTTATGAGAAGAACAACCACAGAAACACAAATAAACTAACAAGATACTCTCCCCAACGGAGTCGCCAATTTGTTGTTGGGAAAAGTATCCAATTCGGAATGCCCCTATCCCACTCTAAGAGGTGATAGTGCCTTAGCAACAAACAGGTAAACTTATTCGAGTATTCTTCTTTATGAAATGTAAGTGAGGAAGAAGGATCTAACTAACCTGTATCTTCGGCTAGTTTGTCGATCCAAATCACTCTTCTCTTCAATAGCTCCCAGCTTCTTGCTCCTTCACCGGCCCAGCTTCACCGAATTCCTGCAAGATCACAAGAGAGAGAAACTACACAAAGATACAGATATACATTCATAAAAAGCTCAAGATCAGATTAAGCTAAACATGTAAGCATAACAAAACATCATTGGTATACAACATGTAGGAGAAACTCAAATAGTTTATTAATGAAATAAGAAAGTCCAAGAGGAGATACAACCAAGTGAGTTCCGATCCAGCATCTACCTCCCAGCAAAGGAATCCCTTCCTCTCCTCCAACAAAGCATAAATCACCCAATGTGCTAATCTCAATCTCAAACCAACAACAATTCTCTGCAAAGTACAAAATTCCAGCCTCCAACCTCTGGATCTCTGGGATGAGAGATCTATATATAGATATTTGTAGAGGTGTGAGTCAGCTCTAGGTTTTTGATTAGTGTCTTCTCTCTGATAGTTCTTGATGCCACTTGGAGATCTCATTGATCTCTTACTCATCCTTGGGCGATTTTGAGAGGCAAGTGTCCCATGAGAAGTTTCTAGAAGATTCCATGATCATCCACCTCGCAAACTGTCTCCGCCACTTGTCTTTTTCCGTCCATCGCACCCTCACAGTGTATTTAGGTGCGCTAAAACGCAATTCCCGTGTGTACAAGGTGCGCTGAAATGCAATTCCCATGTGTACAAGGTGCGCTGATCTAGTTTTGACCAATTTTGAGTAGTTTCTGGTGGAGAACTTCTGGGAGAAGCTGTAATTTTTTGACCTTGTTCCTTTAGGAGTTGTAACAACACTTTTAAGGACTTAGGAGCCTTTAGTTGTTGGAAATTTCATGCTTGGACCTGTAAGGCACAAAAATGTCTATAACACTAATTCAAAATTTTAATATAATTCTATGCTATTGTAATCTAATAAACAGCACATCTAAATCTATACGAACCCGGGATGTAATTCTTTTATTATGCGATCTAAAGAGATTTCAAATAACAACTGGTAATAAAGATCATTCAGCGATTATAAGAAAGGAAATCAATTAAGATGAACCACTTCACATAAAAAGTTAGATGAAACAGTTGTGAACAACATATCACATAATGAGCTATTCATACATTAAACATAAATAAATAGCTACCACCATGCAAAAGTGCCAAATCATAACTCAAGCATTCATGCAATAATACATAAACAACTAAAAATTGTATATCACTTTAACATATAAGCAGAAATGGTCAAGAGATAAAAGTACCATTTATGACTGGTCCTACTCATAAGCTTCAAGAAACAATGATTTATCTCTCCTTGCTCTAAAATCTACTAAGAGTACAGAAGTGCAACATCAGTAGCAGATATCAAATGCAAACATCAACAAATCTTGATCCATTCATTCACCAAAACCTCCTCTGAGGGTGCAAAAGTGCATGTTCTGAGGACAAGTTTTTGATAAGTTTCTAGACCCTTCTCTAAATGCATGAGAAGGGTTTAAATACTACTAACTAAATAACTTAATTACACAGATTCAGGATACGGTTTAAATGACCACCCTTTTTATAAGCAAAACTATTTCTAAAAATTAAATCTAATATCTAACTATTTCTGCATTTGCTCCTTAATATTTCGAGCATTCAATATTTGCCTGGGTAGAGTCGGTTGACTGTCTTCCGCTTTTGGTTGAGCTAAGCAAACATAAATGGTAAGAGCTGGCACCATCTTTTCAGCAAAATTGATGATTTACTCGAGAATCATCCTCTGGCTATGTGGATTTACTGTGTATGCCCAGTAATAATCCAAGTTCCACTTGGTTAATCCTCGAATTGCTTCTACCTTTGCTTTCTTGCGTTTTCCGGGCTTAGGAGTGACTGAGCAGTTAGAGACTTTGCTTTTTGAGCAATTTTCTCAACGATGCACGAATCGGAAACTGCCTCCGTTCTTTGATCCGGGCCTTTCTGATGCGTATTTCACCTTTAGCGCCTTTTTCCTTCATCGGGTATAAGCTTCAAAATTTGTAAACATACCGCTTTCGTGAGCTCCTGACCTTGAGCATTAAACCACCTGTTGATATCAGCATTGTTCAACTACTCATTCAACCATGGCTGTGACTGAAAGATCTGTAATGGATAGCTCAGTAGCGTTCTGTGAATCTGTGGCTCTGTTGCATGCGATATCCATTCATGAGGGCATCTTTTCCCTGTTTCTGAGCATTGGAGCTTTACCCTTTTCCCCCATGGCTTCCTGCACATTGCTTTGTGTTGTTTCTATTTTTCGTTCCTGCAGTTCACACATGAGGAGAGAGTAATGATAACAAAAATCGACAAGAAAGCTCTAAGCTCTACGTATGTACAAAAACATGCCACCTGACGTGAACTGACTCTTCGAAAAACACAAAACTGTCTTTCATTAACACTTGGCGTATCATTCATTAATTATCATTAAAGTGCGTATCCAATTTTTGGTTTATGGACAACTTTTCTTGAATGTTGAGCCGGGGAAAATCTGAGATGGAAAGTTTCTGTGATTCGCATCATAGCATCGCATTATCACATTTTTCATTAAGATGTGTTATCGCAGGGTCGCTCGATAGCGCTTATCGCAGAATCGCAGATCGCAGTATCGCGCGATCGCAAGATCACAAACCGCAGTATCGCGCTATCGCAAGATCGCAAGATCGCGGATTGCTAAATGGTTATGTATTTTTCATGCGATATTGCGATATCTGATATCGCACATCGGATATCGGCGATTTTTAAGGCTTTCCAATGTGAGCATTTCTTAATGCATGCGATGCGATGGAATTCGCGTCGCACTTTCGCAGTTTATCATTTTTACTCATAAGGAAATGTCGTATCAATCTTTGCGTGATGCGATGTTTTCTTAAGGAGTAAAATACATGAGACTTAATTGAATTTTTTGAATTTTTACTAAGGGTCCTCACTTCCCTAGTGTTATTGCTAATACTAAATAAGGAGAGGGGTTGTTGGTGGCCACAACAATTGGCGATTCACTTGGAAGAACCAGTTATCTCTGTTTTTCTATTGAATTTTTCAAACTTCCAAAACAGAAAATTTTTCAGAAAGTTTAAACTTTGTTATGGGAAGATAGAGTACATTATGCTCTAAACTATCAATGATATTTTGTTTCAACCACTTTCTACTCTAATTATTTGCTTCCTCGGGCTAGTCCTTGTATTTACATCAGCCATTACTTGGTCTTGTAAAGATAAAACAAAGTCTCCTCTGTAAACCAGTTTTAAATATGCTCATTTGTCGTAGGTAGAGCCTCTACTGCCAGCAGGCGTTTATAGCCTCGACAAGGTTACCTGTTACCCAGAAATGATCCTGTATCCTACTTAAGGTGACCTACAACTTTCAAAGAAAAAAATCCATTTCCACACTTATTGCTTTGATTTTCTTTTTATTCTTAAAGAACAATGTCTTGGTTTGGTAGCCAAATTATGACACAGTCATTCACTTGATTTATAACTTTGCTGAACAAGTTGGCTCGTGATGAGACCCCTTGTCTTTTGATTGCAATAATCTTGAGTCATTGCCCTGTTGTGGTGTACAATATTGGCAAAGTCAGCAAGTTATAATATCTGTGATAATGATTAGCCGGCTCATGATGAGACCTCTCATTCCTCAAGATAAAGTGTATCCTTGGATTGTTCCTCTGAAAGCTACGATTTCCTTAGCAGGGAGAAAGTCATTGTTTCCTTAAGATAGCTCTAGATGACAATAATAGAGTTTTTTGGAAACAACTGTTCTACAGAGAATCTTTATTTTGTTATTGATACCTTTCATTGTACTGAGATAAAACAATTTCTTCACTAAAGGTTGCTTTCATCAAATTCTTTGAAGTTGAAACTAGTATCATATCTAGGCTAAAGTTTTTAACTGTATCTGTCAATAATAAAGGTCAGTTTTCCAAAATATTTGCTATTTATACAAGCGAAAAGTTCAAAATCTCAAAGAGAATTGGTGTCTTTTTTGTAAATGCCTAATGTAACCACTCACAATTGGTTTTATTATGAAAAAGAAAAACTATTCTACAAAAATAGAAGAATAATCTTCTATGGAAAATATTTCTTGAGAATTTGTCCATTAACAGGCAAAGGATCCCTCTTACCTGCTAAATCCCGTAACACAAACGTTGATGGACCTACGACTTCAACGATCTGAAAAGGACCAAGCCACATCCTTTGAAATTTTGTATGTTTTCCCTTTTCTTCATGAGCCTTGTCCCACTTTAAAACTAAATCTCCCATCTGAAAATCTTTTCTGGTCATTATGTTTGAATCAAAAGAGGATTTTACTAGTGCTTGATGATGAGCATGCGTTTTCTTAGCTTGTTCTTGTTGTTCTTCTAATTTAATTATTTCTATTTGTCTTAGCTGTAAGGAGGAAGCGGGTACTTCATCAATGTATTGTACTAAAGACAAAGAGGGAATGGCTAAGTGAATCGGAAGAACCACTTCTTTCCCATAAAATAAATTAAAGGGAGAAGTGCCGATAGAAGCTTTATGCATTATCCTATCTGCCCATAAAGCATATATCAAAGCCTTGTGCCAATTCTTTTGATTTTGGTCAACTGTTCTTTTAATAATCCTGATTAGGTTTTTATTTGTTGACTTAGCTAACCCATTACCTTGCGGGTAGTAATTGGTCGAATATTTAAGTTTGAATCCTCTTTTAAGTGCAAATTCTGTCATTGCATTTCTAGAAAAGTATGATTCATTATCAAACATTAAAGTGGATGACAATCCAAACCTGGTGATTATAAATTGATCTATGAACTCAATGATATTTTCAGAATTAGCCATCTTGATCGAAACTGCTTCTACCCATTTAGTAAAATAATCTGTTGTTGTGAGGATGTATCTATGCTGCTTAGAAGAGTGAGGAATGATCTCACCTATTATGGCCAAGCCCCACTGACTAAAAGGTTGCTCAATGTTTACCGGCTGTATTGGCAGGGACAGCTTCTTTTGTCTTCCAGCAGTAGCTTGGCAGACTTGACATCTTCTCACGTAACTGTGCGAGTCTTTGAACAACATGGGCCAGTAATATCCTGCGCGTAAGATTTTATGTGCAGTAGCATCTCCAGCATAGTGTCCGCCTGCTGGCCCATCGTGGAGTTCCTGCAAAACTTTTTCAGCTTCAACTTTCTCAAGACACCTAAGAAGAACAGAATCATATTTTTTTCTAAAAAGAATATCATTTATGAGCTGATATTGTTTGGCTTTCAACCTTAGAGATCTTTTCTTAGTATGGTCAAGGTGTGAAGGAGCATACCCATTCTTAAGATAATAAATGACATCAGCATATAACGATTCTGCATCGTTTAGGCTTACTTCACACATTTGTACCTCTTCAGATGGAATTTCAGAAATTTGCGATGCTCCGGCCAGCATTTTGCAGAAGCCTTGACCTCTTACAATGTTTGCTCGTTTGATATCAATGTCATATTCCTGTAAGGCAGTAACCCAATTGGCCCTTTTCTCACTCACATCCTTCTGTACTAGAAGATTCCTTACCACTAGAAATGGTACTATGATCTTAGTATGGGTTTTAAGTAAGAAAGGTCTGAAGTATTTAACCGCTTTGAAAACAGCATAAGCCTGTTTCTCCACGTCTGAATAATTTAGTTCAACACCCTGTAAATTTGAGCTAAAAAACACAATTGGAGCTTCTTCTTTTTAATGATTTGCTTGAGTTAGAATCGCAGCATATGACTTATCTGAGGCAAATGTGTATAAAAATAAAAGGCTCTGAAAAATTCGGAGTCGCTAAAGATGGAGCATTAATAATAGCTTGCTTGATCAGGTTGAATGCTTCATGTTCATCTTGACCCCATTTAAAATTTGAATTCTTTTTAATCATGGTTTGCAAAGGAGACACGATTCGTGAAAAATCTGGAACGAATCTCTTTACAAAATTGATTTGACCAAGGAAAGATTGCATGGCTTTTTTTTTATGAGGTAGGGATATTTCAGAGAAATTTCTTTGATTCTGTTGGGATCAATGTGAATACCGGATTTTGACACTATGAATCCTAGAAGTTTCCCTTCACTTAGTGCGAAAAAAGATTTCTTTGGGATAAGTGAAATTCCATACCTTAAACATCGTTGAAAGATTTGTTTCAGGTCTTTGAGATGGTCGTTTCGCTTCTTCGAGTACACTGTTATATCATCCAAATAAATTACTACAGATTTATTGACTAAACCTTTGAATGCAATATCCATGGCTCTCTAAAATGTGGCACCAGCATTAATCAAACCAAATGGAATATTCCGATATGCGTATGTGCCCCATTTAGTTCTGAATGTGGTTTTCAACTGATCATCAAGATGTACCAACACTTGATTGTATCCTGAAAATCCATCCAAGAAAGACATTAATTCTAAGCCCGCCACTGCTTGTAGTATCTGTTCCATAGGTGGTAGAGGAAAATTATCTTTCTGACAGGTTTTGTTAAGGTTCTGAAAGTCAATGCAAATCCTAATATCTCCGTTTTTCTTTCTAACAGGTACCATATTGGAGACCCATTTGGAATGTCTGACGGGAAAGATTATCCTAGCTTTCAATAACTTATTGAGCTCAGTTTTTATCTGATTTTCTAAATTGGGGTGGATCTTTCTCAGCTTTTGTTGGACAGGTTTTTCATTATCGATCATGGGAATAGTATGCTGGATGATGGAAGTGTCGTATGTTTTCAGCTCATCATAATTCCAGGCAAAAACATTTTTATATTGTCTCAAAAGACGAATATACGCTAGTTTCTCTTCAGGCGCTAGGCCGAGGCCTAGATTAATGTTTTGTGGTTTAGCATCGGTCCCTAGGTTTACTAATTCGTAGTTCAAGGTTGAACTTTGGAGTTTTGAATTGGTAGACCTCTTAAACCGATCTTTCAAATCGTATAAGTCTTCTATCTTGACCACCGACTTAGGTATAACATTATTAGTGCTATTTTGTTGCAATTGTTGATCGTGCTGGTCTTCGTCAATTATTTGATTGGAGTAGGATCCTTCAGACGTGAGGAAGTTTACGCTATCAGGATCGTCATTGAATACTCTCCAATTTGTGATGTTGTCAGGAATGGACGGTCTAAAGATTAATTCTATTGAGAATCTATCTGGACTAAAATCTTTGGATGGAATAAGATTAGAAGCTACCTTAGCCAAAAGGTCTGCACTTGCGTTTTGGGGCCTGGGGATTGAAGAAATATTAAATGCTATGAAATGCTCAATCAGATCTTGTACTAAAGATTGATAGTGTTTTATATGACCTGATAAGCAATGTATAGTGTTACGTACCTGTTTAACCACAATCTCAGAGTCTCCAAAAACTTGAAGATACTTGATGTCTAACCCGATTGCTTTGTACAGGCCTTGAACCAAAGCCGCGTATTCTGTTGTATTGTTTGTGCAATCGAATTCGAATCTGCATGTGAGCATGATCTTATCTCCTTCTGGACTAATCAGAACGCATCCTGCTCCTGCTCCTTCGTTAGATCTAGAACCATCAAAAAATAATTTCCAAAACAAATATTTATTTACAGGTTTATCTAAAAAATTGATACATTTCGAACTATCAGTTTGAGAAAAAATTTCGACTTGGGACAAAACAGAGTGTTCTAAATAGGGTTACACATGAGCATTGAAATTGCCGAGGAAAGAATCTACCGAGTAATTGCCAATAATGCTGTTGTTATATGCTACTAGTTCATTTTCTCCCTCTAACTCCGTTACTATGTACTTCTGGTGTAGCTCTCGTTCAACTTTTATTTGATTCAGTTTACCGTTGTAGGGTAGCCACATGTGCGACCAGTCGGTTGCGAAGTATCCATGGAGTTTTTCTGACCAATCCCTGCTAAGAATTAAGCCATAGAATTCTAGGATATTGGCAACTAGAATGTCAATAACCTGACATACCTTCGGGTTGGATGACAATCTTATGGTTACTTGATTTAGTTTGCCAATCACTTCGACTTGAGATCGATCTAGCTGAACTATGCGCACTGCGGATTTCTATGGTTGAACATTTAACTTGGCACATATAGATTTGGGCAAAATATTCGATGAAGCACCGGAATCTACCAAACAATTGTGCACATTCTTATTGAATATTTCATAAGTAAGGAGAAACGGGGGACTGTGAGATCTTGATCTTCCTCCAATTAGGGTGATGTCATTTGGATCAATCTTATTGATCGCGTTAGTTGGAGGTCTTCCCATGTTATGGGAAGCTTGAGAAAGTACAGCGGCAAGCAAAGGTGCAACTGGCATGGCATGTAATTCTTTCATCATTATCTTCTGTTGATGTTTCAACTTGCTCAGTTCGTAAAGGGTGATATTAGCCCTAGTCTTCTTCATGTCATCAATAATATTGTACTCCATTTCATCCGACACTATCAGTGTTTTAGATGGAGTCGTTTCATCTGCTTGGACTGGGCTAGTTTGAGTCACTTTAGATGTCGTTTTCTTTGTTGCGACTTTATCCTTTGTTGCAGAGCTTGCGCTCTTCGGCTTAGGGGTAGTTTGGGGAGGATCAAGCTGATTTTTGCTTCGTGTGCTAACTGGAAATACTTCTTGATCTTCTTCTTGTGGGAGGATGAAATCCCACATTCCTTGTAATTCCACAACTTCTTCGTCATCAGTCTGCCCTTCAGTGGCAATTTCCTCTTCCTCTTCCTCGGATTCAGCATTTGAAATGGCGTTGGGTGGCTTTGCGTCCGTTGAAGGACCTCTTTTAAAAGCTCTATAGGGCTTTTTTGAAGAAGTTTCTGCTACTTTCTTTTTTATGTCAACCATCTCATTGGACATGGTCTTTAGAACTTTCTGCAATCCTTCCAAATCAAAAGGATCTTTTGCTTGTTTCTTCTTGGAGTCCTCCTTGAAGGTGACTTTTTTGGACTTACGTTCCTCTATCGCGGATCTCTTTTCCAGGGCTATTATTCATTTCTCTACTGCTATCGCGTCTTTCATGTTATTGGCTAAGGTTATTTTATTTGCCCTGTCCAGGAAGATTGCTATGTTCGATGGTAGAGCGGTGATATACCATTCACATCGTACTTCTTCACTGGGCTGGGAAGCAGTAGGAATTTTGTTGAAAATTTTGTTGAACCGTAAATTGAAATCCTTGATAGGCTCTCTAGCTTCGGCTTTAAGATTGGATAGGTCATTGATTAACGTTTCCGTAGACCTGTCATCACCAAAATTGGTTAGGAATTGGTCCTGGAAGATGTCCCAACTTGTGATGGATCCGGAGGGTAATGAAAATTACCATGACCCGGCTGTTCCTTGCAGTGTATAGGGAAAAATCCGAACAACAGCATCTTCATTAGTAACTCCATTGAGATTAATGGAAACCATGAAGTTGTTTATATGCTCTTCTGCTAGCATGCCTGCCTTGGGATTGAATTTAGGCAGCCATTTCTCAGGATGGGACGGTATTTGACTCAAGGGTGCAGGCATTAAGACTGCCCCAGGGTTATTCCATGGAGACTGGGCCATTGTTGAACTGCTAACAGAGGAAAGTGCAGAAGATGATCCCTGCGGCTGGGAGGATGAGGATACTACGATTGTAGATGATTGAAGAGGGGTTGTGGGGGTTCCAGTGGATGGTTGGACGATGATCTAGAGTGGAAGTGTGGATGGTTGACTTCACGGTGAAGTAGTTGAGATGGACGATGCTGACGAAATAGTCTCATTGTCAGACTCTTGCGGTGATTTCCTCGCTCTTTTCCTGGTGGGAAGAGGTAATTCGGTTGGCTGCACGCCAAACTTTTCACTCTTTAGCCTGGTCAGGGGATGAGCAGGGTTGTACTGCGAAGTCACACTGCCTTGAGATTTATCAGACCTCTGAGGAGAAATGGAAAATCGCTGAAGTTTGTGAATCAGGGATTCGACTTCAGGAAGTTCAACGGTAGATTGTTCTAAAGTATCAGGGTGTGTAGCAGTGGTTGATACTCGAGCGACTTCTGACTCTGGATTTAAATGTAATGGAGAAGTCGGGGGAGATGATGAGGGTGATTTACTCTGATAATGGTATTTAGATTTGGATTTACTTTCCATTCATAGTTCAGGTCCTCCTTCTAGCGCCAAATATGTTGAAGCCCCGAAAATCGGGTCGACAACAAGGGGGATACCCGCCCGGTCCAGACCTTGGTTGGTAGCTCCTTATCCATTTAGTATAGTGGGTCCGACTCGGGATAATGGGACCAGTTTCCCAATCTATGAGTGTGTGTGTGTAGAATTGGATGTTGCTGATCTAACAGTTCCTATCTAATCTATTCTAATTCAAACTTTTAATCTAATTCTATGCTATTGTAATCTAAAAAACAACACATCTAAATCTATACTAACCCGGGATGTAATTCTTTTACTATGCGATCTAAAGAGATTTCAAATAGCAACCGGTAATAAAGATCATTCAGCGATTATAAGAAAGGAAATCAATTAAGATGAACCACTTCACATAAAAAGTTAGACGAAACAATTGTGAACAGCAGATCGCATAATGAGCTATTCATACATTAAACATAAATAAATAGCTACCACCGTACAAAGTGCCAAATGATAACTCAAGCATTCATGCAATAATACATAAACAAATAAAAACTATATATCACCTTAACATATAAGCAGAAATGGTCAAGAGATAAAAGTACCATTTATGACTAGTCCTACTCATAAGATTCAAGAAACAATGATTTATCTCTCCTTGCTCTAACATCTACTAAGAGTACAGAAGTGCAACATCAGTAGCAGATATCAAATGCAAACATCAACAAATCTTGATCCATTCATTCACCAAAACCTCCTCTGAGGGTGCAAAAGTGCATGTGCCGAGGACAAGTTTTTGATAAATTTCTGGACCCTTCTCTAAATGCATGAGAAGGGTTTAAATACTACTAACTAAATAACTTAATTACACAGATTCAGGATACGATTTAAATGACCACCCTTTTTCTAAGCAAAATTATTTCTAAAAATTAAATCTAATATCTAACTATTTCTGCATTTGCTCCTTAATGTTGCGAGCATTCAATATTTGCTTGGGTAGAGTCGACTGACTGTCTTCCGCTTTTGGTTGAGCTAAGAAAACAGAAATGGTAAGAGCTGGCACCATCTTTTCAGCAAAATTGATAATATACTCGAGAATCATCCTCTCGCTATGTGGATTTACTGTGTATGCCCAGTAATAATCCAAGTTCCACTTGGTTAATCCTCGAATTGCTTCTGCCTTTGCTTTCTTGCATTTTCCAGGCTTACAAGTGACTGAGCAGTTAGAGACTTTGCTTTTTGAGCAATTTTCTCAGCGATGCGCAATTAGCGCAATCGCGCATCGGAAACTGCCTCCGTTCTTTGATCTGGGCCTTTCTGATGCGTTTTTCGCCTTTAGTGCCTTTTCCTTCACCGGGTATAAGCTTCAAAATTTGTAAACATACCGCTTTCGTGAGCTTCTGACCTTGAGCGTTAAACCCCCTGTTGATATCATCATTGTTCAACTACTCATTCAACCATGGCTGTGACTGAAAGATCTGTAATGGATAGCTCAGTAGCGTTCTGCGAATATGTGACTCTATTGCATGCGATATCCATTCATGAGGGCATCTTTTCCCTGTTTCTGAGCATTGGAGCTTTTCCCTTTTCCCCCATGGATTCCTGCACATTGCTTCGTGTTGTTTTTGTTTTTCATTCCTGCAGTTCACACATGAGGAGAGAGGAATGATAATAAAAATCGACAAGAAAGCTCTAAGCTCTATGTATGTACAAAAACATGCCACCTGACGTGAACTGACTCTTCGAAAAACACAAAACTGTCTTTCATTAACACTTGGCATATCATTCATTAATTATCATTAAAGCGCGTATCCAATTTTTGGATTATGGACAACTTTTCTTGAATGTTGAGCAGGGGAAAATCTGCAATGGAAAGTTTCTGCGATTCGCATCGCAGCATCGCATTTTTCATTAAGATGTGTTATCGCAGGGTCACTCGATTGCACTTATCGCAGAATCGCAGATCGTAGTATCGCGCGATCGCAAGATCGCAGATCGCAGTATCACGCTATCGCAAGATCGCGGATTGCTAAATGGTTATGTATTTTTCATGCGATAATATGATATGCGATATCGCACATCGGATATCAGCAATTTTTAAGGTTTTCCAATGTGATCGTTTCTTAATGCATGCGATGCGATGGAATTTGTGTCGCACTTTTGCAGTTTATCATTTTAACTCATAAGGAAATGCCCTATCAGTCTTTGCGCGATGCGATGTTTTCTTAAGGAGTAAAATACATGAGCCTTAATTGAATTTTTTGAAATTTTACTAAGGGTCCCCACTTACCTAGTGTTATTGCTAATACTAAATAAGGAGGGGGGTTGTTGGTGGCCACAACACACCGCAGTGACTTCCTCCTGGATACAAGAAACTCTTGTTGAGTCCATCGCTAGTTGAAAATCTGATTGACACACCATTGTTGTCAGTCGTAGCACCTATCATTGAAGATAGACCCTCTGAGTCTATACCGAACCAAAGTCAGTAGGTCGAGACGATAGTCGACCCAATCTTGTTTTCAGAGGACCCACCTTCAAATGATATTGTCACCAAAGAGAATGAAAACAACATATTTCAAATTCTTTTCATAAACACAGACTCCGATGAACATGGGGGCAATCTACCCATTCCTTTACCATAGGAAGGAAGTTCTTCAGAGATGTATCTTGCCATTTGTTCGGTCCCTCCTCCAAACAATCTAGTAATTTCCTTCGATTGCAATCTACTAGACAAACCCCGCCTACCATCTAATGTACCATTCTGAATCATAGTACAAGCCTACAGAATGATCATGGTCAGTACTATTATAGATGAAGGGGCTTCTGTGAGTATCCTTTCCTCAACGACTTGGAAAGCACTTGGTCCGCCATTGCTTCTGCCTGAGATTTGAAATCTAATAGGCTTCAATAAAGGAACCAGTCAACCATTAGGAATCCTTCCAAATTTGCCTATAACTTGGAGAAGGAAAACTGTTCATCTAAATGTGATGGTAGTTCAAGGGCCTCCAGATTACAATCCACTCCTTGGGCATGACTACATTTATAGGATGGGAGTTATCATTTCTTCACTCTTTCGAGTGATGTGTTTTCCGCATGAAGGCAGAGTGGTCCAGCTTGTTGACCAACTTTCATTCCCTGGTTCCAACACAGCTATTAGTCAAATTCCATCCCTAACTAGTCTTTTTGCACAAGGAATGTCTCATCAATCTCCAGTCCATCCACCTGATGATGGTGAGTGATTCAGTGATTGTGAATAAAACCCAGGAGGCATGCGCCCTGGTCTACTTCGGCAGAAAAACCCTAGATATAAGATAGGTTTCCACATAGGAATATGACTACTCTGACAATCCTGTCCGTTTAGGATAATGGATCAGTTTGGAAAAAGATTCCTCCATCAAAGGTTAGGTGATTGGAGCTAGAATCACCTTCGTCCATTTCGATGGACAGATCCAAGGAAGTGTTTTGTCTACACATGTAGGTGAAACAATCTTGCTAATGCAAGAACTTCCGAATGGTAACCTGGAAACTCTATTTCATTATACTTGGGGGCATGCAAACCTTTTTGCATGCAAATGAAAAGTGACCATTTATTTTCTTAGTTTGTAGGCTCTCAACCCTTTAGACTCGTAGGTTGGTCATTCCTAGCTTACATAACGAAAGGCTCAAGAGAAAACTTGCACATGGGGCAATCTCCCTAAAAAATGAACCTACTGATGAGACATCCTTATTATACGAATGGCATGAGAAGTTTTACGCAAAGCACAAGCTTGTCAAAAAATAAACCTAGCAATGAGCAAATGTTTCCATAGAGTTCAAGCTCATTAAAAAATGAACCCCACCTCCGGTAAACAACCATTTGCGTGACTATCAGCTTTTGAACCTTGGTCGTGTTCTTACCATCACCTCCACTTTTTTTTAGCCGATCATACGCCTCCATTTGCTTATTTACCCTTTTGAGGAACAGTTGTGATGAGTGATTTTATTAGCCACCCTCTTTCCACTACTATGATTGAAAAGTTCTAAACCTTTCCTGGAACCAGTTGCTATCCAAAAACATCACTTGTTCCTCAAAAAACGAGTCTCCTTTAAGCTCTTTTCATCTGACTTGTAAAATATGAAAATATTGCTGAGAAATTGGCCTCTCCAGCTCATTAAAGCGACCGGAAGTGCTATCCGTCCTCTAGATTTTAATCTTTTTGGACCTGAGGGATTATTACACAAAAATATCGAGCACTTGTCTTGATTGGCTCATTAAAACTATCGAAAATTTATCCCTTTCGTATTATTTAACACTTTTTTGGACTTAAGGGGTTGCATTACGAAAAAGGACCACTGGAGTTGCCTTTCCATCCCCTTTTAGACTCTCTAAAATTGAAAAGGATCGTGTTATCTTTGTTGTTAAACTCGTTAAAGAAATAGTGACAAACTTGTCCATGCAGACAAGAGCGAGTTTCACTGTCGCTAGGCTCGTTAAAACATAGCGATAGGTTTGCCCGAAGGGAAAATTATAGAATAAGCACATGTTATCCTCCTCAAGCTTGACAAAAATAAAGAGGTACTGGTCAGCAATGACTCGGGAAAAAGGGAAGAAAAATTGAATAGCTTCATTAGTAGCAGGCTGCTCTTGAACATGACACTTTCACTCCGTCGCCATGATTGAGTCAGGTTGGGTTATTCTGTTCACCGGTCACATCACCATTGGTCCACTGTACCATCCACCTTGGGGTTAATGCTACCAATCCATTTCAGTGTCACCGATATGTTCAAGAGAAGTCGCTCAGAGAATTCACCAACCTAGCCAACGTCTCATCCGCTGCAATACCTTCATTCTCCATTTTTCATGACCGCCACCCTGAACCTTATATCATCAGATTGTTGTCACCTCCACAAAAATCATTTGCTCTATTCCGTGTGGTAGATGTGGGATTCATTAAGGCCCTCCTACGACAGGTCACTTCTTGTCAACATCAGCTCATTATCCAAGAAGTCGACTTAGGAACAACCCTTTCATTACTTTGAACCTTGCATGCCTCAATGGCAAGTTTCTCACTTCTGGTGACATGTTTACATCAATGGACTTCAACCTAAAGATTTTACATGGTGTTCGACATCAAATCATGTATCCACACCACGTGAATTGTATTACAGTACCTTGAGGGTCATCATCATTATTGGCGATTCCTCTCATGCATGTTAACATCTCACATCATTGGCTGATAATCAGGCAATGTCGTTCCATGTTCGACATCAGAACATATTTCACATGGATCGAATTTTACTTCGAGCAAAGATTGAACGAGTTTGAAGACCCTGGATCTAGTTTCATCCATCCGGGCTGCGATATATTCAGGAAAATAAAGACATCAAATGTACATTACAACTACACAAATAATCATCCAAACTAAAGGATGATGACTCTAACAGAATCATCAGTCTTCCACATAGACGATTGTTTATCTTATGTACATGAGTATGAATTTATAAAGCTGAGAATGGGAATGCCCGCCTCAGCTAGATCATGAAAATATTATGAAGATAATGTATTGTATTCTATCTTATTACAGGTCACTTTCCAGTTTGAAAAACCTCGGATCCTCATTATAAAGCATTTCACCCGACATCAAAAGGATTTACGACCTCATGCTTTAGGGGGCAACTGTTATACACATATTTGGGCACTGCAACCCCAATCACATATGTCCATAAACCAAGGGCTTCGAAACCCCTAAAAGTGTTGTTTCATACCCTAAAGGAACAAGGTCAGCTGATTACATCATCTCCTAGAAGTTCTCCATGAAAAACTACTTAGAACTAGTCAAAACAGGACCATACAGACTACTCCATGCATAGGGTGTGGTGCATCTCACCTATTACACACGGGGGATGCGATGCATACTGGAAAGCCCTTCTATAGGGTGCAATGAGTGAGAGCAGACAAATGGCAGAAGCAATGTGCTAGGTGGAAACCCAGAGAATCTTCTAGAAACTGCTCATATGACACTTGCCCTCTCTGAGTTTGCCCAGGGATGAGTAAGAGATCTAAGATCTCCAAGTGGAACCAAGAACAATCAATTAAATGACACTAATCAAAATCCCAGAAGCTAACTCACTCTCCTGAAAACATCTATATATGGATCCCTCATCCAAGAGATCCAAGAGGTTGGAATTTTGTAATTTGCAAGGAAGTTTTGTTGATTTCTCTTTGAAGACATTGTTGGTGATCTTGCTTTGTATGAGGTGAAGAGGGCTTTCATGCTGGGAGGATGATGCTAGATCAGACAAACTGGTTGTAATCCTTACTTATACTACTTCTATCAATAAATCTATTTGAGTTTTCCTCCATATGCTTGTATATCTCTGAATTTTGTTTATGTATGCATTTATATGGTTAATGTACATCTGATCCTACATTATTTATGGTTATAGATCTCTATGCTTTGATGGTATTTTGTTGCCTTGGCTCTACAGGTGTTCTTTGAAGTGGGACAAGTGAGAAAGAAGTGGCGAAAGCTCTATCAAAGGAGAGAGGAAACAAGTAAGGAGACTAGCGAAAGACTGAGGTTGGTGCTCTCTGCTTCTCTCTCATCCATATCTCATAGAGGAAAACACAAGTAACTTTAATCTGTTTGTTTCTAAGATAGCTACCCGTCTTAGTGGACTATCAGCTCTGAATGGACACTAGTTTTCTCGATAACAGAAAGAGGTTAAGATCTAAGTATCCACACTATAGCACAAGAGCTCTGTTGTATTCGGAGAGGAGACCATTCTGAAATATTGAGGAGATGATCTAATTTTTTTGAAGATATACATTTTTTGTACTTTCATTTTGGATCAATAGAAATTCATGTTCCTTCCTTGTATTTACATGCTTGCAACAATAATATTTACTATTTCTATGATGTTTTGAGCTAATTATCTTTCGAGGAAGATTTATTGTCATCCATGAGTATTTGTGGTTGTGTGCAAGTGTTCAAATCGAGTGTGGAGAAAGTAGATCATTCAAGTGGAGCACTGGGATTCTGCAACAAACTCAAAACCCTTCACCAACCTATGAGGAGGCGAGGTCCATGCCTATTATTTATAACATCTAGAATTGTTTGTATGTTACATGTGTGAGCATTGGGCTGGGATTGATTTATCTATCCATTAGTCATTTTTCTTTTTGCTATTTGGTGATCTTATTTGGGCACAATATCAAGGATCAATAGCTCCTTGAATGATTCATTGCAACATAATTGATGCTTTCAATGAGATAATTCGTGTTCTTATCCGCTTTGCCTTGGGTTTTTGATAATTTTTCTCATGTTCTAATTTTTTGACCCCCCCTGAATTTTTATGACTCTTTGCAGTTATTTTTAGGGCTTAATTTCCTTAATATTCTGTATTTTTCTCTATTTGTGCATTATTTTTTCATAATTTTTAGGTTTTTCCCTTATCATTGGAATAACACTACATTTTAGTGACTATAACTTTCTTGTCGTTCGATTGGCCTCTCATTTGTGAAATTGGTCTCTCTTTGCACGATTGATCTGTGCCACTGGCCCTCTAACCCTGAAAAATTTAGATTTATCCTCTGAAACTTTTTTCTCTACTTTGGATATGACTTAGCTTTCTGTTTCCCTACTATTTTTAGCCTAGATCTGTCTTCTAGTGTCTAATTTCATTGACTTGGATTTTCTTTGTTTTTGACAAGTTTTTGGCTTGTTTTAAGATTTGATTCTCTTATCTTTTCGGTCTATTGGAGATCCGTTGGGTCTATAGTTTTTTGTTGTTGATTAGCTATTGTTTCTATCTTATTTGATCCATATTTGATCAATTTGTTTAAGGTCTTCCATAACTAGTGTCTTTCAAGGTGTTCTTGAAGATATTTTGAGTGCTTTGGTTGAGGCTTCGCTTTTGTCTCTAGATCTCCTTTTCATTTGTGTTTGGCTGATTTCAGACCCTGTTTAGACCCGTTTCATATTCTACTTTTAGATCCTTTTAGCCTTTTTGTGGTTTTGTCATTTTTTTCAGTGCTATTTTTCTTCTCTTGGTTATTTTTGTCACAATTAGTGGTGTTGTGATTGGCTGTGTAGTTGTCATCTAGAAAAGTTCATTTAAGTTTGTTTCCGTTATCTTTTATCACATTCATTTGATCTTGTTTAGGCCTTCCTGCCTCTAGGGTCTCATTTTGACCTCTGTAGAACATTGGCCTTTGTTGAGCCATTATGCTACAACGCTAGCTTGTTTAAATTGCCTTCCCTTTGCACTTTTGGATTTCTTTTTTATTGCTTGAGTGTGTTTTCTTCTTTGGTTTTGTTTTCCTAGCTTTGATGCTTTTGATGTGCTTTGCATTTTAGCTTAGGCACTTTTTGTTGGCCTATTTTAGGTTACTTTCTCTTTTTGTTTTTTTTGGGTCAACATATTTATAAATTTGGGATTTTTTGCGTTTAAGTTTTTTATTAAGAGGTGTATTATTTTAAGCATTGGTGTGTTGTGAAAAACTCTTACCCTCACGTAGTTAGAATTCATCGAAGATAAAAGAAGAATTTGCATATAGTTGCATCAACATTACTAACAAGATCCATTCACACCATTTAAGCTTCATGCCACATCCCAATTGTGTAAACAAAAACCACTTAAAATTAATGTGATAATAAAATAAACTAGACTTGTCTTTTCCTTTTACTAGTAGTACACCAACACTAGCTTAGGCTAGGGTCTTGGAGATAGATGTGTGAGTTAATAGCTTCAAGACTACAAAATAAATTTAGCAGCTTGTGGTAGGGAGATAAATCCACTTGCAGTAGTGCAGTCTAGGAAACCCTTCTAACAAGAGGTTCAAACACAAGATCACACTTGTCCTAGGCAAGGTGACATGACCTATTTCGTTTAATTTAGGGTGGCATGATATTGTGGAATTTTCATGTATTAAAAATGTTGTTATTATCATTTTTTTTGTAGCACTTAAGGCCACTTGGGAGGAAACTCTCAAGGGGGTTTCGGTCTTAGCTCTCTCGGCTAAGTGTATTTCCCTTGCATGTGAATTTGGCTTGCAACTATCCCCCCAGGATGTGTTATTGTCGGTGGTAACCATAGTGGCCTATCTTTTAGGGCTCATACATAGGTGGAGAGTCAGAGTCATCTTATTCATACCCGAGGTGGATATTAGTTTCTCAATCCTCTTAGAGAGTGCCCCACAGTTAATAAGGGCACTTGCATTGAGTTTACAGCTAAAAGGGTTGGGAAGCAGGTCGCTAGTATATTTGTTCCACTGCCAACTTCTTATATTTTTAGTTTGCGTGTGACTATATTTTAAGATGTTTCTGGTGCATGTTGTTTGGTCTGAGTTAGTAGTCTTGGCCTTAAGGTGTTTTCACTAACATAATTGTGTTAAATTATAATTTTTCGTCGTAAGTCACATCATCTTCACAGTTTTCCTCCTCAACGAGGTGGAATTGTCACTCCTGCATGGAGAGTGCATGTTGGTACTAAAGATTTAGATAAACACATGGTTTTGGAATCCATACCTCGTCCTTCTAGTAGTGATTTGATTTCTATTGAAACTTTGGTAGACAATTCTTCTACTCCTTCTAATCAACCTTTGACCGATCCACTAGGACCTGAGTTTTTGCCGCTGAATCCTGTGAGTTCCACACCTACTTATAACTTTTTACCATTGTCAATTTTCTATACTATGGAAAATTCTGAGACATCTTTACCTTATCCGTAAATAGTGTTAGTTTCCATGTCATCATTGCCACCTCTTAGTGGGGCCATACCTCCTCCTCCATCTACACCTCTCACATATTCTTGGGTCATTCCACCAGTTTCCTCTATTTCTCCTACAAATTTCTCGTCTATTTCCATGCCTACTCTGTTATCTACACTATCCATGGTTATTAATCCTAGTCATCTGATAGGGTCAGGAGTCCTTTCACGTAGTTCTCAACCAACAATTCTTGTTATTCAGTTAGGTGTGGTTACTTCTAGAAATGTGTGGGGGGTCATCAGTTGTTCCTAGTAAACCTGGGGGAAGTGTTGCTTCTAGCATGTCTTCAGTCTAGTATAGTTCATTGTTTGGAGGGACGCCACCTACCAGTACTTTTCCTAGAGGGGCCAGTTTACCTTAAGGCAACCTTGTTTCTAGTGTCGTCACCCATGCAAGTTATTCTCCTTATGTCGGTTCTACTGCATAGATTGGTCCATCTTATCCTCATGGGTACAACCCTGTGAGAATTCAACCTCTTGGAGACCCTTTTCTCTTTTGGGGCACATCCTCTGGGACATAGAATCCTTTCACCAGTCATCCTGGCCTGCAACAATCATATGTCAGGGAAAACCCATGCTTTAACCAACAAACAATGCATCAAAATCCTTATATGAGGGCACCGCAAGGTCAATCAGGGACTTCTCCTACCTATGATCCATTTAGTCAACTTCACAATCCATTTATATATTCTCTTGATTTACTGGATTTGGCTAAGTTGACCAACAATCCCATTCAACATGACCCCTAGTGAGCACCTATGTCAAGAAAATTTCCATCTGACATACCTAAATTTGAAGGAAAACCTAGGAAGAATTAATCCACTCATATTACCATGTACCACTTGTGGTGTTGATCCAACTGTTTAGTGGATTATTCGATTAAGCTTCGCTTGTTCCAATGTACTTTGACTAGGGATGCCGCAAAATGGTACATTGAATCAGATACTGCATCCTATAGTGATTTTTCATCCCTATATCATAAATTCTTGACACACTTCCAACTACCAACAAGGTATGATATCGATTCCAACCTCTTGTCAATATTTAAACAAGATGATGCCACCTCGATCTCTGACCATATTCATGAGTGTTGTCGTTGCAAGGGGTTGGTTAGGACCAAGCTTCTTGATAATATTTTATGCAAATGTTTCATTCGATTTCTAAGACATCGTATTGCCAAGGATGTGTCTATGTTCTAAGTCGTTACCAAGGAGAAATCTATTCTAGTTGCTCATCAACTCGATTTGATTTATTCATAATCGGGCATGCTTTATGAGGTACTGCCTAATGCCCCTAGGCCTTCCATTGACCCATCAAAACCTACTCCTAGCCCACACACTAATGGTGTGATTGGGTCCATTTCTGATTCTGTGAGTCAACTTCTTGCTCAACTTGGGCACTTGATTGTTAGATCACAAGCCACGACAAGTGCATCTGCCTCTATTAAAGCACCTTCTTTTGAGCTATCCACCAATGTTTTTATAGTGAATTCCACACAACCTAAGAACAACAAAAAAAATAGTGGTAAAAATCAAACTACTCATGCATCTCAACCAAATCCTCAAAATCGGGGAGGGTCACCAATGAGCATCGTTGAAAGATCAATTTTCCTTGTAAAAGTTGTCAAGGTGAACATCTTACTCACAAATTCCCTTGGATGGATGAAGTTCATAGGCTCCTTGCACCACCACAATCTACCCAACAACCTATTGTTTTAACTCATCCATTTCCTGCACAAACGAGTTAGCAACAGATGGTTTCACAACCTCCTCCACCTCCACAAGGGGGAAACAAGGAACCTATTTTCAATCCTACCTCCATATTTATGTGCAAAAAAGATATTAATGTGACCACATGAGCTAAGTCATCTGATGTTCCTGATTCAAGTTCTTCTAAGAACTCACCCACTCCACCTACCTCCACTGGACCTCTCATGTTAGATAAACCTATGGAACTTATTTATCGCCCCCCAAAAGGTGTCGTACGTAAGTAAAAACATAATCCCTCTGCTCAAGCCTCTCAACACTTCAATTTTGTTGAATATCTTTCCTAAGCTCCTTGTGCCATATCTACCCTGGAGTTTTTGCAAATCTATCCTCAGGAGCACAAGGCCTTGTTTTCTAAAATTGGTGGAGTCGATCCTTCTGAATCAAACCTCATCACCTTCAATGTTGATAAGGCTTCCTTTTGACTTTCCCACCAGATATCATTTCAGATTATTGTGAATATTTTCCATAAGAATACTCATCACACTTTGGTGGATGAAGGCTTTTCCACTTGTGTCATGTTGGCATCTTGCTAGAAGGCTCTTGGCTCTCCCGTGCTCGCCACGTCCAATACTACTTTTCAAGCCTTCGATGGACACATTTTTTTTACCTAAGGGGGTTCTTCCCAAGTTTTCCATTGAGCTAGGAGGTAAAATCCTTTATATCGATGTTGAAGTCACCAATGCACCTTTAGATTATAACTTGCTCCTTGGTCATATTTGGTTCTATGCCATGATTGCATTTGTCTCGTCCATGTTCCGTGTACTTTTATTTCCTCATGAAGGAAATATTTTTACCATTGACCAACTTGATTATTGTGTGCCATCGACCCAAATTTCCACTACAGGGAATTTAGTACCACTCATGGGAGATAACCCTAGTGAGTATTAGAGTGTTAGCATAGGCGTATTTAAAATCTCATCTCTTATTGGGGTATTTCCTCAATTACCACTACCTGAAATTCCTTTTACATATTATAAATCTCCTATGCATATGATCTCTTCCAACACTTATGGACCCCATAGACCTCCTCATCTTTGGGTGGTGTCGCTTGATCCTATGGAAGTTGATCAAGCTAGTGACCACCCTCCGCCAGCTATTATGGAAGAGATTGCCTCTCTAGCAGTCCCGTCAATACTTCCTGGCGCTTGTCAAAAAATCCATTCCGATGTGGAATATGACCAGGTTCCTTTACCCACACGGGCTACCCCTCCACCTATTCCACATAAATCCCTTGATGACAAACCTCCCTCCCTAGTCAACTTAGAGGTCATGGATTTATCCACTGATAACCCTACGTAGATTATGCCTCTTCCTGCCTCTAGTCTCCCCGATGTGGAACAAGTAGAGCTTGGAAACATAAATCTTGGAACAATTCAAGGGGCACCTCCTCATTCCTCCTTGGAAGTGCCACCCTTGGACCGAGTCAAGTCTCGGGATTCTACTACCAAACTTGCCAATGAATTGTCCAACTCATCACCACCTATTGACGAGCATATTGTACCCCCTTTATGTCTTGATCCTCCCTTATGTCCTCAGGTTAATTTTGAGAGCATGACTCTCTTAAAATGTCCCTGGCGTGATCAACGTTTCTGAATTAGGAAGTTTGACTTATTTTGGCATCGGCCCACATTACCCTCCTTGAGTTCATGTATAGAAACCCTTGTCCTATGCCTAGATGTGGGAACATATTAGTGTCACCCACTCAACTATGTTGCGCTTGTACATGTTGTACATAGGGTGTGATATTTTTACCCTTTTTGGTTTGGTGTGTGATGCGAGTATTTGCCATGCCTTATTTATGCCAAAAATCCAATATATATATATATATATATATATATATATATATAATATATATATATATATATATATATATATATATATATATATATATATATATATATATATATATTTACCTAATCCATGTTTTATTTCTTTCATTATGAGATTTAACCATGGGTTTAGTCTTTCTAAATGGTTTTTACAAGACATGGTGGCATTTTTATTACAACATCTGTTGAACCTTAGGTGTGTTTCTCTTGAACCTGGAATACAGTGTTAGGTCATATATCACCATCATTGATGCCTTACTAATCATTAGTTCCATATTAATGCCTTAGGTTTGACCCCATCAAGTTGTGACTTTAACCACTCCATTTTATACATGGCGTCGCTTGGTGGTAGAACTTACCTAGACATGGATACCCTAGTTATCGCTCTTCTTCCGTATTGGAGTCAATGCAATCATTTTTACTCCTTTTTGGAATTCCTCCTTCTGACTACCCATGACCTAGAATTTGAGCCTCATGTCCTCTTCTTCGTCATATTTCTGGCCATACCTCAAGAGGATTCCACATTTTATACCTTGTGGTTGCCACTTTTTATCAACCTATTTTTGCACAATGAGCCTTGGTTTCTTCATTCTATCATCATCATCTGCTTGGCCTATCATCTACTTTCACTTATGATGAGTGATCCTATTAGCTAGACTCTTGCCTTCTTTATGTCATGATTAGATCCATCATGACTAAAACCATTTTCTATCCTTTATACCATTCATTCCTCCAAGATGAGTTTCCTTTAATCTCTTTTCAGACTCCTTAACTTAGAAGTATCCTTCACGCTCATTAAATTACATGAAGGGTCATCTACCCAGTATAAGTTTACCCTTTTTTTTGGACAGGGATAGACTAGTTACAAAAAAGGAATACCCTTGTCTACTATGGTTATGAGGTTCTCCCATGTATACATTTCTCTCTTGTTTGGGCTTGGAGGAAAACTTTTACCAAAAAGGAACTTATAAAAAGAGAAGGGAGGAAACATTTATTTCCATTAGTCATCAAATAGAAACATCCTTTGCATCACCCTTGAACATGGCACCTATCTATTTCACTATCTAACAATTGGGTTTTAGCTTTCCTAAGAGTTGTACCTTACATGTGAGTCTGCCTACTACTCCAATTGGTTACTCTTCCAATCATGTGGAGCATGAATCGATGCCCCCTGGTTTGTTGCGTGATATCATCTGGTGCTCATTATTTATGCCGCCAAGTCACTTTTGTGTTGTGTCGCTATGTGTTCAAGGAAATTCTTAGCCTGTGTCGACCATATACAGTAGCATATTGACCTTTTTGAGTCAACAATCCATTTTTCAGTTGTACGTCATTGCTTCATGAATTCATCCATACATCACATCAACCTGGTTCATTCCATGACGATTGATGTGGGATACATTAAGGCCCTCCTTCAATGGACCTTCAACTATCAACTTCATCTCATTATCCAAGAGCTTGATCTAAGAACTGGTAGTAACTTGGAGCTTGCAGCCCTCACTGGTAGGCTTCCTCGTGATCGATAATGGGTTTACATCATTGGATCATGTTGGTCGAGTTCACTGGTGTTTGATGTTAGCTCATTTATTCACACTTGGTGGACTATACTAATACCTTGGGATCCATTTTCCTCATTGGTGGATTCCCTTGCATTTGTTATCGGTTTACCTCATTGGCTATTAATCAGGTGGTTTCTACCATGTTCGACATCAACTCTTGAATTTGCATGATGTAGATTTGTACCATCGGAATTTTGTTGAGGACCCTAGGTTAGGGACATCTCACTCTAATATGGCACCCTTCCTAGGCTGCATTGGAGTTATGTATCATTTATGTACTTGGAAGGCTACATGTGACACTTCTTTGTCTTTCATGTGTCCATAGTCCTACTGATGTATATTGTGACATAGATTCACATTGTATTTTCTAGTGGCTATGTTCTATCTATTGAGTCACATGGATCCACTCTGTATGTCTTCATGGCCATGTTCTAGCATTTCATTTCATGGATCCAGAATGTATTTTATGGTGGCCATGTTTAATATCTTTATGAATAAGCATGGGTATGCCCACCTCAAGGATGTTATCAGTAGAATTGAGACTTTAGCACTTAAGTTCCTCCGATCAAGCTTTGTATTTTTGTCTCCTTCTCCCATTTTATGCTTTGAGTATTATTGTAATGCATTTAAGCCATCAATTTCTCTTTTGACCTCATGCATTAAGGGGCATCTATTATAACCCTATTCTCCACTCCATTATAGTGAGAGAAACCCAATATCAACTTACCTCAATTGTTTGGCTAGAATGCATCCCCTTTCACCTTTTCTTTTACTTATGTGATATTTATCCCATATTAAAAGGGTGAGATTACATAAGTGAGAAATTTCTCATAACTATTTTTACAAAATATTATAATTATGAAATAATAATTATTTCCTAATTGAGAAAATTGAGAAATATCTCATAATTTTGAAAAATATTTCTAGAGTTTGTCATCCCAAGGAGATCAAATTGACCCACTTATGTATGAGTTGGTTAGGGATCCATTATTGTAGAAGTTTCCTAACTTCTCAAGCCCCTAGGTGTCTACATATATTCTCCTGGAGGATAGAATGAGCTTATATAATCTCACCAAGAGGAAAGGGGATATGATCTAAGCATTGACACTATAGTGCGAGAGCTCTGCTGTATTGGGAAAGGAGATCATACTACAAGCTTGAGTATATGATCTCCTTTGTTGGAAGGTATACATTTGTTGTACTTCCATTTTGGATTAATAGAAATTCATGTTCCTTGTATTTATGTGCTTGCAACAATAATTTTTACTATTTCTATGATTTTTTGAGCTAATTATCTTTCGAGGAAGATTTCTTATTGTCCTTGAGTGTCTGGGGTTGTGTACATGTGTTGAGATCAAGTGTGGATGAAGCAGATTGTTCGAATGGAGCACTGGGATTTTGCAATGAACTCAAAACGCTTCACTAACTTGCGAGGAGGTCAGGTGAATGCTTATTCATTATAGCATCTAGAAATGTTTGTATGTTGCATGTGTGAGCATTGGGTTGGGATTTATATATCTATCCATTAGTCATTTTTCCTTTTGTTGTCTGGTGATCCTATTTGGGCACAAGATCACGAATCAATAGCTCCTTGCATGATTCATTGCAACATAAGGGTTGTAAATATAAACCTCCAATCAAGAACTTGTATATATTAGATTGAAATTTTAACCAAAGACTCAAGAAAAAAAGGCTAAGGAATGTGAGTGAAAATATGAGATGCAAATTAAAAAAGTTAGGAACAAAGGACATCTATATACCCCTTCAACAATACATAAATTTGAAAGAATTATTCATGTAACCATGGGATTCAATACAGAACCCATTAACTGGAGGAAAGACCCCACATATTAATGACATCTTAAAAGAACAAAAATTCCAAAACTTTGATGGTGAGAGTTAACACACTAACATAAATAAGGTTCATACAAAAAATCAATTCCTAGATTGCAAGTATGATTTAAAATGAAGATAAGTACAGTTATAGTAATATTGTAGTAAGGAAAAAAAATGGGTATGATTTGAGGTATATTACATCAGTATTCGCAATACACATATTATGTTATGAAGATTCTTTCACTTGGGGGTTTGGTTTCAAACTTGTAGTTCATTTTTAGATTCTACATCGAACTAGGACCTCACATACACCAATCGACAGTTAAGTTATCATTGTCCACTAGCATGATAGGTTTCTTCCAAAATGTTGAATATCCTAACATAATTTCTCTTGATTTAATCATAGGGTCCACCATCTCAGCCACATTTACCGTCACCTTCCACTTGTACATAGTAAGAATTATATTGGTCAATAGAGCTTTTAGCTACATGGATTACTGCATTTAGTCATTCTCGTCACACTATCAACATCCATGACCATTTTCTCCATCCTAGAAACCATTCATTTGCATGACGTTTGAAGCTAAGTTACATCTCTCTTCTTCATATTCTTACTTACCACCTCCTTCCATGCCATCATTATTTTTCGATTGTCATGAATGCAACACCGCATTCCACATGTGGCCTACCATCCCTCCACATTGCATTAGACCATTTGTGCTAAAAAAACCATTTCATTCACCTCACACAGATACTAGCCAATGGGGAACCCGCCCTCTATAGATACCCATTTGCATAATTAAGAAAGACACCATACCCTTGGGGAAATTGTCTCGATGCTTGTACATCCAAAACCACTTTTAAAATTATTTTTCCAATCATAAAAATATTCTTTTTGAAAAGGGTTCTCACTCATATTTTTATGTCAATTACTTGAATATAGTCCCTAGCCACCCTTGGTCAAAGCTCACATCCTACTCACCTCACATCCAATCAGTGATCACCATTTATTCACTCATCCACTATGATATCCAAAACATGCATATACCTCCCCAGGAAATCCTCCCAACCCTAGGAGTGTAGCCTTTAATTTTTTTTGTTTTGACTACCACCACTCATATTATAGCTCCAACCTTGGGTAGTTTTTAGTATCCCTCCTATATTTTTGACCTATATTATAACACCTTTGGCCCATCATGTTGCAATACCTACCTTAGATTCATAAATATCTCCTAGAACCATTTTCCATATAGTTGGTGGCTCTTTTTTATCGACTTCAACACTCATATTCTAGAGTCGATGCAGTACCTTGGTTGGTCCCCACCATTTTTTTACAAACCTGGGTGGAACATTTGGAAATCACATTTCCCATTGATTTCATTGACCCCCCTAATGTTTGACACTAGCACATTTTTCCACATCAATGGTATATCGTACATTTTTATCGGTGTTCTCTCATTTAGTTTAAGACCGATGTTTCCAGATTGCACCTCCTTCAACAATGCTTCGTATCTCATGCATGGGGGAATCTAGTTCAGTCTATTTGACAAAGATGCACTTGAGGGAAAAAGTATTTGGGATGTGGAAATGGGATCTATTTGCATCCATTTTCCTATCCTTTATTTACCCTTTTTGACTCTCAAGGCCATACTTTATCACTATAATAACCACTATCAACCTAAGTATGTCTCTTTTTATATGTCATCCTTATGATCTAATTCTACTTGTAATTTGGCATGAGAACTACTCCTTTAGGATATTTTTATCATAAAAATAAAAAATGGGTTGTTTTAGGGTATGTGGTATGTTGAGATGTTATAGGATTACACCTTATAGTTTTGCCTCACCAAGGATGGGACAAGGACTTGATAAATGTTGTTGATACATGCAAGACTTATTTTGGATGCACTCATCTCCTTTAATCAATAATGAAAACAAATATGGAAAAGTATTTGTTCAAAGCTAGTTCAATCGATGAAGGATATATTCATGGACAGTGTAATTGAAGTATTTAGGATTTTCCATATAGGAATTATTGTAATTTGGAAAAGTTGTTGCAACTTTTTCCCAGCCATGGAAATTGTTATCAACCTATTAATATGTATTCTCAATTTAGATTACACGAGAATCGATATATTCTCGTGATGATATTATCTATGTAATTTGAAATTATAAAAATTCATGATCTCTACCTGTGAGAAAACATATAGATATTGGTGTATTGCACCAAAAATTTTGCAACTCTCAAGGGCTCCTCGACTCAAATTATCAACCCAGGGTTTGTACAAACTTACAGGTGACAATGCTATATGCACAGTAGGTTAGATTCTACTTATGCCACCTTCAATCATCACATTAGATCAAGGTGTTCAAATACCTTTCCTCCTACTAAACTATAGTGAAATCTTGTTGATGAAAGCACAATTGAGAACTAACTCTACCTATGAAAGTGAAAATGCCATTTTCTCAACTTGTAGATGCTAATTAATCATTTCATGAAAGGAAAGGGGATAATATATTTGCAGAAGGAAATCTACTCTATCTTGCATGATTCATCAAATCAGCAACATAATTTCATGTATCACTAATCTATTTCACACTTTATTGAAAATCAAAAATCTAACTTGCATCGTGCTTGTGATGGAAAAACACTAATTCTACTATGTTTTGTAGTGATGAAAAGGAATGGTTGGAGTGGTCTAGTAGCTTCTCTTGATCATTAAATAATAACTTGGGGTCATTATTCATCTTGAATGAGATAAGGTTGAAGTGGGGATAAAAGCAAGTGAAAACACGTTGTGCTACAGGCCTGCTACAGGTGCTGCTACAAGAGGTTTTTTATTTCTACAGGAGGACCTGTAATGCTACAGAAGGAGTTCAGAGAGACATTTTAAGATGTATATGATGTCATGAGGGAATGAAGAGGTATATTAAGGTCAAAGGGAGTGAAGGAAGGTTGGGGAATCCTCTTATCCAATACCGGGACCTCTCAAAGGTCTGTCTTGCACTAGGATGAATGCCCACAATGTCCTAAATTTCCTAGGCTAAGTAACTATGGAAACAAAGTTTTGGGTGAAGAATTGAGGGATGGAAAGAGAATATGAGAAGTCTAAAATATAAGTGAAAGAGGAAACCTTCCCTGTAGATCAACACGCCCTACAAACAACCATATACATACATCCATTGACCATTAACACAATGATATAAACTATGATGAAAAAGATGAGTTGAATTTGAATAAAATCTATTTCATGCCATAACACTACTATGATAATTGAACTGAATCCTAAGTTACAAAAATTAAATAAGAAGAAGGACAACTAAAATTTTTCTATTTCCAAGAATTCATAAACACAATGTTTTGGGGCTGATATTGTGAATCCTTCCAATGATTCTCCCATAAGAGAGGTGATGTAGAATATTGCAATCACAAGTTTTGTATAGCTTAACCTCTACTGTAATGAATGAAGCTATGAAATTCTTAGAACCAAGAACAAAACAAAATTAAAAAAGAGGGATCAATGCCTCTGGGTTGGACCCAAACCCAAGGGTCTCAAACCTCTAAAACTAACTCAGATGTAGCTGAATAACAAACTTCTCATTATCAAAAAGTAAACATAGCATACATCACATGAAAGTAAAAATAACAATGTCAACCTCTAAGCTCAATAGCTACACCTAGCTGAATCAAAACTTTGAATTGTAATGAGATTTTCAACTTGTTTATTTATACAAAAGGGTATATGATAGCAGCTCCCTAGAAAATAGGAGTGATTCCCTCCTTGATCTCAGAAATGGTATGTTTGATCCCTCTTTAGCTTCACTTGCACTAGGAGTTACTCGGTTGTCAATAAATTCAAACTAGTGAGAGAGGATGTTCTGATCCCAAGTCGAGTTAGGGAATTAAGGAGGTGGACAAACCCCCTAGATTCTCTCATTCTTGTCTCCATCAAGCCCCTGCATAGTAAATGCCTAAAACATTCTTCTTTTTCCTTCAATTAAACCACATTAGGCCACATACTATGACAAACACATTTTACTCTTCTTACTAAGCATATTGTTAGGCGAGGCAGTGACTCCTTCAAGCAAAAATGATTCGTATATATTATTCCATCAAGTAGGTCTTCATTATATACAGGAGGGAGAGATTGTTCAGTTCATCTCCCGATGACTGTTCATATTACTTCTTTATATATTTACACATATTCACCCAATCATGAGGATTAGGTGTCAACATTCCCCCACTTAATCTGAAGGGATGTTGGTGAGTCCAAGCATCGGTCTGAATCGCTCAAGATTTTCTTCCAAGCGCTTTGGTGAAGATGTCTACAATTTGCTCATTTGTGGAACAATGATGGAGATGGATTGTTTTGGCCTCAACATGATGTCGAATCAGATGATATTTAGTATTGATGTGCCTTGTTCGATCATGGAAATTTGGCTTCTTGACCAACTTTGTTGCAGAGGTATTGTCAATCATGAGTGGAGCTGATTGTACTTGTTTTACCCACAAATATTCAAGAATTTTCCTGAGCCACACAATTTCTTTTGTTGCTTCAGCTGCTGCCATGTATTCTGCTTCTATTGTGGAATCTGCTAGAACTGATTGTTTGTGTGATCTCCAGGATACAGCTCCTGATCACGGACTCATGCATATCCTGAAGTAGATACCCCAGTTTCTTTGTCTCCATCAAAGTCTAAATCAGAGTATCCAATCAAGCTGAAGTCATCCACCTGTGTATACTTGATTCCAAAGTCTTGAGTTCCCTTCAAGTACCTTAGAACTCTTTTTGTAGTAGACCAATGTCCCTCACAAGGCTTTTGTGTAGACCTGGAGAGAATTCCAACAGCAAATGAAATGTCCCTAAAAAGGTCTAGTAGTAGTTAGGTAGTTGAGACTTCCTACAAGTTGTCTATACTTTGTTGCATCCTCAAATTCTTTTCCTTCAATAGATGTGAGCTTTAAGTTTTGTTCCATTGGAGTAGTAAGAGGATTGCATTCTGTCATGCCAAACCTGTTCAACAAATCTCCAATGTATTTCTTTTGAGAAAGAAATATCGACTTTGGATGTTGGGTTACTTCAATGCCAAGATAATAATGAACATAGCCCAAATCAGTCATTTCAAAACCTTTCCCCAATTCCTTCTTTATGGATGCAATGTAGCTTTCATTGTTCCCTGTCATCAAAAGATCATCTACATATACCACAAGATATACAACTGTTTTTCCAACTTTCTTGACAAATAAAGTTGCATCATCAAGATCATAATGTTTGAAATTGAGTTTCAGAAGATGTACAGTTAGTTTTTCATACTAGGTTCGCAGTGCTTGTTTGAGGCCATACAAGGACTTCACAAGTTTGCATACTTTTTGTTCATGTCCTTTCACAGAAAATCCTTCAGGCTGAGACATAAAAACATTCTCTTTTAGATCTGCATTTAAGAAAGCATTTTTACATCCATTTGATGGACTTTCCAACCGTTCTGAGATGCTAGTGCAAAGAGTGTCTGAATGGTAGCCCATTTTGCTGTTGGGGCAAAAATCTCCTCATAATCGACCCCTTCCTTCTGTGCAAAACCTTTTGCCACAAGCCTAGCTTTGTGCTTGTCAAGTGAGCCATCAGCTTTATACTTGTTCTTGTAGACCCACTTGCAGCCAATTGGTTTGGTTCCTAATGGAGGATCAACCAGCTTCCAAGTGCCATTCTTTATGAGGGCATCATACTCCTTTTGCATTGCTTCTTTCCATTCATCATGAGAAGCAGATTCTTTGAAAGAAGTTGGTTCAAAATCTGTAGACAAGTTCAATTCACAATCATAAGAAACATCCATATCAATAGGTGAATTAGATTCATCCACATCACCTCCATTTTGTTGGTTTGAATTTCTAGTTCCTGTCTTTCCAACCTCATCAGGATGGACACTTTCAACTGTCTTTGTCAGCCACTTTGGGGGACCTTTTTTAGATGGTCCAAGCTACTCCATTGATTGAGTTGGGACTGAATCAAGATTGAGTCTCCCAATTCTATCAATCACATCACTTAAAGCATCATCCGTTGTTGGAGTTTCATGCGGGGGAGAGTGTTCTTCAGAAGAAGATTCCACATGTTGATCTAGTATAGGAATCCCCCCTTCAAGACGAGGAATCCGATTATCAAATTCTTGAAATGATTTTGCTTTTGCAAACCTATCCAAGCGATCAAGTTGTCGCTCAACAACATTGTCAATTTTGGATGATTCAAGAAAAATTACATCTCTAGATACAACAAACTTCTTATTTACTTCATCATAGAGATGGTATGCTTAGGAGGTGTTTGAATACCCCAGAAAGATACACTTATGAATTCTAGCACCAAGTTTGTTTTTATGTACCTTTGGTATCAAGGCATAACAGGTGGAACCAAAGACCCTGAGATGCTTTACCAAAGGAACATGTCCATACCAAATTTCATATGGAGTCTTGTTTCTTATAGCATTAGATGGACATCTATTCTTTATATATGCAGCACATAGAAAAACATCATCCCAAAGCATTATCTTTACATTTTTTAAGAAGATCATGGATCGTACCATATTTAAGATTGTCCTATTCATTATTTCAGCTACACCATTTTGTTGGGGATTATAAGGCACAGTTGTTTGATGTTTGATCCCATGGTGGTGAAGATAGTTTTCAAATTCATTTGATGTGTATTCTTTCCCATTATCAGTGCGAATAGACCCAATATGAGATTGTGCATCATTTTCAATCCATTTATGAAAATTCTTGAATGTTTGAAATGCATCAAATTTGTTCTTCAATAAATAAGCCCAACACATTCTGGTGTAGTCATCAATAAATGTCATGATATATTTATTTCCATTTGCAGAAGGAACAGGCATTGGACCACATAAATCTGAATGAATGAGTTCAAGTTTTCTATGTGCTCTTGAATTTGAATCATGAAAAGACTGTTTGATATGCTTTCCTAAAATGCAAGCATCACATTGCTTAAGTTTCCTAGGAATTGTAGGCAAACCAACAACACCATTTTTCTTCAATAAGCAGAGACTGTCATAGTTCAAATGTCCAAATCTAGCATGCCATAATAAACTTGATGGAGGTGCACCTTCTTCATGATGAGAATTGTATGAGAAATGTTGTGCACGAGCAGAGGTTCCTTGCAGCTTGAGAAGCCTTTCTTCTCCTATTCCCCTCATGACAAGTGAGTGGTTAGATGCTTTTCTTACCTCAAGCTTTCCATCAAACATATGAATGGAGTGACCTTGCTGGCAGATGTGGACCAAGGACAACAATTTTCTCTTGAGCTGTGGGAGATATAGAACATGATGTAGAAGAAAGTCTGGAAGACCAGGTAGTTTAAGCCTGATTGTGCCAAGCCCTGATGGCTTGATTTTTGATTGGTCTACAAAGTATACTTCTCCATCAACATTAGTCGTAAAATCTTCAAAAAAATCTTTTCTATGAGTCATGTGGCAGGTTGCTCCTGAATCAAGCAACAAATCACTTTTCCAAGAAGCAAGTGAAGCATTAAATAAATCTTCATTTACTCCAATGTTACATTGTGCCACAACATAGTGAGCAGATTCAGGTGCTTTACCTTTGTCTATATCATCAGTTTTACCTTTCTGTTGGTTTCTTTTCTGTTCAATTTTGTCCCATGGTAGCTTGCATGTAGAGGCATCATGTGATCCATTTCTTTTGCAGCGTATGCAGTGTAGATCTGCCTTTTCTCCTTGAGAATGTCTGCCCCCCCTACCTCTGAAATATCTTCCTCTTCATCTTTGACCACCTCTTCCTCTTGAAGAATCTTGAGCAGGATGCTTTTCTTTATGAGCAAGGCACACAGCCTCTTTAGAAGATTCAGGGGCTGTCTTCTTTCCAAAATCTTTCTCTCTTTCAACAAACGTTTTCACAAGAGAGTCAAAGGTGATATCTTTGAGATTACGATTTGTTTGCAATGACTCAAGATAATTGGAGTAAGTAGGATAAAGTGCCTTGAGAAAAGTGATAAGAGGAATATCCAATTCAACCTTAGTGGATTTGATATCATTCGTTATAGACTTTACTTTAGATGCAAGAGCAAGAGGATCATTATTTTGCAGTTCAAGAGTGAAGAGTTTAATCATGAGTTGAACAACTTCAAGTGCAGAATGTGAGTCATAGAGTTCTTTCAACTTTTGTAAGGCTTCAAAGGTAGTTGAATATGACGAAATATGACGACTCACCTCTTCATTTACAGATGCTGCGATTAATGCATAAGCTTTGTTGTTCTTGTTTTCCCAAATGACGAGCTCTTTGTCTGAGGTAGCCTGTACTCGTTCATTGTCTCCATCTCCGACACACACTCCTTTCCACAACTCATTGAAAATGAGGGTGTGTTTTATCATCCGGGATCATTCAGGATAGTTCTCCTTGCCAGTGAGAACTATTCCCACCATGGATATGATTGAATTCATTCTATAAAAACTGTGTACAGTGGAAAAAAAATTGCTCTTCTAGTGATAAAACAATTTTCACTTGTTGTGTAAAAGGAAAAAAAATGCACTGTAGTTTTAAAAGCACTTTATTATGGCGGAGTCTTCAAAACACTTTAAATGAAAATTGATTTATAAAACATTTCCCAGAGAAATATTCATATCAGTAATGCACTGTCAAAAATTCTTTTTCAAATCAGCGCCAGAACAAGTTCTCCACGCTGTACATGACCATATAATTGGACAACCAAACGAGCCATTACATTACCACATGGTTTTTTTTCAACTCACGTTGGTTTGGCAAAGAAATTCTACTTTGCCAAAACATTCTCAAATAAATTTCCCATGAATCTGCAACTCTGAACAGAAAAATACGAATTGTTAGTCAACAAAATGTTGACCAATGTTTCACTACAATATTATCATCCAGAAGCAACAAACTACTGTTGAAATCATCGCGCACAATCTGAAAAAGCTTTTATAGCTTCAGTACACTGATTGTTCAGGAATCTTGTACTCTTTCTCACGGAGTTCCTTCGCATTGCAATTAACTTCCTCCAATGCTATGGCTTCTTAATATTAGAATTTCACAAGAAGCATTTCATGTGTTCATATGTTGTATGTCAAATCAAATCCAATGAATATTCATGGCAAAAGCATGCTCAACTAATGAATAAAAAGTCATATATGCAGGTTCGAATAAAATGCATATGCATACGCAGGTTCAAATCACTTGATACCAAATGAACCACACATTGACTTCAACGCAGGTCTGAGCACATGTCAGAATAGTGTGATACCATATCAGAACAGCATTAATACAACAGCGTGAATACGATATCAGAACAGGGCAGCGTTAATACAAAAGCGTGAATACCATATCAGAATAGTGTGAATACCATATCAAAACAGCGTTATTACAACAACGTGAATACCATATCAAAACATCATTAATACAAAAATGTTCAACTTATGCCATTAACTTCAACGTATAGCCAGAAACTTCAACAAATTGCCAAATAAACTTCAACGCATAGCCATACCAACGTAAATATCATGATTGCAAGTCGTCCAGCTGATCTCAAGGGCATTCAACTCAGCGATTCAGAGGATTTTCAAGTCTGTGGTTGTCAGATCAGAGAATTCAGAGTAAATTATGGCAGACAGAGTGCACAGGGGCAATGGACAATGGACAAAGAGCAGTAGGCAGAAGGGAGTTACAACTATTTTGGGAACTTGGCTGTGATACCATGTCAGGCCAGGAAGTAACTCCTTAAAGCAAAACTGATTCGTATATATTATTCCATCAGGTAGGTCTTCATTATATACATAAGGGAGAGACTGTTCAATTCATCTCCCGATGACTGTTCATATTACTTATTTATTTATTTACATATATTCACCCAATCATTAGGATTAGGTGTCAACACATATTATAACCAAAAATGTGAATAAATGTGAGAAAATGATAGTCTTAAGGCTGCAAGATGGAATAATGATATTCAATATATACTTATCACCCCTACTGAATGTGAGCAACCTCGTCATCCATGTGAAGCTATTTCATGGCCCTGGTAGCCTCTACTATCACCAAAAAATTATCACCTAGCCATTTCTAACTAGGTGGATCAAAATACACCATGCAGGATTAACTTTACCATAGTAAAATCACTTTTGTTGTGGAAAATAATTCAATAACCACTTTTATTAAATTATTTTCTTATTTAAATAAAAAACCCCATGAGAACCATTAAATAAATCATTATTTATTTAATTTTCTCTAGGAATAATTATTAAATCATTGTTTAAATAATTATTCCTTGTCACATTTGATTAAATCCCCGGGAATAATTAAATATATCACTATTTATTTATTATTCCTTATTTCCATTATTGGAATAATTGTTAAATCATTATTTAATAATTATTTCAATTTCACACCATTCTTAATCCTCGCAAAATAATTAATAAATCAGTTTATTTGTTAATTACTTCTAAATAAATATATTTAACCATTTTAAATATCTTCTCCCTCTCCAATAAATATAATAAAGTATTCCAAGTGGTTAGATCTTGATTTGGTCAATATTATTTTATTATTCTCCATTTTCGAGATTAACTCAATACTTTGTTATAAATATGAGGGTTTTCCATTCATTCTTCACCATGATCATTATCATCATCACCATTATCGTCCCTTTTTTTTGGAGCTCCCATTTGAGTTCTTCACATTGTTTAGATTTTTCACATATTGAGAGGAAATATCGTTTACTAAAGCATCAAGAACATCAAAGGACCTATCCCACGAAGGGAGATTTGCAGACCCTTTTTGTAGATCTCCTTCACGAGGTGTTTTCCAAAAAGAATTTATTCAATTAAAGTCTTTCCATTTGGGTTATTGCATTGGATATATTTACTATTGTTTGCTATTCTGGATCGTATATGTTTTTGTTATATTTTTATCCATTTTTATTACAAATCTGCATCATATGCATCCATCACATTTTTTTTAGGGTCACTTGTCACCTAGTGACTTAAGTAAAAAAATTTGGTACACCTTCTAAGAAATTTCCCACTAACAAATGGCGACTCTACTGGGTTTCGAATTACATTTTTCGTCAACAAATGGTGACTCCAATGGTGTAATAATAACGTTCTTGGGTGACTGAAGTTTCAGTAAATTTCAAGGTTTTCTACAACTATTTTTAGCCTCTTAATTTCTATTTATAGTATTATTTCCTTTTTTGTCAAATTTTTGGATTCTGGTGGTTTTCTGGTTCTTTCCACAGGTCACAGGTACCAGCCGAATAGGAGACAGAAAAATTTGTGCGAGACTGCCAACCGAGATTCTGGGATAAAACACACTTTTCATCCCCTGATCTACATTCCAGAGCACCCTATTTGGCCCAAAAACTTTGTTTTACATTGTTTCAGTTCAATACCTGCATTTTAGTATTTTTCCAGAAAATTTTCATAACTTTTTTAGAATTGCCAAGAGTGTTGTCTATAGGCTTTGTTGGGTACTTCACCTCTATTTTCAATCTCCCCTAGGCCTAGATACACTTAGTTTGTCTCTTTGAGGAAGGAAAAATCCCCCAGGATTGAGAGTACACCTCCAAATTGTTAGGAAGAGATTGGCTAAGTGAGGAGTCTAGGGTTTCAACATTTTCAGCCATTGATTTTCCAAGTCTGATCCATTACCTTTGACCAATTTTGGGTAGGTTTCTTTTAGCTTTTCTCCCTTTATAGTTTGGGTTTTCCTTTCCCCCCTTAGGATCTCCTTGACCATCCTAGGTTTTAGAGCTTCACACCTATCCTTTGCAGCATTTTTCACCTCTGATTTTTGCTATTTATCAACTCCATTTAGACCATATTAGTGCCTAAAGATCTCAGCCCCTTGACATTATATCTTTTAGGCTTTTTTATGTGTCTTTGAGTAGCTTTTTTTCCCTCTCTTTGTTAATTTCTTAGTAACCCTTGTGGGTGGCGTTTTGTGTTTTTTGATTGGCTGTTTATTTTTTGTCATTTTCATATTTTAGATTTTAGGCTACTGTGGAAGTTTTTTGATTCATGATCCAGATTATCCACAGTTTTCAGTTCATTCTGCCAACGTTTCAAACCCCAAAGGGGGTCCATCATCAGGACAAATAAGAAAGAATAAGAATGAGAGATTATTGAGAGAGAAGAACAGTATTTCAACACTTTATTTTCAGCAACACATGGCATCATAAAACATGTTCAATTAACTCATACACTTGACACATTATTGTCACACACTCACACCCTAAGCGAACATGAGCTTAGTTAACAACGCCAAGACAAGACTTGAAACACTATACCTTAATAACTCAACACACATAGAGTAAGCTCACTTGGGCACTAGGACGAAACAATATTTGTAGTGTAGGTGTAGGATTAGTGGGGTAGGCTTCCAACAACACCCATCGATCACTTTCATTGAGACATATAATTTGACATATTAGGGAGCTTAAAATCATTCACCATCCCACGGTCCAAAGCCCAAGTGCGTGCAAAACCTAAATCAGAGGGGATTAGGCTAGGTCATCGTGTGAGCAGTTCTCATCAGGGTTACCCAACCTATGGCAAGGAATCTCGTCCATTGGTTGACTACCAATAAGCTCAAGAATTTACCACCCCCATGGGATGAAGGTAACCATAGTGACCAATCTTAGGAAAACACCCTATAGGAATGGCTGTGGGAAGTAGTTGGTTCTCTACCCTACCTTTCTCTAAACAACTCTACTTGTGGGGATGAGATTCCGTCAAGTAAGAAGTTCTTTGGAAGGCAATATGAAATAGTAGATCTAGGATTGTTTGAGTATTTATATCACCTATAGGCTATAGATATTTTTATTTTATAGGACGTGTTTGCTTGTATTAGAGTAACATCATTAATATAGTTAGTTTACACTTGGCACCCCTACACTAGGTGTTTGCTTGTTGTTTTCTGCTCTTTTATTCCTATCATCACCCTTTATTCCTTAGATCATTATTTTCTTAACATCATTGATTCCCATAGGATTTTTTCACGAAGACTTAGAGGTATTCGCCCTCAGTTCCTGTTAGGACATATTACTCTTCCCCTTCGAGTTAGAGTTCACCCTCCCGGTCCTTCATTGAGTCATCATTCTGATTCTGATTCTACTAATTCATCTCATTCTTCCTTTGATTCTGTGTCTTCTCAACCTCATATCGCCACCATGTCAGGCACCAACATGGGTGCGGGAAACGAGGGTGGTAACCTAGGTACTAAACAGGGTACCCCCACTAGTGGAACCCCCACCGGTGTGGTCACTACTACTCTATTGCTTCCTTTTATGGCTGGTTTGAGTCTCCCCAATTTCAGCCAGCTCATCAATGATCCTCTTCTCCATGATCCTACTTGGTCATCTATGCCTACTAAACTCCCTTCAAACATCTGAAAGTTTAAAGATAATCCTAGAGAAGATTCCATTAATCATGTTTTCTCATTCCACATGTGGTGTTCATTAAATTCCATTACTGAAAACTCCATATGTCTTCATCTGTTCCAACGCACGCTCACTGGAGCTGCTGCTAAGTGATATCTTGATCAACCTGTAGCCACTTATTAAACTTTTGCAACTCTTTCCAAAGTTTTTCTTTCCTATTTCCAGTTACCTCTCCATTATGACACTGATACCGAATTATTGACTTCTTTCTATCAAACTTCTACCACCCGCCTATCTGACCATGTTCAGGAATGGCATAAAAGGAGTGTATATAGAGCTCCTAAATTCTAAGATCGTGTTTATATGGATCGGTTCCTTAAATCTCTTTTGACCCCCATTACTAAATATTTCACGTCACACTTCCCCCAATATGAGGAATATGCACTCCAAGTAGCCTTAAAATTTGATCTAATATACACCCAGTCAGGTTATGTTTACACAGTCATCCCTGATCTACCTCAGCCTAGTGCTATTAATGCACCAAGGCCATCTCATGTCGCGGATGGCATAGTTGGAACCATTTCACACCCTCAACTATATGCTCCACCTTTGATGAGATATGGTACACCTTCGGGAGGGACCATTTCCTCTTGAATTTATCCCTCCCTTAATACTCCACATGGAAACTCTTATCCAGGCCCCAACATGCAATATGCATATCCCCATCCACATCAACAAATGCCAGGGCCATTTGTTGCACTTCTTGTTTATCCCAATGCTGCCCCTTCTCCTTATTATTAGTATGCACTTCTTAGCGCTACATTCCCTCTAGCACTAGCCCTCCATCCTGTCTGGTACCAGTGCCCCAGCCCCCTGTGCCTGCTCCCCCCTACCATAGCAGCCACCTCCTCCACAAGGTAAAGTGTATGCTCAGCAGAGCAAACCCAATCCCCCTAACCCCAAGAAAAGGAAGAAGGCGAAGGGTAACTAGAGCCAACAATCTTAAGGTAATCAAGGAAACCAGGGTCCTCCACCCAATTCACCTCAAGGTCCTCAGCTTAATCCCATAACCTAGCAACAAGGTGGTCAGCCCAAGCAAAACAAGGGTCTTCACATGAACAAATATTGTGCCTATTTTATCATATATGGAAATTATACTCATGAGTGTCCCCTTTTACCTCAGATGCATCAAGTATGGGAAGCTCAAGTAGCTGCTTCTTGAGGATCATAACCCATCGCTCATCCTCCTACTCTTTCTTCATCTCAACTGGCAGTGCTTACCAATCCTTTTCCTCACCAAGAATATATGGCTACCCAAAATACACAAGGTTAGGAAGCTCAGCTAGCTCCACCATCTGGTCACCATGATTATTAGATTCTTATGATGAATTCTGATGAGGTCAATACTGAGAAATTCAACCTTCAGACTCAATTACACAAATACAACAAGCCATCCGCTAAGTCGGCGACTAAGTCCCAACCCCAATTTTCCTCTGAGCCTCTGTCGTCATTCACTAGTACCTTAAAAATCCCTCAGCCTAAGGGTGAGGTTATTCCCAAGATCCCCAAATGTTCATTACATCAAAACGTTGCTTCTGCTAAAGTCACCCATACCTCAGCCTAAGGGTGAGGTTATTCCCAAGATCCCCAAATGTTCATTACATCAAAACGTTGCTTCTGCTAAAGTCACCCATACCTATAGCATAATATATGACTTGGCATAGTCTCCTGGTGTCATGTCAACACTGGAATTCCTTCAGACGTGCCCATTCAAATGGAAAGATATAATATTTTCTTTGCTTGTAGTGGATCCCCAATACGATCATATGATTGTATTTCATTTTGATTAGTCGGAAATTCTACCCCTACCTTCATTTGTTACATTTCAAATACCAGTCACCATTAGAAACGCGACTATTCAACCCTGTATCATAGACGAATTCACCTCCACCTGTGTGATGGATATTAGTGTTTGGAATCAACTTGGTTCCCCTGACCTATCCCCATCTCCCATCAATATTCGTGCATGGGATGGTCATCCTTCACAACCCCTTGTCTTGTTTTATAATTTCCTAGTCACGATTATCGTCAAGACTGTCTCTATTGACATTGAAGTCATAATTGTACCTATGCCATGTCAATTTTCACATGTGTTTCACCGTAATATGAGATTTCCCCACAATCGAAATATCGTCATCGTTGATCAGTTGACATACTATGATCCCAAAGCCCAAACTTCACCTCAGTCCAACATTTCTTCTGTGGCTGACAATAAGACCGTCTCATCCCTCACCAATGTCTCTCCAGGAGTTTTTAAAGACTCCACTTTGCTTGGTGCTTATTATGGTCCACCACCTACCCCTTCTGAGCCTAGCTCATCCAGTGTTTTCATGCTCCAAGCATCACAGGCCGCCCACAAATGGTCTGGTATGCCTTCACAACAGACAACACCTCTGCAACCTGTTGTTCCTAACTCAACCCAACCTTCTGATACTACTCCTCAAGGACCTTTTCCTTCTGCTAGTATCTCTCCTAGTCCATTTCCGTCTAGAATTGTTCCCCCAAGTCTTAACCATCTTGGTGCAGTTCCTATAGGCCATTATCCTTCTAGTAAGATATCGTTCTTATTTCCCCCTTTGGATTTTATTCTACACATGTTATGGTTACACTGATTTCACCCAAAATTACCTTGGGGATCCTAGTCTGGTACATCGATCCTCCCGTAAACACTCCATCCAATCAAATTAAACCTTACACTTCTTTAACCCTAGTCCAATCTGTTGTTCCTACCCCTCCCTTTGTTTCAGTTCCACAACAACCTCAACAGGAGCCTACTCTTGTTGTGAAAGCATCTGGCAAGGGGGAAAAGCCTAGAAAAAGTGAACCAAAGACAAGGCACCCCCAACAACTCCAGCTCCTCCTAAGTCGCCAAATCCTATTCCTCCATGTGCTTTGTGTGATGTTTTTGGTCATGCCACCAATAATTTTCCTAAACTCCCTCATGTCAAGGATGTGGTCTCTGATACCTTCCTTGATTCTAACATTCCTGAGGTCCATGTCACCTTACCTGAGTTAGCTAAGAAGAAAAGATCATTATGCACGAATCACCCGTGTTCTTTGTGTTATAATTATGGGCAATATTCTTATTGTTGTCCCCATATCGAAGATTTTCATGATACACTTCAAGTGATTCACAAATTATAGGCTTTTCGTAGTGAGTCCACCTCCCCTATACTTGCAGATTCTAGTCCCAATCCTACACTGAAGCAAGGGATATCTCAATCACCCATTGTGATCCCTCCCCTGATGTCGAGATGATGGATAGTACCACTACCATTATCTACCCATTTTCATCCATGAGATCGATGCATTGGAACTCCCTTGATGTCTCCTACTATGATTCTATTGAACCTTCCTTGATGAACACCTCGGTATCAACATCGGTAGATATTCCATCTACTTGTCATATGTCTCCCACCCTTGATGATGCGTATGTGAACCTTGTCTCTCACGAAGATGCCTCAAGTAGCTCTTCTTCATCATGTGGTCCTTCTTCCTCTAGTCTGCCCATCTTCCATTCTGTTGAAGACATCATGGAAGTTATGACCACTCTTGATTATCCTTGGGATGATATGCACCATCATGCATATTTCCTTCCACAGCAAACCCATGACCAATATGATGTGGAGTCCAAAGACTTCATTCATGGTGAATTCGACTGGTTTAGAAATCACATTCCTGCACTAGATGCTTTTGAAGAGGGAAATATGGCTAACATTTCCCCTACCATAAAAATAAACATTTCGAATAAACTAGGGATCGAAGAAAATATTATCTTGGGGGTACAATGCACCCTAAAATAAATTGATGCTTACACCAAGTTATTCAAAGAATTTTGTGATGTTTTCACCTAGTCTTATTCTGAAATACCCGAACTTGATCCCGCCATTGTTGAACATCACATTGACACTTGGCCCAATTCCATACATGTCTACCAAAAGCAAAGGCGTATCCATCCTTCCAAATGTGAATTTATTAAAGCTAAAATCAATAAGCTCAAGCAGGTTGGTTTCATCTATCCCATTGAATACACCACATGGGTGTCCAATCCTATTCCCGTTCTCAAGAAACAAGGCACCATCCATGTCTACACGAACTTCCCTGATCTAAAAAAAGCTTTCCCCACAGCCTTCATAGGTTAGGTCATTGATTAGTTTGTGGGGCATGAGGTCCTATCCTTTATGGATGGATTCTCTGGATATAACCAGGTACATATCCATTATGGCGATCATCTTAAAACATATTTCACTAGTCCTTGAGAAAATTTCGCTTACAAGGTCATGCCTTTTGGTTTAAAGAATGTTGGTGCCACTTCTCAACGTTCCATGTCCCACTGTTTTCACAACTTGGCTCATATTATCCTTGCATATCTATACGATCTCACTACTCATTCCAAAATTCAATCGTAACACCTTCATGATTTATGTACTATATTTCTTCGATGCCGCAAGTATAACATTGGCCTCAACACCATAAATTATGTCTTTTGCATTCCTATCAGCCGAATTTCGTGATCCATTTTATCCAAATATGGTATCACTCTTGACCCACTCAAAGTTCAATCTATTCTTGAACTTCCTTCTCCTTGTACCCTTCGCCATTTACAAATCCTTCAAGGAAAATCTAACTTTCTTCATTAGTTTGTTCCCAACTATGCCACCACAGCTCTTGGATTCCTTAGAATCCTTCAATATAAAATTCCATTTGCTTTGGATGGGCAAGCTCAACAACCTCTCAATGCCCTCAAACATGCTCTCACTTCTACTCCCTTGATTAGTGCACCTAACTTTGAGAGGGATTTCATATTGTACATCTCTATATCCACTTATTCGGTTGTTGTGGTCCTCATACAAGAAGATTCTACAAGAAATGAGCATGTCATATATTATGTCAGTAATAACCTTAACAGTCCCCCTGTGTCCTATTTTCATGAAGAAAAGTTGGCACTGGCTTTCATGTTCTCTATTCAAAATCTTCAAAATTATATCCTTACGCATACCACCAAATTTGTGGCCAATTCCAACCCCATGGCTATCCTGTTGAGTCAATAGATCATTAGCAGGAAGTATGTCCATTGGATTATTATCCTTCAATAATTTGACCTTGAATTTTTCACACCCAAGAGTAAGAAAGTTTTAGCCCTTGCTAAACTCATTTCTGAATTTCCCACCAGTGTGCCTGATCCACTGATAAATGACGATCTTCTAGATGAACACTTGTTCATCATTACCTCAAACGATCCTTGGTATGGTGACATCCTTACCTATCTGCAAACCCATAAATTCAACCTCCCACCTCACTTGTGATGATCAATGACATATTCAACATCAAGCCCCTCGCTACCTCCTCATCAGTGACGACCTTTATCATCACGATATCGACATTATCCTTCATCATTGTCTTGCCCATGCTGAAGCTGAGAAGGTTCTCAATGCCTGCATATGTGGTGCTTTTGGTGGTCACCTCTCTAGAATGGCCACTGCGCAGAAAATCATGAGTTCCAGGTAATTTTGGCCTTATCTCTTTAGCAATTGTATTGAGGAAGTCAAACACCATCCCAATTTCTAACTATTCTACCCTAAGGCACAAGCTCCACCTGTTCCCCTTGATCCTGTCATTGTAGTCAATACTTTCTGTAAATGGGATATTGACTTTATGGAGTGTCGACCCCCATCTACTAATAACCACAAGTATATTATCGTGGTCATCGACTATTTTACCAAATGGGTTGAATCCATGCCAACGTTCAATAACACCATGACTACTGCAGCCCTCTTCTTCTTTAACCATGTTATCGCTTGATTTGGGGTTCCAAAACAATTGGTCTCCGACCATGGCTGACACTTTGAAGATGAGATATGGCATGAGTTATCCTCTCTTTTGGGCTTCAAAACATCAATATTCGTCGTCTTAGTACCCCCAAGGCAATGGCCAAATTGAAGCTATCAACAAGATCCTTAAGACTATGCTTCAACAGATGGTGAATAAACACAAGACCAACTAGAATTTAATGTTCTTCCCTACTTTGTGGGCCTATAAAACTTCTTGCAAGACCACCACCGAGTTCACTCCTTTCCACCTTGTTTTCAGAGAGGAGGCAGTCTTACCAATCGAGTGTGAAATCCCTTCCCTTCACCTTGCCATAGAACTCCTCCCAGACACCCAACCTTTAGAACAATGACTTATCATGCTTGAGTGCACCACTGAAGACCACCGTGTTGCACTACAAATCATCAAAGAAACCAAAAAACGCACCAAAGCTCAGGATGACTACAAAGTCCACCCTCGTACCTTCCATGAAGGCGACCTTGTTCTTGTGTATGACCAAGCTCATGATATCTTGGGGAATGGGAATTTTGAACCATTACGGCTAGGACCTTATATCATTCGTAAGCATTTGGGAAAGGGGGCATACATGTTAGAGCGTCCGGAAGGAGAAATCCTTCCCAGTACTCGCAATGTGCTCTACCTCAAGAAATTTTACCCATAGAATTTCCCATTGAAATGTGTGTCTCTCTTTCTTTCTCCTTGCATGTAGGTAGTTTATATTACCCACCATATTATACGTTATCTTATTGCATCTTTCAGATGGATCCATAATCCACACCTTATATCGATTATGCCAATGGTGTGAGTCGCTTCACCAGGAATCTAGCCTCGATGGATTGGGTCATTTTTACCCCCTTTCATTCATCGGTCCACTCCAACGATGTTTACATAGGATCTGACACCAATAACTAGGCTAAATATGATGATGTTATAGGTTTTTTAGTCAATTCCCTTGATCGTCGCATCCTTCACCTTCATGTTTGTTTTGATTCCTTGCCACTTGTCATGCAATTGAATGACATTTATCGTGTGCATAATCCGGTTCTATTTAGAAAATATTTATGAGTTAAGCTTTTTATGCATGAATTTAATTCCATTTTATTCAATCATGTTCCTAGAGACTAGAACCATTATGTAGATACCACTGTAAATAACATTCTAAAGTGGCATTTATCACATGTAAGAAGACATACATAAACAAATGGTGAACCATAATTGCCACCAAAAATATTCATAATCATAAATATGTATTGTCATACAATGTTCTGAGTCCACTACTCTAAATATGTCCGACATGCTCATTCACATGTTATCATAAAACAAAAATGGACCCACATATCCCTATGCCTAATCACTATCATCTAGAGGCTCCCAAGCCAATGACTCCATTCCCCCAACCCGTAGACCTTGTACTTCTTGACTAGCCATCGCAATGTATCACATGATTCCTCACCACTCTGAGGGAAGACTAGTGCACTCATTTATATACCAAACTTCTAGCTCATGCCACCCGCGCTCTGCAACTCGGTCTGTAACATGTCAAATCTTAATCGAAGATCCTCCAGTAGAGTATCACCACCTGATATTTGTTGTGATGTGGCCCCACCCTGATCTGCAGTCCCAGGCACCGTGGCTCATCCCATGTATCCTGGAGGCCTCACCGACGTTATATTAGCATACCACAAATTTTAGAAATAAGTACCACATATATATATTCCGTAACCTATAAATGCATCAAATATATAGAAACTGTCTATTACCATCTCGACCCGATGCTCGTCTTGGTGGAAGTAGTAAGCCAGGATCCCCTTGATAGTTCATGCCACTATATGGATAGTCATCTATGTACAATGGCATCTGGTCTCAATGATCGAAAAACTCTGGTCGGACCACTTGTCCGACTCCTCCTCCTCCACCTCGTCTTAGTAGCTGCCCCCAGCAGTGCATCCTAGGCTCCTATGGGCCCCCATCACGGATTTGTACATGAGGTCAAACAATGGGGATCTTCTCAAATAGGAGTGAGCATAATATTATCCCAAACAAATAGTTATCATTGGTCATCCATCCACATAGTGTCAACTTTCGTTTCAACGGCAACAGGATCATCCGGGCCCACCCATAGTAGGTCCCTCCCAGCAAACTCTCCACAAACATCAGCTTCCCTATAGTGATATGGTGGAAGGCATGACTACCCAAAATTGCAACACTATTGCAGTTGTAGCTCGTGTCTCAAGCCTCTCCAGGTCACTAATCTATATGGTTGTGCCCTTTTCACGACCCTGATACACGGTGGCAATCAAGAAACTCACCTATATGCCTCCCATGAGGCAACACTAGATGTATCTTCCCTACCACCCCCAAGGGGGGAAATCCTATTATAAAATATATTTCTTGGATCATGATCTTGATCCTTTTCCCTTGCACTAAAAAGGCCTCCTAATTTGGGTCTTATTAACTCACTATCCTCAACAGTAAGGTCTCACCATCACTCATCATAGGGTTATCTAAGAACTTTAGCACGCCATATCATGCCAACACCACTCTCACTGCTTGATTCATCTAAATCTTAGCATGAAGAGACTCCAAATCTCGTTCTCTGAATGATACCTTTAGTTCTACCATACCCACAAAATACCATTATGTTTTGTGAGTCCAGATTCAAAGGCATGCATGTCTAGTAATTAGCTTCAACTCACATCAAACCACTAATCATGCCCATCCTCTTAGCCCATAATGCAATTTTTTCTCTAAAAATTTCACTCGATTCACTTGTGGGCCTAGTTCCTCTCCAAAGCATAGAATAGTCCCCCAAAAGTGTGTTTTGACCATGAGGATGAGGAGGGGTTCCCCACAATGAACTAAAGCTCTAATATGAAAGTTTGATCCACCAAAAATGATAAGGTTAGAGCACCTACCTCCAACTTACAGATCCTGATCCCAATAGTCAGTGTGTCTGCAACGATATCAGAAAGATTTAGGACCTTCTCCTCCTCTCCAAATTATCCACAGCTCACTATGAAAATGAATTGGATTTGGGGGCAAAAAGCCCTTATATAGGAAAAACCCTAGTTTTTCTGTCACCCATTGCAACCAAACTGTAGCTTCGTTTAATGAACCGTCAACACCATTGGAAATCTCTCAACAATTTAAATAATGGGTCTCTCTTTGTTTTTGTTTTTGGTAATTTGGCACTTCACCAAGAAGCCATTTTTTCCATGAGGTCTCAATTTGCTACCTATTAAAACCAAATTTCTTCATTTAATCCACCCGTACATTGTTACCATTTTACCATTGCACTGGTTGACTCACATGTCAATTTTTTTCATGAGTAACCATCATTTACTCATGTTTTTATGGTCCCCTCTAGGTCTTGCCCCCCATGGAAGCATCATCGAGTCACCCTTGTTTAGAGCATCCAAGATGAGTCACCCTTATATTTATGGAGTCTTTTCTGAGTTCCTTTGAGTCTCGTTATAGTGTTTCATATGCCTTCGTGTCACATCCATACCATTTTATTCATATTTGGCCTCCAGCTCTACTCCTTTGTCTTTGTTGAAGCCCCGTTTGAGTCATTAATCATCCCCTCTGAAATCGAGTCAGTCACTTCCAAGTCAACCATCCCTATTATGTTCTGACAAGGGAAGTCATCATTCAACCACCCATCTTGTTTCCTTCCATCATCATCCCTGGTGTCAGTCCATTAGTCACTCTACTATGATTCCTCATGCCTTTGTTAAGGATTCCTTATTGCCTTAACTCTAGCGGGCCCTCTTCTGTCGACCTCAACACATTTATTCCAAAAGAGTGGTCTAGAGGGTGGTGTACCTTGGTTTCAACTTCCATCTTTGTTTGGTGCCTTAGATCAAGCAAAGGGAATCATCATTTCCCTTTAACTTGGTTGTTTCTCACGTGCTCGACACTAGCTCCTTATCGCATGATTGAGATTCATACACTTGATGGTTCGGTGATCCAGACGATTGTCCCAGTGATTCTCGGGTGTGTGTGAGATGTTCCAAACCTCATGAGGGGGTTGCACTTTAGGTAGCCCCCCACATGATCGAATGATCACAGATGTTGATCCAGCCTCAGATGCAGTTCTGCAGATGTGATGGGTTTAGTTTTCGTCGCTTGCAGCACCCACAACACACATGGCTGCTTCAGATGATCCATGCAAATCTTTAGAGACCTTTCCAGTTCAGCAGGGCTTGTTTGGATGTGATCCCCCCTCACCATGTCAGCTTGAGGAGAATTATGTCTCATTTACTCATATTTTATTGTATCCAACATCTATTGTATTGTTGTTTCACCCATATGCCAGTGTATCATGTATCATGTACTTTGTAGCTTAGTCCCACATTGTTGGATCATTATTATTGTTTGTACGTACTTATCTCGGTGGGTATGGGTATGCCTCCCCCACCTCATTTGAGATCATGTACTCCCACATAAAAGGAGACTTCTATCAGTTTAGTAGGTCTCACCCCCTCCATTATTTGTCTGTCCTTGCATTTCTTCAATTCTTTCTCTCTCTCTTTGACTCCCCTTTAGTGTCTCATGGAAGTGTAACCTACAACGTATTTTGGTCATATGATTTTCTCCTAACACTCATATGTTGGGGGGCAATCTGTTATCACCAAAAAATTATCACCTAGCCATTTCTAACTAGGTGGATCGAAATACACCATGTAGGATTAATTTTACCATAGTAAAATCACTTTCATTGTGGAAAATAATTTAGTAAACCACTTTTATTAAATTATTTTATGATTTAAATAAAAAAAATCACAAGAATAATTAGATAAATCATTATTTATTTAATTTTCTCTAGGAATAATTATTAAATCATTGTTTAAATAATTATTTCTTGTCACATTTGACTAAATCCCCTAGGAATAATTAAATAAATCACTATTTATTTATTATTCCTTATATCCATAATTGGAATAATTGTGTAATCACTATTTAATAATTATTTCAATTTCACACCATTATTAATCCTAACGAAATAATTAATAAATAATTTTATTTGTTAATTATTTTTAAATAAAGTTAAGGAGAGGACCGGTAGGGGCTCGACCATAAGGGAGAGGGCCGCCATCGATTTATCGCTCGACCATAAGGATGCGTAAGCAGGCTCGACTGTTAAGGAGAGGACCGGTAGGGGCTCGACCATAAGGGAGAGGGCCGCCATCGATTTATCGCTCGACCATAAGGATGCGTAAGCAGGCTCAACTATTAAGGAGAGGACCGGTAGGGGCTCGACCATAAGGATGCGTAAGCAGGCTCGGCTGTTAAGGAGAGGACCGGTAGGGGCTCAACCATAAGGGAGAGGGCCACCATTGATTTATCGCTCGACCATAAAGATGCGTAAGCAGGCTCGACTGTTAAGGAGAGGACCTTTAGGTGCTTGACCATAAGGGAGAGGGCCGCCATCGATTTATCGCTCGACCATAGGGAGAGGGAGAGGATGCGGAGGCAGGCTCGACTAGTAAGGAGAGGACCAGTAGGGTGCGTAAGCACACTCGACTGTCAAGGAGAGGGACGGAGTCACTCACTCATTCCGATGGGTGAGGGGCTCAACTGCTAAGGCCGCCATCGATTTCTCGCTCGACCATAAGGTCCGGAGGCGCTTGACCATAGGGAGAGGATGCAGAGGCAAGCTCGACTGTTAAGGATGCGTAAGCAAGCTCGACTGTTAAGGAGAGGACCTTTAGGTGCTCGACCAAAAGGTGTCGTTAGGCTGCTTGACCATAAGGGAGAGGGAGAGGAGAGGACCGGCAATGGGGCTCGACCTTAAGCCCCCCCACCCAATAAGTAAATTGAAACTTTAGTTGCTCGACCATAAGGGAGAGGGAGAGGGCCGCCATCGAATTTCTCTGCAAAGAATTGGTGTTTCGGAGTGAAATAGAGGATGCACAAGCACGCTCGACCAACGGGAGAGGGGAATTGCTCCGAAACCCATGATTTCACTAAGTGAATTTCGGAGTGAAATAGAGGATGCGCAAGCACGCTCGACCAATGCCCCCCCACCCAATAAGCATCAAGGACCGGCAGGGTGAGGTAACGTGGCCCCTCTTTTCCCTCTCCAATAAATATAATAAAGTACTCCAAGCAGTTAAATCTTTATTTGGTCAATATTATTTTATTATTCTCCATTTTCGAGATTAACTCAATACTTTAATATAAATAGGAGGGTTTTCCATTTATTCTTCACCATGATCATTATCATCATCACCATTATCATCCCTTTTCTTTTGAGTTCTTCACATTGTTTTGGTTTTTCACATATTGAGGGAGAAGATCATTTACTGAAGCATCAAGGACATCAAAGGACCCATCCCTTGAAGGGGGATTTGCAGACCCTTTTTGTAGATCTCCTTCACCAAGTGCTTCCAATAAATAATTTATTCAATTAAAGTCTTTCCATTTGGGTTATTTCATTTGATAGCTTTACTATTGTTTGTTATTTTGTATCGTATATGTTTTTTTGCATGTTTTTTCCATTTTTATTGTAGATCTGAATCATAAGAAACCATTAAATTGTTATTAAGGTCACTTGTCACCTAGTGACTTAAATGAAATTTTTTTGGTACACCTTCCAAGAGATTTCACACTAATAGCCTCTCTAACATCCCAAGGCACCTTAGATGGTGTGCCTTCTTATGGGTAAAAACTTGCATTTGTTTCTATATTAGTCTATTTCTTCTTCTCTTTTGTTTGGTTCCTCCCTTATTGTAAACCTATAATCAAGGGTGGACTGAGTTTGAGTTCTATCCAGATGATCTTCATCCTCTGCATGACTCTCTTGTACAATGGTTCTCTCTCCAATTCATTCCTTAGCCTTTTAGGAGAATGATATTATCTGACTCGTAGATTAAGGGATAAGGCATTCCATCTTCTTTAGCAATCTTGTGGAATTTCAGTTCCCAACATTCTGACGGTGTATTCTAAGTGAAGAATAGATTTCTCCTAGGTTGCAATGTATTTTAGTGCGAAAACAACATCAAAGGTGATGAGGTTATGGTTGTTGATGGCTGCTTTAGGGTTCACTAGCTCTGCTTTGATACATAAGGGCCCCTTCTCCTCTATTGTCATTACCTTTTTCACCTCTTCAACCCTTGTCTCTTCATGAGTCAACCAATATGCTAAAGCCATTAGCTACATGTCTCTCAATATTGAATTGGGATACCATAAACTTAGATCTGTCAAAATGAAATTGTGCATGTAGAATTCAGCTAACTTTTCCCTGTCTTCCATACTAGTTTGTTTTCAAAACTTAATAAACTACCCATAGTCCTGAAAAGGAAGAGACCCATATTATGCTAGAGTTTTTATTTAAAACTTCAACCACTATTATTTGAGGAAGAGAGCATAATATTTTGATGGATGCATACATTGCATGGCTTCCATAGAGAGACTTGCCATGGTGGCAAGTTATGTTTCTTTCTCATGCAACCTCTCTCTCAACCTTGTGTTTTTTTTCCTGTAGTTTCTCCTTCATAATAGACTCCCTTAGTATCAAATCACTCAATTTCATTCCCATTTCAATGAATTTATCCTCCATGAGGCCCACTTCTTCCACGGTCTTGGATTTGGCAATTTTCATCCACCTATGGGTTCTTCCTCTCTCTATCTCTAACTCATGGAGGAGTGGGACTACAAATGTTTTAGGGATAATCCTTCCTCCTTCAACAAATTTTTAGTAGGAACCCAAGCTAGGTTGTGGATGAGGCTTTCAGAGCTCTTGGGGGTCCTTTCCAACTGACTTTCAGGTAGTTGCTTCTATTTTTTGCTCATTTTTCTGCTCTTGTAGCTTCCTATGTTCCTCCTGTAGCAAACTCTGCCTCTCTTGTAGGAAACCCTATCTCTCTTGTAGCTTCTCTTCTTCTACTTCCTCAAAGGAATCTTGTGTCCTCGGTTTCTTGAAGCTCATTGACCTAGTGGTGGGCCTACCCACAAATACTACAGGTGACTTCATTTTGGTTTTAGCAGAAGTGACCTCCTCAATCGTTCCCTCACTGGGTCCTACTTCCTCCATTTTACTTGGTGATTCCTCAATAATGATAGGGACCCTTTGGTAGTTTTTGCTTTCCCCTATCTAATTCTCGTGCTCTTCCTGAATTTGAAATATAGAGGACCTTGTCTTGGTTACCTTCTCTTGAACCTGACAGGTGTTCCCAATGCATCCAATGTTGCGGCTACTTCTTGTTCAATATCCCCTCGAGATATACTTGTTTGATGTGGTTTTTTGTCTGCCTCTTGGGCTTTATAAGTCTCCTTAGGGATTATTGTTCCTTCTACTTGTTTCTTGTTCTCTTCTCCTTCAATTTCTGCTTCTCCTTCCTCTATCTTTGTTGCCTCCTCTTTATCTGTTTTTCTTTCCTATTCTTTTGGTTTTACTACCTCTTCCTCCTCTATTTTTTCTCCTTATTCTTCCTATGTTTTCCCTTCTTTACCTCCAGTGCTAGAGGCTAGCTTTTCTCCAGGTGTTATGGCTTGGGTTTCTATGAAAGTTTCCCTATCCATGTCCACAAATTTATTCCAGAAGAGAAGGATCCTTAAGTGGCTCAAAGAATCCATCATAATTAACTTGATGAGCCCATGGTGAGCTAAGTGTTGGTGCTTTACTTCCCTCACCTTCTGACTCATCTCAATGATTTACTGTAGGAGGAATTGGGTAACACTAATTCTTTGAGGGAGAGGAAATTATTCCTTAAATCTCAACTGATGGAGAAATCTGAAGTGGTAAGCATATACCACACTCAATCTCCCCTCACAAGATATATACTTGAGGATGTGGTAAGCTACCTAATCCCAAGGGTAAGGTAGGTTCTCTTCTTACTCTGTTCTTATCTTCTAGAGGCTTCTCTTTTAAAATGAAGAAGTGTTTCCTAGTTATGACACTCACTGCCTTACCTTCTTTGCTCCAATGAATTCCTAGGGGTAAGGTGGTCACTCTGCTTATGGTTTCAATAATTAGAGAGATGGCCAACCCTATGAAAATAGTAGTGGAATTGTCTTCTCCTTGAGAATGTAATTCCATGGAAAATTCAAGTGTGAGATCATCATCATACCACTTTAATAACTCAAAGAAACCCAACCATTGGTGTCTTCTTAAGATGTTCACTACAGGAGGGTGTTGGTGAATCCTATTGGTGTCTAAGGGTTCTCTACTGTTAAATCCTCCCCACATTTATTCTGTTGTCGCTCCTTGGTGCTACTTAGGTGTGGAATTCAAATTTTTTAAAAAATATCAGTGGTGAAATAGTGTTAAATTCCTTGGTGGCAGTGAGGGAGAAGGATGCTAGAATTGATATGAACCAAAAAAAAATTCTTTGTTTCTAACCACAAAAATTTCCAAAAAGACCTCCTACTTCTTATTTTACTGTTACAAGCTATCAATTTTAGGAAGACTTCTCATGTAAATGGATGTAAAAATAAGGAAGAAGGATGTCACTTACTTCTTTTCAAAACAACTCTGTGGGTGTATGATGATTTTGAGAAAATTTCGAGCCACTTTGGCTCCTCTTTCACCTTCCAATTTCCCCGATATCTCCTTCTTTGCCCTCCTATGGAATTTCATACCTACCTATAGCTTTCTCTTGTAGCACCTGCAGATAGGGTTTGAAACTTCTCAGGGGTACCCTAGATGGTTTGATACAATAGCTCATCCTTCCTCTACCTATTTTTGGAATGAACAATGGTGAAAATGAAGTCGAGACCAGTACTTAATATTCTCTTTAAGGTAAAATATCGGAGCTCTTTGGTGAAATGGCATATACACGAGTTCTTTTTTTGGACAGTTGTCCCATTCCTTGTAATAATTTCCTCACTCTTCATGATTATGACCCCACTCTTTGCGAACAACACCTCGATTTGAGTTGACATCTCCATGTTGCATGGGTTACTAATACAAACTTAAGTTCACTAGCCAAGGGTGGCCAAGCTCACTACCCACCTCCAGCCTATTAAAACTCATTTCTCAATTATTACACATTTTAGTCATTTTATTCACAGGGAAGAGATGAAGATTTCCATACCTGAGCCTACCTATGGATTGAATTAGTTGAGATGGTTGCATGCTAGTGTTGGGCCATATAACATCATGATATTAGAGGGAGTTGACACTTTTGCTTGTTTCTTTTGCATGTCTTCATTTGATGATACCCTGACTAGTAACTTTATTGCATCTGTGCAGGTGCCTCCTTGATGTTTAAGCTAATGTTGCTGGTGGAATGCCTACCTAAGGATGATGTGTCCCTTCCTGGTTACAGATATGGCTTCATCATGCTTCCTGTGAGTAGAAAACAATATCTCATGGATTTTTGTTGTGACTACATGGGCTACTATAGGAGGAGTTTTCTCCCTGTAGCAGTCATTTAATCCTCCCTTGAAGTCCTCATTTTTCATGTTGGTGTTAAGGGGAATTCATGAAAGGTCATGACGATAGGTTTAGAGTCATGATGAAGTGGTTTAGATGTTGGAGGAATAGAAAATAGGTGTTTCCATGTTTTTTTTTTAGAGGTAGGATAGAGTGGAAATTTTGAGCAAATTTTGGATAAATGGAATAGATGGGTGATGAAAGAATCATTGGAGGACCCCCTGTTTGGTAATTTAATTTATGTTAAATTACTCCATAAATTATCAACCAGGTCTTGTAAACTAATGAACTGTATGTGCTAGAAGTCCTTTTGGTGTAAGCAATTCCTAAATTAAATTGAGATATCTTTATGCACATATGTTACTTAACATTTATTAAAAAAACTATCACTCTTGAATAAAGTAAAGATGCCACACTTAATAGAAATGAAACTAAGTTTATCACACTCCCTTGAAAGAAATATCACATTTGCAAAACGAAACTAAAATTATCACAAGAAATATCACACTTGCAGAAATAAAGTTACTGTGAAATAGAAGACTAAATAATCAAACCGAAATTACTTTCAACAAAAAAGGAAATTAATATAAAATATCACGCTTAATATAAATCGAAATATTCTTCACTCAAATGTAACTTAAACTCTATTTCAAATCTCAAATCGTTTCACACTTTATCTACAAATTCTTATGTGCATAAGAGATCTCGAGTTATTCTATCCATCCTAAAACAAACTGATTAAATACAACATAATCTGTTATGAACTCTATTATCATTGTCAAAAGCATTCATTATCAATCAAAAATGAAAGGTTAGATAAAATAATTCAAAGCGATATAAAATGCAAAATTGAATGTTGTCTAAAATAAGTAAGACCTTACAGCTCCAGGGGACACTCCTGTGAGTTGTAGGTATGCACGATTACTTAGAAACTAAATACAAATGCAAATAAACTTTTAAAAATAATATTCAGGTCTGCCATTTATCATGCTGAGAGGTAGATTTATAGCCTCTATCAATAACTATTTTAGACATTTACGAGCCTATCCTACTTGACAGAGACTAAAAATAACATAAGATAATATGACATGATTTCCTCATGATTTTCTATCTGACAAGAAAATCATGAGGCTAAATATTTGTTTCCATTAATTTTCTCGCTTGCCTAGTTCGCCTTCGACTCCTCCTTCGCTAGTTGACTTCTGCGTTTACTAAGCTTATACGGTGTTCTTATCATCGATCCAAGTCATGAATATAGTTATATATCATTATGCCAGCTATTAGCCACCTGGCCATATGTCTCATTCCTCGGCTGGAGTTCTGGAACCCATCGAACCTTCAACTATGCTGCAAAATCATTGATTACTTGCAAAATTGGTGCAATTCAGTAGCTTATGCAAATATTGAGTTAAATAATAAAGAACAATGAAACTTATGAAATAAAATATGTTTAAGTACCTGCTATTGCCATGAAACTTGTAAAATGATGCTCAATTAGAGTTATTAGAGTAAAAAAAAAGGAGGATGGAGTGTAAGAAGGTTGTTAAAAAGAGACAATTTGGGCTTCAACATTCCCCCACACAGTAGACATTGCATGTCCTCATGCACAAAATTTCAAAATTTTCTAATCCTTCTCTGTTACTGAGCTTCTCCAGAGGCTTGAGCAAGAACATCTGAGTTATTTCTTCTTGCTTTCCTAATATTGATTGTTGTCCTTGGTTTCTTCACTAAAATCCTATACTGCAAACTTATGACCTTTTTCTTAAGAAATTTATTTTTATCTTTCAATTTCTTATTTTTCTCATACCATAAACCAAGAAGTAACAAGATGTTATCATTTTGAGTTCTCTAGATTTCATTTTGTACCTTTAGTATTTCATGTTCCTACTTCAAATGTCTATTTAACACCTCCAATTCATAGATTTCTTGATTAAGAGTGTTTACAATTTGGGGTTCTTCTAGAGGATCAAAATGAATTCCTTCATTTAAAATTTCTTCTCGGTTTGAGGATGATTCAATAGTTTTTGCTGTAGCTCTTCATTCCATAAATTCTTTCTAGTCGTATATTTCTAGCTAGACAGGATCAATTTCCAAACTTTTCATAGCTGCACTTGCACTTCTTCTTATAGTTGATGGTTATTTTTCAGTAGTATGGGGATGCTTTCTAACATTTTCTTGATTTACTTCTCCTTTTAATGTACTTTCCCCTTTATTGTTGGCTATCTTTCTTCTATCATTTTTCTGCTTAAGATTTTCCAAAGCACTTGCAAGAGGGGTTTCATCATCAGAATATTGATCTTGCTTTGTTTCTTTTGCAAGTGAGTTTTCCTTAGGGTTTTTGGGAAACTTTCTTCTACTCTTTCTTGTTTTATTACTAGGGTCTTCTTGTTCAGCTTCTTTGAAATGATTTCTAATCATAAAATCTTCCCAGTTATCCCCTTTTTTTTTCATATGGGTTTCAATTAAAATTTTCACTAACCCATGATGGTACAAGGAATTATCTATGGAATGCATTTTCCTTTGAATGTTTCCAGCCATTTTTCTCAAAATATGAAGAAGGAAGTATGCTAAGTTTATTTCATTACCATCAATAAAATTCATCATCAGGTGAGCATGGTAAAAGAACATGTTTCCGAAGCTACCTTCACAAGTTATGAATTTTTTAATAATTAATAGAAAATTTCTCCATTTAGTTTTTAAGCATGTGACTGGGATTCCCTTTAGATATCCATACCTAGATTTTTAAGGAATACATCCCATTCTTTCTCCTTAATCTTCTGGTTCTTAAACCAATTTTCCTCGATTCTTGGTAATATGGTAGCTTCTGCTACAAATGACTCTGTCAAAACCAATTTAATGTCTCCAATCTTTGCTTCTATACCATAATATGCCTGAGAAAATGATTTTATATCTTGTCTCTCTTGCCCATCAAATTTTTCAACAAATTCTAACCATTGTGCTTGTTGCAACTCTTGTTTCACCTATGTGTATTCTTCAAGAAATTTAGCCCCATTCGGTTCTGAGCATACAATGACTCCCATGTTGAAGTCTTAATCCCTAATTTCTCTTTTTGATAGGGTTATGGAAGGAGTTTGGTTATGGAGTAAGTCAAAGAGACAGAATTTGGGTAATAGGTGAGGCGTTTTTGGCAATGGAACAGGGTCGAGTGGAATGGATATGATGCAAGGAACTGTGATGGTATGCAAAGGAAGTGGGATGATATACAGAAGGAAGGGAGTAATTTTGAATGATAACAAGGTTTCATATTAGATTCATATCCTTTTGACAAGATATATATATTTTTGTTAGAACCAAAGTCATGTCATAATGAGGGTAATCATTATACAAAATGGCAGTAGCAACGGTCATTCATCTATTTAATTTCATAATTCAATGTTTTTCCCTTTATTATCTAACTAATATTTACATACCTTCTATCTTTCCTTACTAATTTTTGGATTTTTCCTTTTGTAGGTTGTACTCAGGTTGCTTTAGCTGTGATCTTCATTCAATTTTCTTTTTCCATGATCTTCATTTTCCCTGGTTGCAATCTGTCAAGTCAGCTGTAGAATTCCATGAGAGTTGCAAATTATTGACAATTTTGTAGTTGTCTTATTTTTCAAAAGAGGAATAAAAAGAAATGGGACAAGAATAGGGAATTAAAAATAAAATCTATGCTACCAAGAATTCTTGGTTTTCAACTTAGATTTTCTGTATAAACATGCCAACAATGTTGGTTTTCATGTTTATACAAAAAAAAATATTGTTTTTTTTTTGTTCTTGTTTTTTCTTTTTAATTAGAAGGCTAATATGGAGAGGAGGAAGAATCTTCCTTGACCAACTTCAATTCAAGATTATCTTTCAGATTTCTTATGAACTCTCCCTTTGTTAATGGTTTATGATATATTCATAATCTATGACCATTTACAGGTAAAGTTACTTTTTCTTCATCAATGGTTCTAATTCTGACTACTCCATTATCAAAGACAGTTTCAATCTCATAAGGACCAAGCCAATGAGTTTGAACTTTTCCTTCAAAATCTTTAAAATTTGAATCAAAAGCAATGCCCAATCACTAGGCTAGAATCTTATTTCTTTGATAAACTTATCATGACACCTGGGTCTTTGTTGTTGGACTATATTGGTTCTATGAATAACATCTTGTCATATCTCATCAAGTTCATTCAATTGCTCAATTCTTTGTGTTTGGGCTTCTGATAGATCAAGACCCAATTTCACTATTGTTTTAAAAGTTTTTTATTTGGAAATCAATAGGAAACAAGACTTGCTTTCCATCAACAAGTTCATAAGGAGTGTGTCTTGTTGTGTTTCTCCATGTGGTACGATATGCCCATAAAGATTATAGAAGCCTTTCTGCCCAACTCCTTCTACTCAAATGCATAGTCTTGGTAAGAATTGCTTCAATTATTTTATTGATAGATTCAACTTGTCCATTTTCTTGTGGATGATAGGGAGTAGACTTCCAATGTTTAATTTTGTACTCCTCCATTATCTTTTGTACCAACTTGGATGTAAATTGAGTACCTTGATCTGTCACAATTTCCCTTGGGACACCAAAACAAGTGAAAATATTCTCAAAAATAAATGAAACTACAGTAGCAAAAGGAAGTTCTTTAGCTTCTACCCATTTTGTGACATAATATGTACAAACAATAATGTGCATTTTTTGTTTTTATGGTGGATTGATTAGACCAACAAAATCCATATCCATTTTCTCAAAAGGTTCAATAAGTACCTCAGGTTGTGGAAGCATTTCATTCGAAGAAAGAAGCTTTCCCATTCTTTGACAACTGTCACATCTCTTAACATATGCTTTGGCATCCTTAAAAATAGAAGGCCAATAGTATCCTAAGAGAAGGAATTTATAGGTAGTTATTTTATCGGAAAAATTTCCTCCACATGGTTCATCATGAAAATATTTTAATATCTCTAGTACTTCATCCTCTCTAACACATCTTCGAATGATTAAGTCAGGTCCTGTTTTGTATAATTATTCATTTATCCATGAATAAGATGCACTATTTTGAATAACCTTCTTTTTTTCTTGAAGAGACAAATATGAAGGTAACTTCCCTGTGGCCAAATAGTTAGCAATATCTGCAAACCAAGGATATTTAATAGATACTACAAAAATATATTCATTAGGAAATTTATTTTCTACAGGAACATCTTTATTATCATTTTGGATTCTAGATAGAAAATCAGCAACTGTGTTTTCCTTTTCAAGTCTATCCAAAATAGTAATATTGAATTCTTGGAATAATAATAACCATTGTGTAAGTATGTCATTAGTAATTGATTTGTTCATTAAATATCTAATTGCATAATGATCTGTGTGAACAAAGGTTTCATAACCAGTGATGTAATGTCTGAATTTATTGATGGCATATACAACAACTAAAAACTCATTTTCTGTTCCAGTGTAATTCAACTCTACAGGGGTCAGATTTTTGCGTGTATAGTAAATGGCAGAAGGAGTTAAATCTTTCTGTCCTAATACAACTCCTAAATCTATATCTAAGGCATCAGTCAAAATACGAAAAGGTAGTTCCCAGTTTGGTCCTCTTAAAATGGGTGCTTTGGAAATCTTTTCTATCAATGTTTCAAAGGCTTTCTGGTAGTTAGAATTCCAAATGAATTCACAATATTTTGTAAGAAATTTGAATAGTGGAGAGGCTATAGTTGTAAAGTTTTCTATAAATCTTGTATAATAGCCAGTAAAACCAAGAAAACTTTTAACATCCCTTTGAAAAGTAGGAATTGATAATTTAGAAATGACTTCTACCTTAGATGCATCCACTTTGATTCCATTTCCTGAAATATGGTGATCTAAAACAATTCCCTTAGTGAAAATCATAAACATTTTTCATGGATTAATGTGAGATTTTCTTCTTTACACCTAATGAGAATTTTTTCCAAATTTTTAAGAGCTTCTTCAGAAAAGTTTCCATAGACAGTAAAACCATCCATGTAAACTTCCACACAATCATGAATTATATCAGAAAAAAAAATGCCTAAAACTTCCCTTTGGAATGTTGCATGTGCATTACATAACCCAAAAGGAAGTACTCGATAAGCATAACTTCCCCATGGATAGGTAAATGTTGTTTTATCTTAATCTTTTGGAGCTACTTGGATTTGGTTATATCCACTAAAACCATCCAAGAATGTAAAATACTTTCTCCCTGCCAATGTATCAAGGATCTATAAAAGGAAGTCGAAAATGAATTTTAAAGTATCTTTATTCAATTCCTTGTAATCAGTGCATACTCTCCATTTCCCATTCTTTTTCAGAACAATTACCAATGGTGAGACCCACTGGTTGTCTAACATTGTATAAATAAAATTCACATTTAACAATTCTTGTAGTTCTTCTTTTACAATTTCCCTTAGGTTTGGATTCATCCTCCAGTGGGGTTGTCAAATTGGTCTGGAATTTTATTCAATATAAATATGATGAATACAAGTGTTAGGATACATTTCTTTCATATCAATGTATTCCCATGCATAAGCAGAGGAATGTTCTTGTAACATATTCACTAATTCTTTCTTTTGAGATTCTTCCAGATTATCATTAATATTCAAAGTTTTCCCTAAAAAACTTTCTATTAAAGAATTTCCAAATTTCTCCATAGAATGTAAAGCCATTTGATGAGATCGTAGATATTCATTATTACATTGTTCTTGAAAACTTTGATTTTGTTCACAATATCAGGAAGATTCATTATTTTCCATTAAATTTAGAATATGATCTTCTTCATCTATTTTTGAAGTAGAAAAAATTGGTTGTATATCAAAGTTTTCATTATCATCATCTATTCATACTTCACTTTCTACTTCTATTGTTGTTTTTGTAGGAGGATATAATGTGAATTTCTTTGTCTAACTTCCATCAGAGATAAACATATCAACGGATCTACAACTTATAAAAGCATCAGTTGTAGCTAACCATGGTCTACCTAGAATCAATGGGTGTCCTCCTAGATTATTCTTGGGTGTCAAGATCATGAAGTAAACAGGATATTCCCAATAATATAAGGATACAAATACAACTTCTAACACACTGTCAAGTTTGATAATGGATCTATTGGCTAATTGCAATAGTGTAGGTGTATATTTAAGATTAGAAGTTTCAATTGATTCATAGTTTGTTTACTCATGATATTCATAGTTGCTCCTAAATCAATCAATGTATTTGGAACCTCAATACCATTAATGTGTGTTTTTACAATGGGACTTCTTAGATCTAGATATTTCTGAATTGTCATTTTTCCCATCATGATATCTACAATTTTCCCAACTAACTAGATTCTCTTAACTTCCTTTCCTTTTCTTCATGGTTTTTTAATACTTAACTCTCTGATTGTCTTTAAAAATATTGGTATTTCTTTGATAGCTTGTAAAAAAAGGAATTTTTATACAAACATTCTTCATTTCATATATCATATTGTAATCAAGCAAGACAATCTATTTTTCTACCCCTTGTCAATTTTCAATCTTTTAGGAAAAGGTGATTTTGAACAGAAACTGAAGGCTTTTCTATAATGGGAGTTGAGTTTATTGGAGTATCATCAGAATGTATGGGGGTGATTTGATAATTTTCCTCTTGATGAAGATATGTCTCTTTGTCAGAGAATTCATCCTTCTCAGATTCTTGGATAACAACAGATGGTGACTTATTTTCCAATACTTACCAGATCTAAGTTTGACATTGTTTATATCTAATGGACTTATCATGTAATTTGGGAAATTATACCATTATGTTTTGTAAACATGCTGTGAGTTTTTATTATTTGGATTTGGAAGTGGATGATCAAGAAACTGATTTGTCTTTTGTGGAAATGGTAATGAAAGTTATGGGTTTGGATTTTTAGGTTGAGAGGGTTGTACAGGCTGAGAAAAATATTGTGGTGGAAAAATAGGGTAAGGTTGTTGAAATTGAGGATATTGATGATACTTTCCATAATGATTTTGTCATCCTTGTGCCCAAGGTTGAGGCCAAGGTTGCCAAGGCATGGGTGCAATCCAATTACTTTGTTGTGGTTGTGCATATGTTTGAGTGTTGAAACCTTGAGTCATATTTGATTGTGGATTTTGCCAAGGTCTCTTAGAAATAAACTTGATTTGGCATTACTTCCTCTTGATAGACTTTTTTAGGACCTGGTACTGAAGGGCATTCCTTTGTATCATGATTTTATGAACATATAACACAGGTTTCTACACTTTTTATGTCAAGGGGGCATTCTCACAAGGCATGCTTCTTTCTACATTTTGGACAAAGATAGATAATGCAACATTTTCAGCCTTTTGCTTGTTTTGTATTTTAAGGGTATTTATTTATTCACTAAGACTCTCAAAATATTTATTTTGAAATTGTCAAGCAAACTTCATGTTTCAGCCCTATTTATTGTCCCAGCTGCAGATTTATTAATCCTAGACATAACAGGATCTCTTGGATTTTTCCCAATTCTTACCTTTCCTCTTGAAATGTGTATGCATAACTCACAAATATCTCCAAATGATAACTGAGAAATATCTCCTTTACCCATCAAATTGATAAGATTGATCCACTTATCTCTAATAGATTTCAGCAAGAGAGCTTTCAAGGTTTCTTCATCTAGAGTATGCATGTTAGCCCTTTTTACATATAAGAAAATATTTCAACGCAATCTTCAAGATCTTCATCTTCTTTTGGCATCATTTTAAATACTTCATCTTTAAGGTTATGGGGCATGCAATAATCCTTGTATTTTTCTAGGAACGCATTTTTCATTTCTTCCCATGTTCTTACAGTATGTGCTCCTAAACCCATAAACCATTTTAATATTGCATCTTTAAGAGTGGTTGGAAACAATTTCAACTTTTGAGTATAAAACAAGTAGTAATAGGATCTACACAAGACTTCAAACTCAAAGAGAAATGTTTCAGGATCCTCATTTATTAATCCATGGAAATTAGGGAGGATAGAGGGTGAGATACTTTTCATTGTGGCTGTGGTATCTTCATCAAAGATAAGAAATCCAAAAGGTGTTGGATCTCGTCTACCATCTCCTCTTCCTCTTCCTCCACCTCTTCCACCTCCTCTATTTCCTTCTCTTCTACCTCTAATCCTATGTTCACCATTCACATTATGTACTTCTCCTTCCCCTTCTCCTACCATTGTAGATTCCTCGGAGCTAATATAAGGTTCCAAAATTGGATTTTTTAGTTCCTCCTCTGGTTCTTCTATTAATGGAATGTTAAAATAGGTTTCTTCTTCTTCCTCACTAGGGATTTCCAGTTATTGTCCTAGAAGTTGTTCTATAGTTGAATATAGAAAGATTATTTACTTGATTGTTGAGTTGAGGCTTCTGTGATCCATATTAACTTTCTGAGAGATTTTTCGGCGTACATCACAAGAAATTTTATTTGTCGACGCGTTTCGAACCAACTAGTGTGGTTCATCGTCAGGACAAGCTGAATGAGCAGATCAGGCATTGCATGTTAAATAAATAGAGTAGAAACTCCAATGGCTAAAAAACGGCTATATTGACAACGGCTAGATTTGACTGATTAGTTAGGACCGGATTAGGGTTGTAACCATTATTTAATAATAATAAAAAAAGGAACCTTGGTTAGTTAAATGGACCATTTTTAACCATCTATAATTATAAATAAATATTAAAAAATAAATTATAACCAAAGCTAATATATATTAATAGTTAGTTATTATAAAAATTATTAAAAATATAAAAGTACCTAATTATTAAATTCAAACATAAGTCCTTTTGTTGGGGATGTAGGATCTTCTTCTTCTACTACGGCTTTAGTAGAGGAAGTTGGTGAATCTTTAGGTTGGATTTCAGATCTATGTACCTTAGGAAGTCTATGTCTGCCTGTAAATGATGGAATATGAGTTTCAATGGATGGTATGGTACTACGAAGTCTTGGTGGGGTGAGTGATGATGTTGGAATCAAACTCCTACCTCTACTTATGAATCTACCTTTAGAATCTCTTTCCCTATGCATAAATATTTTTTATCATTTTTTTATGAAAAGTAAAAGACTCCTATATTAACTTTCCCAGCAATGGCACCAAAATGTTTGGAAATTTAATTGATGTTAAATTACTACATAAATTATAGTCTGGGGCTTGTAACTTGATGAAGTTTATGTGCATTGTATGTGCTAGAAGTCCTTATGGTGTAAAAAATTCCTAAATTAAATTGAGATATCTTTATGCACATATGCTACTTAAAATTTAGTAAAACAACTATCACTCTTGCATAAAGTAAAGATGTTATACTTCACATAAATTAAACTAATTTTATCACACTTTCATGAAAGAAATATCACATTTGAAAAATGAAACTAAAATTAGCACACTTGCTCAAAATAAATATCACACTTGTTCAAAAGAAGGATCACACTTGCAGAAATAAAGTTACTCTAAAATAGAAGGCTAAATAATCAAACCCAAATTACTTTCAATAGAAAAGGAAATTAATCTAAAATATCACACTTAATATAAATCAAAATCTTCTTCACTCAAATGTAACTTAAACTCTATTTCAAATCTCAAATCATTTCACACTCTGTCTACAAATTCTTATGTGCATAAGAGATCTCGAGCTATTCTATCCATCCTACAACAAATTTATTAAACACAACATACTCTATTATGAACTTTGTTATCACTGTCAAAAGAATTCATTATCAATTGAAATTGAAAGGTTAGATAGAATAATTCAAAGTGATATAAAATGCAAAATTGAATATTGTGTAAAAATAAGTAAGACCTTACATCTCCAGGGGGCCTCCTATGAGTTGTGGGTACGCATGATTACTCAAAAACCAAATACACATCAAGAAAATTTCTCAACAACATGATTAAAATTTCCATTATAAATGCAAACAGAGTTTTAAAAATAATATTCAGGTTTATCATTTATCATGCTGAGAAGTAGATTTATAACCTCTATCAATAACGTTTTTAGAGATTTACAAGCCTATCCTACTCAACAGAGACTAAAAATAACATAAGATGATAATATGACATGATTTCCTCATGATTTTCTATCGAAGAAGAAAATCATGAGGCTAAATATCTGCTTCCATTAATTTTCTCACTTGCCTAGTTCGCCTTTGGCACCTTCTTCATTGGTTGACTTCCACGTTGACTGGGCTTATACGGTGTCGTTATCATCGATCCAGGTCATGAAGATAGGTAAATATTGTTATTCCAGCTATTATCCACCTGCTCATATGTCTCGTTCCTTAGCTGGAGTTCCAGAACCCATCGAACCTTCAACTATGTTGCAGAATCAATCATTAGCTACATAATTGGTTCAATTGAGTAGCTTCTGAAAATATTGAGTTAAATAATAAAGAACAATGAAACTTATGAAATAAAATATGGTTAAGTACATGATATTTCCATGAACCTTGTAAATTCATGCTCAATTAGAATTATGAGAGTCAAAAAGAAGGAGGATGGAGTGTAAGATTGTTGTCAAAAAGAGAAAATTTTGGACTTCAACATGCCCTTTATCATTTCCTAGAGGAAGCATGGCCTTCTAGTTTGTTCTTCTCATTGAATACCCCTCTCGTAACTTCACAATCTCCTCCTATAGAAATATGGGTCCCTCTTGTAGCATCATAACGAGGAGGTGAAATTTGAGTTTCTTGTTGATTAGATGGTGGAGAGAGATGGTTATATGAGTGGAGAGTATGGAGATGAGGTGTGTGGATGGGAGGATGGATGGAAACTTGTAGGTTTAGTCCTGTAGCTATAAAATTTTCCAATTGTGTGTAGTCTTGCAAAAGAATAAAAATGTTAGCGAAAATGATGTAGGATCTTCTTCCATGTGTTTCTCTTTTTTGTTTGTTTGTTTTTTTTTTCTTAGACAAGCAGGTTTCCTTTGTACAGGTTTTCAGCCTGTATGCATGTCATAAGCACCTCAAAGGAGGTTTTCAACTGGGGATCTTTTATTTTTCTTTTCCCCTTTTTTTTCTCCTGGGTTGCCTCAAAGAGGTTTTCAACTTAGGAGTGGGCCTCAGATGCCCCATGGAGGTTTTCATCTAGGCCCTCTTATTATTATTATATTTTTTTCTTTTCTTTGTTTTTTAGAATTTTGGTGGACTAACGGCTAGGAGCCTCCTAGTCACATTTAACGCTCTGCTGACTCATGTTAAGTGCAATTTTTAAGCATATCTTAGACACCTCTTTCCCCATTTTTTATCATTCTCTCTCTATAAACCTATGAAATTTATGTCCCAATTACCATTTTCCCTAGTTATAAGAGCAATCCTTTCTCAACATATTATTTTTCCATGTTTCGTTAAATATCAAAGGAAGTGATGTATTTTTGAGATGGCTAACCAAGGTAATTGTGGAAGAATTTTTCTAGTTATTTTTCTTTCAGTGTTGCCTATGACTAAGGACTAAGGATGAGCAATTGTTTTTGTCACTTGCTGTTACACTTTGAGGATTTTTTGTTACAATCCAAAGTTTTGTTGTTACACCACGATTTGCTATCACGCCGCAACTGCCAAACACCATGGTTGTTGTCTTCAAAGACAATTGTCAAGAATCATGAATTATCTATGGATGGTCAAATGATCTCAGCGGTTATGATTGTGGAGATGATGTAACTTGAATTGCTCTTTTATTGAAAAAAAAATTGTAACACTACCTATTTTTCTCTTAATATCGATCAGCATGAGAATTGTGAGATTCTCATGCCTGATCTATTCCCTAATTTTCAAGGCTTGTAAAATTTATAAAGAGGTTTGGTTCCATGAAAAGGGAAGGGTAAAACAAGACCAACATCGACATTTTGATCTTGTAATTTCCAATTATTTTTAATACATTACACTTCTATTGATGTTCATATAAATTTCGTGTTGACTTTTCAACTAGTTTCCATTTCATCCTTGCGCCCTGCTAGGGAGGAAGGGCCCTCCTCTTTAGCAGGGATTGCAGTAGTAGTAAACTAGATGTTTGGTTTATCTTTCTTTTAAGTGTGATTCATTAATGTTGTTGTATGAATTTTGGTACTGATGCACTTCTTTTTTTAGATTCATTATATGTTGTTACACAATATTGGTTAGAACTATAATATTTAATCATTTGATATAGTTTTTTGAATGATGTGTGGCACGCCTATTCTTTGAGAAAAACATGAAGTGTGACAAGTGAATTTCGTTCCTGTAGAATGTCTTTTTAATTTCCACATGGGTTCTTTAAGTTCTTCCATTTTGTTCAATGACATTTCTTTCATTTATTTCCCTAGTTGTTATGTATTGGCACAAATAGTGCAAACACCTTTGAAATAAACAGACCTACCCTAGTTGATAATGAAATGCTTGCGATTCAATAAATTTAAACAATGAACCGGAAAAAAAATTTGGTGCCGTTGTCGAGGAAGGAAACTGACAATACGGTTAGCCAGTGTGTTTTGTTAGTATAGTGTTTCTAGTGCACTGGTGTTGGGTCTAAGACGAGAGGTAAGAACTTGCGCATCACTCTAACATACTTGAGTGGGCTCACCACTGTGATCATTAGAACACTCAAGGTGTGATAACTTTTGAATTTATTATTTTTATTTTTTTTAGAAGTGTCCTCATTCTTGCAGACATTGGGCAGTAAGACGAGAGGTAAGAACCTGCGCATCTCTCTAACATACTTAAGTGGTCTCACCAATGTAACCACTAAGGCACTTAGAGTGTGAAATAATTACACATAGGGTCCACATGTAGAGTGTATGAATAGAAGAGACACAAAACATAATAACTTTAATAAACCTACAAGAAAAATGAATCATAAAAGGAACAAGAAAAGTGTGGATTTAGGGAGGAAAAAAATTATTCAGGAATTAATTTCAAAATCAGAAAGAGAACATTCAATATCACATAATGATACAAGAAAAATAGGACCACAAAAAGTTGTTACTCCCATATTAAGGTCAGAAGCATCTGGTTCCTCTGTCTTACGACCTCATCACCCTCAAGCTAGTATATATACTCCCGAGATTGTAGATTCAATTCGAGAACAACACGGAGAAAATCGTGGCCAAGAATTTGGGTCTGAAAGCCAAGGGGAAACCAGCGGGGAGAAATTAGAGCCAGAACTGGAAAAAAAATCTTTTACTAATAAATACCTAGATCCAGGTAGTGTTGTGAAACAACCAACCCTAGATCAACCTATACAATCATCATCTTTGGGAGATGACTCATCAAAACAAGAAACATGGGAATCTACAATGGAAGGAAATAACAATAATAACAATGATAATATAAGGACTGATACCACTGTTACCACCTTTGAATTCCCAATAAGAGATATAAGGGGCGAATATCCCATGAAAAACATTCCCTTATTAGCTCTTCCATATTTTCAAGGAATGACTGTAGAATATCCTGATACATTTGTTTGAATTTGATTTCCTATGCAGGAGCTATGATTACACTTTGGATGCCCAGAAGCTAAAATTGTTTCCTTCTACTCTAAAGGGAGCAACATTGAGATGGTTCATGGGACTGGGCTCTGCTACTATTCAATCATGGGGGGAGATAAAAACTACCTTTCTGTCAAAATATCAAGACTATTGTCAGACCAAGTAATTAAGGGAAGGAATATTTAGGATGACACAAAAAGAAGAAGAAAGCTTGGAGGACTATGTGGAGTGATTCCACTATAATCTAGAGAGATCTAAACATAGTTATTTGGATCCGTAGATCCTGAAAATATATTTATAAGGGGAATGAAAAATGACTACCTGGATACATTCAATCTGCTAAGGAATGGAGACATATCTCAAGAATCATTTTATGAGATAATAAAACTCTGCTTAAGATGCTTGAGAGGATCATCATGAGGAAGAAGCATGAAATGGAATGCCTTTGTTCGAATACAAAAATATCCAAATGGCGGTGTGACTAGAGTCGAGATCGAGAACATGTTCAAGAATATTAAAAAAAACCTCCTGAATACTTTATCTACCCAACTAACAACTGCATAATTAAAAAAGGCACAAGATAAAGATGAGAAATATTTGGCTATATTCTTGCCTGAAATGTAAGGATAAACATTCCTTGAGAAATTGTAAAGTTGACAGCGTCGACTTGTGCAACATTTGTGATTTGGAGCATTCTACAGGCTATTGCCTAGAGCTTCCAAAACTAAAATCAGTGCTTAAATAATCAAGTAAGGAAGTCTAGTCCTCCTACTTCAATTGGTCCAGGAAGCCCTGGCAGCCACTGCCACTAGGTATGCCTCAATATTTTTCTCTTAATCCATGGAATAATGTATATAATGCATAACAATTTCCATGGCAATATTCCTCACATCCTCCAGCTCAATTTTCCTCACCATGGAACCAATGGTCTCCCTCTCCACCTTTTCAATACCCTCCATCTTAGCCATATTCTTGGCCCCAAAATTGGAGAGGAAATTCTTTAGGTCCAGCCCCTTCTGCATTACCAATGCAACAACAATTACAGCTGCCACCTCTCTCAACACCTGCTGCTACACCTCCCAAACGACCCTAATTACATGTACAACCTAATCCTAATTCAAATAATAATGTAACCTGGGCTTTAAAAGCTCCTTCTTTCTTCCAAACTTACTACATCACTCCCATTGAATGTAATGAAATCCATCTATGATTAGGAAAAGTAGTAAAAACCTCTCCTATCATCACTAAGGAAGAATGCGAATCTCCTAAGGGTGGTCCTGTGGACTCTCACAGGACTACTACAGCACATTAAGGTGATGTTGTTACATTTGTAAAAGTGGTGGGCTCCAGTATTGTAGCAATAATGCTACAACTCCTGGAGCTTCCTTCTCTAATTTTATCAACCCGGTAGTTCGTAACAAACTTGGAAGCGATGGTGATGTATGCACAAGTACTAGCTCTTGTCGCAGCTGTCACTTGGTCAGCTGGCACAAGTCCGCTAGGGCTCAAGCCAACTTCTATATGTTCTCAGAAGAAGATTTCTAAATGATGAACGAAGGCTATCTCAAAGGAAATTAACCTACTTTGCAAGAATGAACTGAAAGCCAACCAAACATGGAAACCCTAGTAAACCCTAATCTGACTAGCTTAATCCTTATGATGCAATGGTGGGAATGCAACTTCTAGAAATGATGCCATTACTTCTAGTGAGATGAGATGCATGAATTTAAACTACTTCCATTGAAGAGAACACGTTTTTTTATTTTTGCTCAAGTGGGTTGAGTTATTATGATTGTGCTTCTTACTGGGTCTTGACTGTGCAGGGGTAGTTCAAGGGGAGGAAGGCTTGGGAAAGGTCAGGAGGACTCTGAGAGGTTCCAGGGGATCCCTAACATCATTCCACAGAAGTTCACAACGTTCAGGTGCTTGGCAACCGTGTTTGCAGACTTCTACAGGATGTCTGCAGGGGATCCTACAGGAAGCTCGGGATTTCTACAAGAAGTCTGCTAACTTCTACAGGATGTTCTGCAGTCGGAGTTTTGGATGATGGAGGAGTGAAGGAGATGTATGGGTGGATAGGTAAGATGAAAGGGGAGCTTGATATGGCCTATGGACAGAGAGATGAGATGGAGAGAGAGTGGATAGAGCTGGTTGGTCGATAGAAGGGTAGAGGCAGTGGAAGGCCGAAAAGTTGAGGCAACGTGGATAATAGAAGGGTTGGAGGGCAAATGAGCTGAACAGAGGATGAGTAGGTGGCTTAGGCACAGTTTAGAAGGATGAGAACACGATGGAGTGGTGCTGCACAGTGTAAATGAAACAAATCACCCTTATCTTGCATGTGATACAAAAGTTCACCAACCTATTCTAACTGTTTTATTAGGAATCAAAGAACAACAATGTAAGTTGAAGGGAAACCGTGCATTATGCTGAACCAAAGAGTCATTACTCAAGATATAATCGCATGGACAATTCTTCAATCGAAAACATTACATCAATACTTGCATGCATATGTTAAAACAGTGTTTTTGGCAGTTGGCACGGTCTACACTTCCGGTCTCCAAACAGAGGTGAAAGTGAGCATGCATTCAACCTTTTTTGAACTCAACGTAACTTCAATCTCCCTACGCTAATTCTGAACTACTGAAACAACTGCATTCATGAAACTAACCTACATAACCAAACCGAAACAATCAATTCAACAAACTGTGTTTTCCAAGTGCATGTAAAGGAAAGAAATGCAATGATAAAATAAAGACAAGTAAAAATACAAAGGAAAGGAGGTATATTGCTCTCAGGTTGGGCCCTAACCTGAGAGCTATAGCTCCCCTAAGAACTCAGAATCGAATCCAAATCTGCCTGCCTTTTATTAAAAGATCATAATCATGAGTCTAACAACATGCCAAAATTGGCTTACAAAGAGAAAAAACAGAGCTACAGCTCGTAATCCAAAATCTACAACAAAGGTTCAAGAGTCTTTATCGAAGGCTACAGCCTCAATATTTATACATGATGAGGGCCAAGTTGGCCTCCTCAATTAGTGGGGCTTGGCTGTCCAACTAAAAGTAAACTGCTATTCCTGTAGAATCCATTGGCTGCCTTCTAGCTCGGTGGTGATAGCTGTTGGAGCTCGGAGTTGGGGTGGAGATCACGAGGAATGTCATTCAAGGCTGTGGACAACCTCCCTATAAACCCGCAATGCCACCTTGGCTGTCTCCTTGTCTTCATTTGCGTGGTCTTTGCTCCATTTAATGTCAAAAAACCTGAAATCATCATGTATTAGCCACATAGGCATAATGACTGCCCTTCTTCCTACAAACAACATGAATATACTAAGAAATGATGCATAAGTGATAAAAAATGAAGGGTTGAGCAAGGTAAGTAGGCCAAATGAGCCCAAATTGTTACCAAAATTTGGGGCTCATCAAACAGCTAACCCGAATAATGCCAATACATTTGTATCATCTAACCCAGTTGTTACAATAACTAATGATCCCCCATATCCGCAAAGATTATCGTAAACTAGGATGACTTCACAACTTGACTCTAATTTTCTCATAGAGTTGAAAAATCTACATGTTAGGATTCCCTTGCTGCAAGCTATCAAGGACGTTCCCATCTATGCGAAAACAGTAAGGGACCTGTGTGTTAAAAAACCTGGAAGAAAGCCTAAAGACCCTGTCACTATCCATGTGATGGGGAAATTATCAGAATTAATGACTGGTCAGTATCTATTGACTAAATATAATGATCCAAGGAATCCTACAATTACCATTTACATTGATGAGACACCCATCCCAAATACACTAATTGATTTAGGGGTAGAAATTAACATAATCACTAAAGAAGTATTTATCATCCTAGATTTACACTGGCTGAGACAAACACCTATTGAACTTGAATTAGCAAATAGGTCTCATGTTAATCTAGAAGGGGTATTAGAAGACATAGTTATTATAGTGGATTCCTGGAGATATCCAGCAATTTTTCTTATCTTGCAACCCAAATCAAATTTAGTGGGTATCCCTTGATCCTAGGAAGACCCTGGTTGGCCCCTGCAGATGAATTTATAGGTTGTAGGTCAGGTTGTATGACAATTTCAAATGGACAAGCCATGAAAATCCTCAGCCTTTATCCACCTACAAAACAAAGTAGGGATTTGGGAAACCCATTGTGGGATGAATTCGAACCTAAATCAGATAATTCCCATCCACTTCTTACCCTTGGTAAAGCCCAGTACTTTAAGGATGAGATAGAAGACGATATTATAAATGGTTTTATCAGTAATCCTCTTTCTGTCACTTCTATTGAGAACTTGGGGGAGGAAGAGGCTGTGGAGGATTTGAGATTTGAACATATGAAGGCCACTCCAAGCATCAAGGGCAGCTCGATTGAAATAGAACTAGGTAAACATTTGAATGTTAACCCGAACCTAACTCACGAACAAAAAAAAATGTTGTTACATCTGTTACAGAAGCATAAAAAGGCATTTGCGTGGGATTACACAGATATGATATAAATTTGTCCTAGCCTGTGCACCCACCATATCTATTTAAAATAGGGTTGCAGTCCAATTATACAGCCACAACAACGTATGAACCCAACACTTAAGGAGGTAGTCAAGTAAGAGTTGCAAAAACTCCTAAATGCTAACTTCATTTATCCAATTTCTGATAGTCAATGGGTATCCCCACTTGTCATTGTCACTAAAAAGAATGGCAAGTGGAGAGTCTGTGTGGAATATAGAGAACTTAACAAGGCCATCCAAAAGGACCATTTCCCTTTGTCGTTCATAGATCAGGTCCTCGACAACTTTGATGGAAAGAAATTATTTTCATTTCTAGATGGGTTTAGTGGTTACAATCAGATACGAATTGCTCAAGAAGGTCAAGATAAAACCACCTTTACTTTCCCTTAGGGAACCTTTGCATACATAATTCTTCCTTTTGGAATCTGTAATGCACCAACAACTTTCCAATGGGAGATATTGGGGATATTCTTAGATCTATTAAATGACTATTTAGAAATATTCATGGATGACCTTACACCTTATGGCGATGATTTTGAAACAACATTAGTTATTCTTGAAAAAGTAATAGAATGGTGTGTACAAACTAATGTTTCTCTAAGTACATACAAATGTCACATGATGATGAATGAAGGAATTGTGCTAGGACATTTTATCTCTACTAATGGAATTAAAGTAGAACTTGCTAAAATAGAGGTAATTTTGAAAATTCAAGTTCCCAAAATGCAAAAAAAGGTACGTAGTTTTTTTTGGGACATGCAGGGTATTATAGACGGTTTATAGAAAAAATTCAAGAATTTCATCCCCTTTATTTTCTCTACTTATTAAAGATATGTAATTTTGGATAGGGAAATGTGAACAAGCCTTTACAGAATTGAAAAAGTGTGTATCAGCAACCCCTATTTTGCGAGGACCAAATTGGAGTTTTTCCTTTCATATAGCCACCAATGCATCTGATACTGTTGTGGGAGTTGTGTTGGGTCAGCTAGAGGAGAAAAAACCATATGTTATCTACTACATAAGTAATAATTTGACTCTATCTAATTGAATTACACGGTGACAAAAATAATTTATTGCAGTAGTACATTCCATCAACAAATTTCGATACTAGATTAGGATGTAGGACTTTTGTTTAGAACCAGAGCTACATAATCTGTGTAGATTAGGATGTAGGACTTTTGTTTAGAAATAGAGCTACAAAATAGGTTGTTTCACATTTTTGTTTGAAGACATTTTTGTTTGCTTTGGGGTTCTCAGGAAATAGTGACAGATGGGGGGATGAAATTTACATCTCATTTGATCTAGAAGCTAGTTAAGATATACAAAATTTAACATAGGATTACTTCACCTTATCATCCACAAGAAAATGGCCAAGTGGAAAGCACCAATAAGGTTATTGAGGGAATTCTTACTAAGTTTGTGGCCAGCTACCAGAGGAATTGGGCTGATAAACTTCTAGAAGCCATGTGGGCATACATGACTACATGGAGTAACACTACAGGATTCTCACCATACAAATTAGTTACAGTAAAAATCCTTTGTTTCCCATAGAGTTTGAAATAAAGACACTGAGAAGAACACTACAAGTGAATCTATATTTGACCACATCACAAAAACAACGATTAAATCAACTAAATGAACTTCAGGAGAAGATGTTGGTTGTCATTCAATAAACATATGTCATCCAACAATAGAGGGCTAAGTGGCACAACAAATTCATCAAAAAGAATGTGTTTTTGAAAGGAGATTGGGCTCTATTATATGATTCATGATTCAAGAATTTCAAGGGGGAGGCTTTGCACCAGATGTCTAGGCCCTTATGAAGTTGATACGGTCTTTGACAATGGTACTGTGAGTTTAGTCACCATCGACAATGCTAGGACACCATTACTTACTAATGGGCATCGTCTTCGATTATATCACAAACCAACTTCAAAGGATTCATTTGTCAACATTGTCTCAGAATCTTATCTTCAAATTATAGGAGTAGGGGAAAGTTCTCCTGCACTGCCAAATTTTTAATTCTCAATAAGTGTAATAGTTGAAAACTAACTCTATTGGCAGTTGATACACCAATATAATAATAATAATAATAATAAATTAATAGTCTATAAATAAAAATTTGTCTGCGAAAACCTCTTCTAGGGGCACAGGCAGATAATGGTAACAGTTGAAAATCACTATGTGGTGGTTGTTACACGTTCTTTCCCTATAACAACAACATCTATTTCATACATGTTATCTTTAGTTGTTATACACTTAAGTCTTTTCCTTATTTCATTAAAAGTTTTTCAAACTATTGTAATAAGAGTTCTACTGTAAAGAGTAGCATTTCTGATTACATCTATTGTTACACCCGTAAGAGCTGAGAATCTACAGCAGTGAATCAAGCACAATCATCTTCCTTAATAAATGACATCACCACGATGATGCCACCAGAATAAAGGACCTAATCAACATGTTGCCATCGGAATCAATCACTTCACCATGACTTTTCCGCCACATCACCGTCAGTGAGTCATTCGAAATGTATATTGCTTTTCTTTATTTAAAGATAATGGAAATTAATATGATGTTCCGTCTAATGGCTAAGGATGGACATTGCATTAAAACTCGAGGGAGGGTGAATCATTTCACAATCTGTAATTTAAATCAAACATTAAAGTGATAGACATTTAATCATTCGCAAATCGTACAATAATTGTAATATTTTTATGTCAAGTGTGCTATAGGTTTAAATCACATTTAAAACAGGTCTTCACGAACCCGGACTAATAATGAGACCATAACGCATATCGTATGATTCCCTGGTCCAACATCACTACTTTTACTACCTCAATATATGTCCCAATGAAGCACTATATCTTGATTTCGTAGAATTCTCAGAAGAGCAAGAAGATAGATCATGAAGGGTATTGTCTAAAGAAGAGATGGGAGGAGCAGTGGTCAAGAATGAGCCCAATTCCACATAAGCATTGGATAATTTCCCAGAGGCATGCCAGATTTTTAAAGAGGCAGGGTGGTTCGAATTCTTTGAACGACTCAAAGGGTTGGAAGAAATTGTTGCCCTGGAGTTTTCCAAGAACTTGAACAAGAATCAGACGGAGGCCAGGGGGTTGAAGTTAGAAGTCACTAAGGAAGTAATTTCTAGAGTATTGGCATTGCAATCTGAAGGAGAAAGGTGGTAACCGGAAAATCAATGATACTTATATCAAGGCGAAATTTCTCCTAGGGGAGGAACAATTACAGAAGAAGGGAAGGGGAATTGACCAATTGTCACTTCCTCAGTCACTGGGAGATGTTTCATTATACATTATCAAATACATTACTTGTGAAGGATGGGAAAAAATAGTGCTTAATTATCATTTCCTGTTGTTAAACCATCTCTAACATAGGCAATTGGTTAACCTCCCATATTTCCTGTTGGAGAACCTGAAGCATATGGCTGATGTTGTGAAGGTTGTTGCGCATCTAGAAACTACTGTCACAAATCACAGCCTTATAAAATTAATCATAATGGACACATTTGAATGCCAAGGCCAGAGCTGGGAAGAGTTTATGAGTAAAAATATGAGGACTTCACACTGGAAGCAAGCTGAAACCCCCACTAACACTCCAAAGGAAGCTAGGGTGATTGAAGAGCAAGGGAAATCCTCTGGAAGCAGAATCAAGAAAATATCACTAGAAAATCTAATAGGTGGCAGGATATCTAAGAAAAGGGTCAAAGTCAGGACCCAACTAGAGCCCCTACCTCCATGTAGAAAGAGGTCAAGCAGGAATAAGGACGTATGGGAGCATAAAGAAGAAGAAAAAACCCATCTTGAAGAGGTTCATTTATCAGGTAAGGACGAGACCCAAACCCTGTTGCATAAAATTGAAGAATTAGAAAAAGAAAATAAAGAATTAAGGCAACAATTAGAGGATAATAAAGTAGAAACAAGGGTCCCAGGTCCGGACACTTTGGTGAAGGCTATTGATAATATGAGAGAAAAAACTACATTAGCTTTTGTATGTTCATCATGTGCTAATATTTTATAGGCAGTCAGATATAAAGTTTTTTCTAGAAGTACCATCTCGATAGGAACCCAAACTGAACCATGGGAAGATGATACATAAGAAATTGTTGATGACGATGTCATTACACAAGAACTAGCAGGTGAAATGGAGCATCCCACAATGATCGAACTGGAAGCCAAAACACAAGAACCGGTTGATGATACTGTTGTTACACAAGAACCAACATTTGAGGCAGAGGTCCCTCAGGAAGAATAAGTAAGAGTCGATCCACACGAACCTGTTGATGAAGTTATTGTTACAAAAGAAATAGTAGCTAAAGCAGAACAACTCGAATCTTGAGATGTTGTTACACCCCCTATTGATGTTCCATGTGGGAGAACACGAGACCCTGAAGCAAGATGTTGTTTAGAAAATCTTTTGTTGATATCAGAATTACAAAATTGGAAGAAGCTGGCACTCTCTTTGCAAAAGGGAGTGATCTCACTAGAGGAGTATCGAAAAATTGTAAATAATCTCAAAGAGTAGTGGGCTAAGAGGAAGTTGACGAAAGAATGGATAAGATGGGAGAGGAAGAAAGATGAGAAGGAAAAGGAGGAACAAGTGCAGAAGTTAGAGCAGGAAATTCATAACTTAACAGATGATAAAAATATGTTGTGCGGACTCACCCTAAACCAATTGGGGTGTAGAAGGCCTTCCCCATCCTATACATTCTTTCTTTCGGAAATATTTTATTTGTTTTAGTTAAAAACTTTCTATGAGAATAAACCGTATCTCGGTAATTCTATCTAGACTTTTTAAGATTTTTTTTGTGCATGTGATTTTGATGAGAAAATCTTACTTTGTGAGCTTTTTCTACATAATATGGCCATGAAGTCATCTGACACCAATGAAGATAAGGAAGCCTTGTGAATAAGAGTAGAACCAGGCATGGCTACTGAATTGAGGCGTGAATTTAAGAAGTTTTTGAGTACCCATGATATAAGGGAACAATCAACCATCTATAGGAGGAGGATTTTTTGGTCTTTCCTCAACCTCTTTACATAGTTTAAGAACTGAGCATTGACTGGATGCCTTAAACGTACATAGGCTAGTAGTGCAAGTCTGCAGGAGCATGACCCTTTTGGGCATCCTAATTTTGATTTTGTTGTTACAAAGGTTCCAGAATATGCCATGATTGTAGCTTCAATGGAAGCCTTCTGGATAGGACTTGGATTTAAGTATCCCTTGATTTGGCTTCCTGTTGAGGAATATTGGCCCCATTACCGATTGTGTTATTATGAAGAGGAATCATGGTTGCATCAGCTAATGGATAATCAGGGTTACTTACCAGTTGGTGAAGATACTACTGGTGCTTATAAAATGATAGATTTGCAACAGCGATACAACAACAGTACCTGAAGATTCTGCAAGAGGATATGCAGTGGCTTCAGTTGGGGGGAGATGTTGGGTGCGATTTTTAAGCATATCTTAGACACCTCTATCCTCATTTTTTATCATTCTCTCTCTATAACCTATGAAATATATGTCCCAATTACCACTTTCCCTGGTTATAGGAGAAATCCTTTCTCAACATATTATTTTGCCATCTTTTGTTAAATATCGAAGGAAGTGATGTATTTTTGAGATGGCTACCCAAGATAATTATGGGATAAGTTTTCTGGTTATTTTTCTTTCAAGTGTTGCCTATGACTAAGGACTAAGGATGAGAATCTACTGCTGTCACTTACTGTTACACTCTAAGGATTTGTTATTACAGTCTAAATTTTTTTTGTTACGCCATGAGTTGTTGTCAGACCACAACTGCCAAAGACCATGGTTGCTATCTTCAAAGGCAGTTATCAGAAATCATGAATTATCTACGAACGGTCAAAGGATCTCAACGGTTATGATTGTGGAGATGATGTAACTTGAATTGGTCTTTTATTGGAAAAAAATTGTAACGATTTCTATTTTTCTCTTAATATCGATTAACATGAGAATTGTGGGATTCTCATGACTGATATGTTCCCTAATTTTCAGGGCTTGTAAGCTTTATAAAAAGGTTTGGTTGCATGAAAAGGGAACAAAAACACAGGAACATCATCAACATTTTGATCTTGTAATTTCTAGTTATTTGTAATACATAAAACTTTTGGTGATGTTCATACTGATTTCATGTTGAGTTTTTAACTAATTTCCATTTCATCCCTTCGCCCTTCTAGGGAGGAAGGCCCCTCCTCTTTAGTAGGGATTGCAGTAGTAGTAAACTAGTTGCTTGGTTTATCTTTCTTTTAAGTGTAATTCATTAATGATGTTGTATGAATTGTGGTAATGATGCACTTCTGTTGTTAAATTCATTATATGTTATTACACAGGATTGTTTAGAACTATAATATTTAATCAGTTGATACAACTTTTCTAATGATGTGTGGTATGCATGTTCTTTGAGAAAAACATGAAGTGTGATGAGTGAATTTCATTCCTCCAGAATGTCTTTTTAATTTCTGTATGACTGCTTTAAGTTCTGCAATTGTGTTCAACAACATTTCTTTCATTTGTTTCCCTGGTTGTTATGTATTGGCACAGATAGTGCAGACACCTTTGAAATAAATAGACCTACCCTAGTTGATAATTAAATGCTTCTGATTTAGTCAACTTAAATAGTGTTTAAACCAACACAACAACTAAACTGAAAAATTCTCGCTCGCACAAAGGTTTCTTATACAATTTCAACCTATGGTCATTGACAAGTAGGGGAATCCCTTCCTCTTCAATGGTTATGATTTGAACTGACCCATTCTCATGGCACTTCTCTACTATATAGGGACCCAACCATCTTGTGATCAACTTTCCCTTGAAACACTTAAATAAAGAATCATATAACAGGGCCCAATCTAATTCTTGGAAAATCATTTATCTGATGTTCTTGTCATGCCAAATATTCCTCTATAGTTGGATTACCTCAGTGTGTAGGAGATCTTGCATTCTGAATTCATCTAGACCATTGAGTTGGAGTAGCCTTTCTTGTTGTGCTAAAGTGAGATCCAAGTCTAACTGAGATTCCATCCTCAAGGTATTATACTCAAATTCAATAGACAATATGACCTTCTTCCCATAGACCAACTCAAAGGGAGTGAATCCAACAGTGATATTCCAAGTGTTGTTGTAGGCTCAAGTTGCTTCCACAAGTCTATATGCCCAATCCTTTCTACTATTGCTAACAACCTTTGTAATAATTTTCTCCAATTCTCTATTGATGACTTCCACCTTCCCATTTTCTCAAGGGTGATAAGCAGTAGATGTTTTGTGCTTGATGTGGTGCTGGCTCATGAGATATCCAATCAAATTTGATGTGAGTTGTGCTCCTTGATCGGTGACTACCTCCCTTGGATACCCAAACTTGTAGAAGTTGTTTTCTCTTAAAAAATCATCCATCTTCTGCTCATTTTCTAATTTAATTGCCTTTGTGTGATCCCACTTTGTCAAGTAATCAATGCACACAATGATGTACTTCTTCTGCCCTGATGGTGGATCAATTGGCCCAATGAAATCCATGCCCCAATTTTCAAATGGATTTAAGGCCACTTGAGGTTGTAAGGGAATTTCATCCCTAGGTGTAGGCTTTCCCATCCTTTGGCAATAATCACATCTAGTGGTGTATCTCCTTGCATCTTGATGTAAACTGGGTCAATAGTAACCAACCTATAAAACTTTCAAGGTTTTCCTCTTTGCAACAAAATTACCCCCACAAGGTCCATCATGGCATATTAAGAGGATTCCAAAGACCTCTTCTTCCCTTACACATCTCCTCAAGATTTGATCTAGTCCCAATCTGAAAAGATTTCCCCCAATCCATGTGAAAGTAGCACTTTGCCTTACAATCTTTATTTTCTCCTTGGATGATAGATTAGGAGGGAACCTCCCAAAAACCAAGTAGTTGGCTATGTCAGTAAACGAAGGAGAAATCATTAATATTGAAAAGAGATGTTCACCTGGAAGTTGATCATCCACCATATCCTCATTATCTTCACGCAAGGTTAGTCGCGATAGGAAATCCGCAACCACTTTTCCTTTTCCTGGTTTGTCAATAATAGTCAAATCGAACTGTTCTAACAATAAAAACGATCTAATTATCCTAGCATTGACATCAGGCTTATTCATTAAATAATTAATGGTTTCATGATCAATATGAACAAAAGTTTTATACCCAGTGATATAGTGCTTGAATTTTTTAAATAATGTACCACGACTAAGAGTTCTTTTTCAATAACAATTTAATTCAACTCAACTTTAGACAGATTCTCACTAATGAAATAGATAACATAAACTAATTTATCTTCTACTTGTCCTAAGGATGACCCCACATATGTATCTGATGCATCGATGTGGATATGGAAAGGAAATGCCCGGTTGGGACCCCTAAGGATGTGTGCAGTGGTCAATTTTTATTTCAGCACTTCAAGGGCCTCTTCGTAGTTGCTTGTCCAACAAAGATCTGAATCCTTGACTAGTAACCCAAACAAAGGTGAGGTCATTTTACTAAAATATTTGATGAACCTTCTATAATACCCAGCTAATCCAAGGAAACTCCTGACATCTCTTTACTTTTGACGGGTAGGGACCCTTTTGATGATGGAAATATTGTTTGGGTCAACATCTATCCCTTCCTTGGATATGGAATGGCCAAGGACAACCCCTTCATTCATCAAGAATTCACATTTCTTATGGACCAATGAGAGATTCATTTCAATACATTTATTCAAGACTTTGCACAGATTGGCGGGAGCTTCATGGAAGTCACATCCATAAGGAATGAAATCATCCATTTATATTTCAACCTAGTCATGAACAGGCTCAGAAAAATACTCATAACTGCCCTCTGAAAAGTAGCAAGGGCATTGCATAGACTAAATGGAAGAACTCTATAGGCAAAGGTACCCCAAGGACATGTAAATGTGGTCTTATCTTCGTCTTCAAGCCTAATTTGGGTTTGGTTGTATCCAATAAACCCATCGAGGAAGGAGAATAATTTCTTCCTTACAAGGCCATCTTAGACTTGGTCAATGAAGGGCAAAGGAAAGTGGTCCTTCTTTGTAGGCTTGTTAAGTTCCCGATAATCAACATAGATTCTCCACATCCCATTATTCTTTGGAACTAAAACAAGAGTTGACACCCACTCACTATCTAAAATGGGGTATATGAACACCGCATGCAGTAGATTTTGTAATTCTTCTTTAACAATGTCCTTAAGAGTTGGGTTCATACTTCTCTGGGGTTGGCACATAGGATTGCATCCCTCACTGATGTAAATATGGTGAGTACAAATTAAGGGATGCACACCTTTCATTTCCTTATAGTCCCAAACAAAAGCATCCTTTCCTCAGTACATTGCACAATTATTCTTCCTGTTTGGCCGAGAGAGAGGGGTTGATATTTAAAGTTCTATATGGGCCAAACTCTACAATCTTGACAATTTTTGGACTCGATTCAATAGAGCATAAGTTAGTCCAAGGAATACTCCTAGATTATTTCATCAACTCATCAAATGTTGTGGGTGTGGGAGGTTGATTCTAAAGGATATGGTCAATAAGGTCATATTCATCAAGTTGTCCCCCTCCTATAACAATATCTAGAGTGCAGACTAGGTAGGGGGTTGTATGATACAATTCATCCTCTTCCTCATCCTCTAACCATATGGGTAAATCATGTTCAATAGAAGGTTGAGCAGGAGGATACAACACAAGTTGTTTGGATAAATGTCCATTCTTGATAGTCATGTTCCCAACCCTACAACTAATGTAGGCATCAATAGTGGCCAACCAAGGTATTCCTAAGATGAGAGGATAGCCATTAAACTTGGTTTTGGGATGGAGAACCATGAAATTAGTAGGATAATCCAAGGAGTCAATGGAGACCATGACATATTCAAGAATTCCCTCAGGAGCTATTATGGATTTGTCTGCAAGTTGTAACACTGTGGTGGTATTACTCAAAGCCCCTTGGAGATTAGGATTTATCATGGTTTCCCTAGTCTTCACATTGATTGTAGCCTCAAGATCAATCAGGGTATTAGGGACCATAATGCCATCAATGTGCACATCTACTACTGGGTTGTCAGGGTATAGGAATTTTGGGAAGATCACCCTCCCAAGCATGAGATCAGATAGTTTCCCAACAACATTGATGGTTGTAGGTTTTAACCTCGTACAAAAATTACCTGCATACGAATTCTAAAAACAAAAATTAAACAATGGTGAGAGCATAACACACAAAAAAATGTACACAGAGATTTTCTTGTCGATCCCAAAAACGGGATTACTACATTGATTTTTCATTTTGTTCCTTTCAATGTTACAATACATATATATATATATGTCAAAGCATCAATAAACCCCAATCCATTAACCCTGGATTAGAACATAACCATAGTTCCCTTGACCGGATCTGAAAAATTCCATGGACCGAACACCATCGCGCCCAAAACCATGTGCGAAAATCCATGCACAAAACCATAGGTAGGTCTGCCCACCTAATATAGTGTCCAAAAAAAAAAATCCCAGGGCAGTGCCCTGAACCCCATGCAGGGGGGCTACCGCCCCCCTGCATACCCCTGACAATACTCGACACAACGTACATGGGATCCAACCATCCCCCATGCATGGGCTAGTTGTGGAAATAATATAACACAACCCAACATTCTCCCACTTATTGTTTTATTTCCACAAGGGGACCATAGGAGAGCTTAGTCATTGATCGAACCCTGCAATGCCCATTGTTTATCTACACCAAGAGAACTTCTCAGCACTCACAGACTTTGTCAATGCATCTGCAGTATTCTTAATGGATTGGGGTTTATTGATGCTTTGACAGTATTCTTCAAGGTGTCAACCTTTACCGGCTACACCTTTTTGTCTTATACCATATCCCTCACAAAGCAATGCTAAACATCAATGTGTTTTTTCTTTGAATGATAAGCAGGGTTCTTTGCCAATAAAATTGCACTTTGGTTGTCACAATCTATCCTTATAGATTGTTGTACTAACCCCATACTTGAACACAATCTCCGCAACCAAACTGCTTCCTTGCTTGCATGTGTGGTTGTCATGTATTTTTCCTCTGTAGTTGAAAGTGCCACTACAGACTGTCTCTTACTCATCCAACAGACTGAACCTCCAAATAGGTTAAACAAATATCCACTTGTAGATCTTCTCTGATCCATATCTCCAGCCCAGTCTGCATCAACAAAGCCATGGATGTCCAAAACTCTATCCAATACTGTCTTCCTTGGTAACACAAACCATAATCACTAGAGCCACACAAATACCTGAAAACCCACTTCATTGTTGTCCAATGCTCCTTCCCTCATATTGACATAAACCTGCTCAATACTCCCACTACATGTGCAATATCTAGTCTAGTACATACCATCACATACAGTAGGCTACTGACTTCACATGCATATGGAACACAGGACATGTCCTCTTCCTCTTCATGTGCCTTAGAACACTGCTCAGCAGATAACTTTACACCTACAGGAAGAGGAACCTTCACTAGTTTACTATCCTGCATATTAAACCTCTACATTATTGTCTTGACATACTTCCTCTAGTTTAACCATAGCTTCCTCTTTGCTCGATCTCGTTTAATTTCCATTCCCAAAATATATTTTGCAGCACCAAGATATTTCATGTCGAATTTGGAGGACAACTTGGTCTTCAAAGCCTAGATAATTTCTTTGTCATTTCCAACCAACAACATATCATCCACATACAAGACCAGATAAATAACATGGTCACCAATTAATTCAAAGTACAGACAGTGATCTGCTGTACTTCTCGTGAAGCCAAGTCCCCATATAAATGTATCAAATTTCTGATACCACATCCTTGGTGATTGTTTTAACCCATACAGAGACTATTTTAACTTGCATACCAGTTCTTTCTTACCCTTCACTACAAAGCCTTCAGGTTGCTTCATGTAGATCTCTTCTTCTAGATCCCCACAAAGAAATGTTGTCTTCACATCCATCTATTCTACCTCAAAATCAAAATCAGCAACAACAAATAAAAGTAATCTAATAGAAGCTACCTTGGAAACAGGAGAAAAAATATCACAAAAATCAATTCCCAACACCTGGGAATAACCATTTTCTACCAACCGAGCTTTGTACTTCTCCACCCTTCCTTCTGAATTCATCTTCTTCTTGAACACCCATTTGCTACCAATGGGTTTCCTTCCAGCTGACAACTCCACCAAATCCCAAGCCTCATTTTTGTGCAAAGATGCCATTTCATTAACCATGGCCTCTTTCCAGAGTTTTCCATCCTTTGAATCTACTGCTTCCTTCACAGTTTTGAGATCATCATCAATAATAGATAAAGAAAAAATTGAACAGAAAGAAGATGGACTATACCTTTCTGGTTGCCTTCTTTCTTAGACTGACCTTCTCAAACCAAGAGTTTGTGGCTCTTCATCTTCTGATTCCTCTTCTGTTGTAGAGTCTAATTCTTCCGCCTTTAGATCAAACTATATCTTCTCTGGTTCCTTTGGTAGGACTTCATGTTTAATAACATCTTTCACCTTTATAAACACCACATCTCGATTGTACACAACCTTTCTTGTTACTGGATTCCAAAGCTTATAACCTTTTAAACCATCCTTATACCCAATAAAGATACACTTTTAAGATTTACTATCCAATTTCTTTCTTTTCTCCTTTGGAACATGTACATATGCATCACATCCAAATACCCTCAGATGTGAAAGAGAAGGTTTCTTACTAGTCCATACCTCTTGTGGAGTCTTATCCTCCAATGCTAATGAAGGTGATCTATTGACCAAGTAACATGCAGTCTCCACCGCCAATGCCCATAATTCTTGTCCTAACCCAGCACCACTGAGCATGCTTCTTGCCATTTCCATCAACATCTTGTTCATTCTTTCTGCAAATCCATTTTCTCAGGTGTGTGTGGAGTAGTCTTCTTCTGTGCTATACCACACTTCTTACAGAACTCTTCAAATTCCTTCTTATAAAACTCTCCACCACTATCTATCCTTAACACCTTTATCTTCTTCTTTGTCTGGTTTTTCACCAGAGCCTTAAATTCTTTAAACCTGTCAAAGACTTCAAATTTCTTCTTGAGGAAAAATATCCATGTATTCCTTGAAAAGTCATCTATAAATGATACATAGTACACAAACTTACCCAGTGATGGAATTGACACAGGTCCAAACACATCACTGTGCACAAGCTCTAATATATGTTTCTCCCTCTTACCACCAGAGGGGAAACTCACCAGATCGCAGGTCACAGCTTTGCATGGTCGCAAATCGCATATCGCAAGATCGCAAGGTCGCAAGGTTTCTCGCTTTGTCACTTTGTGCTGCTTATGCGACATTGCGACGTGCGACGTCGCATATCGGCCGTCGGCGGTTCTTTAGGTTTTCCCCTTTTGAGCGCTTTTAATGCACGCGGTGCGATGAGTTCTCGCGTCGCTCCTTTCAGTGTATTTATGCGCTTTGGGAGAGCGCCTCTTTTTCCTTTGCGATGCGATATAGCTCTTAGGGAGTTAATACAAAAGTTTTTTCAAACAAAAATATTTTTGGATTTTTTGGTTAAGGGTCCCCCTTTGCTTGATGTTTATTACTAATATCAAACAAAGAGGGGGGTTGTTGGTGACCACAACAATGGCGATTCACTGTGAAGAACCAGTTATCTCTGCATTTCTATTGACCGTTCACTTCCGAAACAGCAAAATTTTTATATGTCTAAATTTTGTTATGGACAGATAGAGTAGATTACCCCTCACCTTGTCGACGATATTTTGTCTCAACCCCTTTTATATCCCAATTTCTTGCTTCCTCAGGTTTTTTCTTGCATTCGCATCAGACATTACTCGGTCTTGATAAAAGATAAAAGAAGGTCTTCTCTGCGTACTGGCTTAAAAGTATGCTCATTTGTCGTAGGTAGAGCCTCTGCTGCCCGCAGGCGTCCATAGCCTCGACAAGGTTACCATGTTATCCAGCAATGATCCTTTTTCCTGTTTGAGGTTACTCACAGCATTCCAAAGAAAAATCCTTTTTGTCACACTTTTTCTTTTTTAATTCTCTAAAGAACAATGTCTTGGTTTGGTGGCCAAATTATGACACAGTCATTCACTTGATTTACACTTTTGCTGAACAAGCCGGCTCGTAATGAGACCTCTTGTCTTTTGATTGCAACAATCTTAAGTCGTTGCCCTGTTTTGATAGACAGTATTGGCAAAGTCAGCAAGTTATAATATATGTGATCATGATAAGCCGACTCGTGATGAGACCTCTTATTCTTTGAGATATAGTGTTTTCCTATAATTTCCTTTTAGCAGGGAGGAAGTCATTGTTTTTCCTTAAGAAAGCTCTGGACGACAATAATAGAGTTTTTGAAAACAACAGTTTTGCAGAGAATGCTTATTTTATTGTTGATGATACCTTTCATGGTGCTGATACAAAACAATTCTTTTACCAGAGGCTGCTTTTGTCAAAGTTTTTTAGAGGTCGAAACGAGTATCGTAATCAAAGTGAAGTTAACTCTATTTGTCAATAATAAAATTCAGATTTTCAAAAATTTTGCTATTTGTACAAGAGAAATCAAAATCTGATAGAGAATTGGCGTGCTCTTTCATGAATCCTTTTTAAATGATCATTTACAATGGGTTTTATTCATAAAAAGAGAAAAACAAAACAAAATAAAAACTAAAAACTAAATCTTTCCTACAAAATTTAGAAGAATTCTCTTCTATGGAAAGTATAATTTAAGAATCAATCCATTGACAGGTAAAGAATCTCTCCTTCCTGCCAGATCCTGCAACACGAATGTAGACGGGCCTACGACTTCTACAATCTGAAAAGGGCCAAGCCACAGCTTTTGAAATTTCGTATGTTTTCCCTTTTCTTCATGAGCCTTATCCCATTTCAAAACTAAATCACCCATCTAAAAGTTTTTTCTGGTTATGATGCTTGAGTCAAAAGAAGATTTTATTAGCGCTTGGTGATGAGCATGGGTTTTCCTAGCTTGTTCTCTTTGTTCTTCTAGTTTGATTATTTCCATGTGTCTTAATTGTAAAGAGGAAGTAGATACTTCGTCGATATACTGCACTAAAGACAAAGAGGGAATAACTAGGTGAGTCGGAAGAACCACTTCTCTCCCATAAACTAAATTAAAGGGAGAAGTGCCGATTGAAGCTTTCTTTGTGATTCTATCAACCCATAAAGCATTTACCAGCGCTTTGTGCCAATTCTTTTGGTTTTGGTCGACTGTTCTTTTGATAATTCTGATTAGGTTCTTGTTTGTTGACTCAGCCAATCCATTACCTTGCGGATAGTAGTTTGCAGAATATTTCAGTTTGAACCCTCTTTTAAGCGCAAACTCAGTCATAGTATTTCCAGAAAAATATGAAGCGTTATCAAACATTAATGTTGTTGGCAATCCAAACCTAGTGATGATAAATTGATCTATGAATTCAATAATATTTTCAAAATGAACTGTCTTGAGAGGAACTGCTTCTACCCATTTGGTAAAATAATCAGTTGTCATAAGGATATACTTATGCTGCTTAGAAGAGTGAGGAACGATCTCACCTATTATGTCCAAGCCCCATTGACTGAATGGTTGGTCGATGATGGCTGGTTGTAGCGGCATGGACGGTTTCCTTTGTTTTCCTGCAGTGGTCTGGCAGACTTGGCATTTCCTTACGTGATTGTATGAGTCTTTGAACAACGTGGGCCAATAATATCCTGCACGCAAGATTTTATGTGCAGTCGTATCTCCGGCATAGTGTCTGCCCGCTGGTCCATCGTGGAGTTCCTGCAAAACCTTTTCAGCTTCAGTTTTCTCAAGACACCTAAGAAGCACAGAATCGTAATTCCTTTTAAACAAGACATCATTTATGAGCTGGTATTGTTTAGCTTTTAATCTCAGAGCTCTTTTCTTGGTATGATCCAGACGTGATAGAGCATACCCGTTCTTAAGAAAATAAATGGTGTTAGCATATGATGATTCTACATCGTTTAGGCTTACCTCATACGCTTGTACCTCTTCAGATGAGTTCTCCGGGATTTGCGATGCTCCGGCTAACATCTTGCAGAAGCCTTGACCTCTTACGATGTTTGCTGGTTTGATCTCAAGATCATATTCTTGTAAAGCGGTAATCCAATTAGCTCTCTTTTCGCCCACGTCTTTCTGCACCAAAAGGTTTCTTACCGCTGGAAACGGTACTACGACTTTAGTGTGGGCTTTAAGCAAGAAAGGTCTGAAATATTTGATCGCTTTGAAAACAGCATATGCTTGTTTCTCCACGTCTGAGTAATTAATTTCAGCACCTTGTAAGTTCGAGCTAAAGAATGCGATTGGAGCTTCCGCTTTCTCTTGATTTGCTTGGGTCAAAATCGCGGCATAGGATTTCTCTGAGGCAAAAGTGTACAAGATAAAAGATTCCGAAAAATTTGGGGTGGCCAAAGATGGAGCATCGATGATAGCTTGTTTGATTAAGTTGAACGCTTCGTGCTCATCTAGACCCCATTTGAAATTTGAATTCTTTTTTATCATATTTTGTAAGGGAGAAATAATATGTGAAAAATCCGGGACAAATCTTTTGACAAAATCGATCTGTCCAAGGAAGGATTGCATGGCTTTCTTGTTATGGGGTATGGATATTTTGGAAATTTCCTTGATTCTGTCGGGTTCTATATGAATACTAGATTTAGACACTATGAATCCGAGCAATTTCCCTTCGCTTAATGCAAAGAAAGATTTCTTTGGGTTGAGCGAAATCCCATACCTCAAGCATCTTTGAAAGATTTGCTTCAAATCCTTGAGATGGTTGTTTCGTTTTTTGGAGTACACTGTTATATCATCCAGGTAAATCACTACTGATTTATTGACTAACCCTTTAAACGCGATGTCCATGGCTCTCTGAAAGGTAGCTCCGGCATTGATCAGACCAAATGGCATCTTCCGATATGCATAAGTGCCCTATTTGGTTCGGAATGTAGTCTTTAACTGATCATCGGGATGCACCAGTACTTGATTGTATCCTGAAAATCCATCCAGGAATGACATTAATTCTGAGCCTGCTACTGCCTGTAATATTTGCTCCATAGGTGGGAGGGGAAAGTTATCTTTCTGACAGGCTTTGTTGAGATTTCGGAAATCGATACAGATTCTAATGTCTCCGTTTTTCTTCCTAACGGGCACAATATTGGATACCCATTTAGAATGCCTTACGGGGAAGATTATTCTGGCTCTCAACAACTTATTAAACTCAGTTTTTATCTGATTTTCTAGGTTAGGGTGTATTTTTCTGAGCTTCTGTTGGACAGGTTTTTCATTGTCAATCATAGGGATAACATGTTGAATGATAGAAGTGTTGTATGTCTTTAGCTCATCGTAATTCCAGGCAAAAACGTTTTTGTATTGTCTGAGAAGACGGATATATGCTGATTTCTCTTCAGGGGCTAGGTCGTGACCTAGGTTAACGTTTTGTGGCTTCTGATCGGTCCCTAGGTTTACTAATTCATAGTTCAGGGTAGAACTACAAAGTTTAGCATTGGCGGACCTTTTAAACCAACTTTTCAAATCATATAAATCTTCTAACTTGACCACCGATTTCGGTATAGCATTGTCAGAGCCATTTTGTTGTATTTGGTGATCATGATGGTCTTCGTCGATTATCTGATTTGAGTAGGATCCTTCAGAAGTAAGGAAATTTATGATGTCAGGATCGTCGTTGAACACTCTCCAATTGGTGATATTGTCAGGGATGGATGGTCTAAATATTAATTCTATTGAAAACCTATCAGGACTAAAATCTTCAGAAGGGATAAGTCTAGAGGCAACGTTAGCTAACAGGTCTGCGCTCGCATTTTGAATTCTTGGAATTGACGAGATGTCGAATGCTACGAAATGTGCAGTGAGATCTTGAACTAATGATTGATAATGCTTTAAATGACTTGACAGGCAATGTATGGTGTTACGTACCTGTTTTACGACGATCTACGAATCTCCAAAGACTTGAAGATACTTAACGTTTAATCTGATTGCTTTGTATTGGCCTTGAACCAAGGCTTCGTACTCCGCTGTGTTGTTCGTGCAATCGAACTCAAGTTTGCATGTGAGCATAATCTTGTTCCCGTCTGGGTTAATCAGAACGCATCCTGCTCTTGCTCCCTCATTGGATTTAGATCCGTCAAAATATAATTTCCAAAATAAAGATGTATTTACAGAATTATCTAAAAAACTAAAACATTTTGAGTCATCAGTTTGGGAGAAATTTTCAACTTGGGATAAAACTGAATTCTCTAAGTATGGTGAAATATGAGCATTGAAATTACCTAGGAAAGAATCTATTGCGTAATTGCCTACAATGCTGCTATTGTATGTTATGGATTCATTTTCTCCTTCCAGTTCTGTCACTATGTATTTTTGGTGCAACTCTCGTTCAACCTTTATCTGATTTGGTTTACCATTGTATGGTAACCACATGTGCGACCAATCGGTTGAAAAATATCCGTGGAGTTTTTCCGACCAATCCCTACTAAGAATTAAACCATAGAACTCAGGGATATCAGCTACTAGAATGTCGATAAACTGACACACTTTTGGGTTAGACGACAGTCTTATGGTCACCTGATTGAGTTCACCAATCACTTCGACTTGGGATCGATCAAGTTGAACTATACGTACCGCGGATTTTTGAGGTTGCACATTCAATTTGGCACATATTGATCTGGGTAAAATATTCGTTGAAGCACCAGAATCGACCAAGCAATTGTGCACGTTTTTATTGAAGATTTCATATGTGAGAAGAAAAGGAGGGGTATGGGATCTCGATCTTCCTCCAATCAAGGCGATGTCATTTGGATCAATTTTATTGATCGTGTTGGTTGGAGGTCTTCCCAAATTATGGGAAGCTACAGCTGTAGGTAAAGATGTAGTAGGCACAGCATGTAATTCTTTCATCATTATTTTCTGCTGGTGTTTCAATTTACTCAATTCATACACAGTGATATTAGCCCTAATCTTCTTCATGTCATCAATGATGTTATA